>CM052884.1:54605225-54768387 GCA_028534135.1 Potos flavus | reverse complement strand
ACCTCCCGCCCCGCCTCTCAAATTCTTCATATCAGAGAGATCATATGATAATTGTCTTTCTCTGATTGACTTATTTCACTTAGTGTAATACCCTCCAGTTCCATCCACGTCATTGCAAATGGCAAGATTTCATTTCTCTTGATGGCTGCATAGTATTCCATTGTATATATACACCACATCTTCTTTATCCATTCATCTGTTGATGGACATCTAGGTTCTTTCCATAGTTTGGCTATTGTGGACATTGCTGCTATAAACATTCGGGTACATGTGCCCCTTCAGATCACTACATTTGTATCAGTAAATAATTATTTTTAAAAACCTTCTGTATCTTGATTATTTTTATAATAAAAATGCTAATACTCCTTCTTGCTACTAAATAAAGCATAATGGCAATTAAAATCTGTCAAAAGCTCTTCCATCTTGTATAATTCTGAGGTTCTAACCTGTCATTTCAGCACATGCTTGAGCAAAAATGTCCTAAATGTAGAAATAGAATGAAATAATTATTAGAGAAGTATAAACAAAGTTCTGTATAAGACAATGTCCTCGTCTGCTTGGGCTGCCATAACAAAATAGCATGGACTATGGCTTAAACAACAGACACTTATTTTCTCATGCTTCTGGAGACTGGATATTCAAGATCAAGGTTCCAGTCACTTCAGTTTCTGGTTACGGACTCACTCTTTTTTTTTTTTTTTTTTTTTTTTTTTTAAGATTTTATTTATTTATTTATTTGGCAGAGAGAGAAACAGCACAAGCAGGAGGAGCAGCAGGCAGAGGGAGAAGCAGGCTCCCTACTGAGCAAGGAGCCTGATACAGGACTCCATCCCAGGACCCTGGGATCATGACCTGAGCTGAAGGCAGACACTTAACTAACTGAGCCACCCAGGCATCCCAAGGACTCTCTTTCTGGCTTGCAGCTGCCTTCTTGCCATGTCTTTACATGACCTTTCCTCAGTGCATATATGCAGTGAGAAAGGGAAAGAGGAAGGGAAAGGGGGAGAGAGAAAGAGCACTCTCTGGTATCTCTTCTTAGAAGAACACTAATCCTATCGGATTAGGGCCCCACCCTTAGGACCCCATTTAATCTTAATTACTTCTTTCAAATACACAATACTGGGGGCTAAGGTTTTAACATATGAATTTTAGGGGGGACATAAACAGGTTATAACAGATCAAAAACAGGAAGCAATCAGGGAAGGCACTTTGGAAAAGATAGCATTTGAATAGGCTCTTGGAGTCTGGGTAGGATTTTAACCATTAGAGATTGGAAGGAGAGAATCCAAGAGGAAGAAAGAGCTTAACCAGTGTCACGGCAGTGAGAAAGCAAAGAGTATATTTAGCACACAGGAGACAGCTCTTTCACCTGCAGGATGACATCTACACAAGTGAATAATACTCGGAAAGTCAAGAGGATGTGGAAAGGATGTGGCCAAATTATTTTGTACCTTGTAAAACATCATTTTCTGGCTTCAGCACTGCTATAACTAGCTCTGTGACCTTGGTTATGCCCCACTACTTCTCTGTGTCTCAGCATCCCATACATCAGTGAAAAAATTATCTCTGGGGTTTCATTTAATTTAATGAGTGTGTACTTCAAAAAAGTAAGTGATTTAAGCTCCCAAGTATTGTGTGTTTCTGTGCGCCCATATACTTTCACATTTGTGCTCTCACAGCAGTAGATGTGCACACTTCTGTAAGTGTTTGATGATAGGCAGAAAAATCTGCTGCCACTTACCAACCTGAATTGCACTCCTCCACCTCTGTGTGAATTGGGAACCTTTTTCTGCATATTGCAGTGACTCAAACTGGACTTCCCAGAGAGAGTTGACCAGGCACATTGGGGAAATATATTGTTTCCCCAACCTTGTTCCCTGCTCTTTTCCAACTTCATTGGCTCTTTTATTTTCTCCTGCTTTAGACTTCTGATTCTTTCATGACTGCTTTTTTTTGCCCTGTTAAAGAAACTTAATCTCAAAGCCTTCTTTCATAGTCAGTTGTAGGCACCTGGGTAAGGAATCCATTGACTCGAAGCGATATTTCCTTTTTAATAGGAACTAGGCCTTAAGCTACAGGAATGAAATATAAACAGTAAAATTCTAGGCAATAAATGGACATAGAGCGTGGGGATAGGGGTGGGGAGGTGAATTTTATGGTGTTCCTAAAAACCTTAGAAGTGGAAAATGATCCCCTGGAGCTTGAAGACCATTTTCAGTCCTAGAGCAGTCTAATATACTTTACAACTACTTATTCTTAACCCTGGAGTTGTCTTGGTTATTTTTAGCAAAATAATTACTACTATTTACTTATTTTCTAGAATTATAGGTATACTTGTGGGCTTACCTATGCAAACACTTGGATAACTTTGACTCAATCTATACGACTCAGTAGATAATTATTCCTCCTGCAAAATGGCTACTGGGTTAACAACTTGTTCCTTATTGTAGAGGCTTCGTTTTAATGAATCTTTCCAACTTAAATAAGAAGCAATAGAACTAAAGTTGAAGAAGAATTGTTTTCCTCAAAAACAGGCATATTTCTTCTTAAGAAATATATTTTCTTTCCACTGTATTTTGTCAACTTGTAATACTAAGTTTTTCTTCTCAAAAATAGGTTGGCCTCCCTCTTTCAGATACACATCCACGTCAAGAAGGTGTTATCTTCATAATGAACTTAAGCTACAGCTTAGGTGACTCATCCGAGAATATTCTATCAGTCAGAAACTGTTCAAGGTCCAACCCCAGTATTTACTGCTCTGTGGCCTCCACTTTGCGTGGGCACCACCTTAGTGAATCACACTGGCTATCCGTCACTCATTCTCTGAAGACCACAGTTTCAAAATAAAACCCTTAGAAAATGTAGGCACTGAAGTAACAGTTGCAGTTACTTCACCCACGGTTGACTGTACCATGGACGCAACCTGCAATTTGAGTCTTTATTTGGTCAATTGACAAAGGCCTTAAATTTTTGAGTCAGAACTTCGGTGAAGTTCAGAAATGTAGGCCCCAAGATGTTGATTCTGTTGTTTATAGGAAATGCTTTCAAGACTTACTTAGCTTTTCATAGTTCTAACAAAATAATTCAATGTTTTGGGTTTTTGTTTTTTTTTTTTCTTTTTGTCTCTGGAAAAGTTGAGTAGATGGAAACTATGAAAGGAAGAGAGGTACTACAAAGTTGTAACTCAATAGTACTGTGGTTTCTGCTTTCATCTAATAAAAAGCAGAAAATAGTATAAGGAAGAAGTTCATTTTTCTTAGATTATTGGTAATAAAATTCAAGTTAAAAATCAGAGCTTGCTAATTGTTTTTTTCCTCTGGATTCTCTTCGTCATCAGAATAGTCTCTCGAGTAGTGATAACATCCAAATTTAATCAGAAGATTTAACTGTAAAGTTTAATCACACAAGGAATGAAATGTGCACTTCCAGGGGATACACCTTTGTCTTTCTATCCTAATATAGTAGTGACTAATTACATGCAAGTTATTTAGAGGTGAATGGCTATAGGCAGATTTCTAGGTGCCTGGCCTGCCTTGCTGCCTCTGCAGACCCCAAAAACTGCTTATTGTCTACCCAGGCAGGTGCTCATATTTTTCCAAGATATCCATGACTTCCCACATAGGCTTTCACCTGTTGTACCATGACCTTTACAACTATACCACTGCCCACACTAGCTCCACGATCCCCTGGCTACTGCTGCTGTTTACTAAATATATATCAAGTGCCAGGTACTATGATGAGTATTTTACATCTTCCCACTTCCATGGGGCAGAGCTACCCTGAAATGAAGTTAGCATAGTATAACATAATCTTCTTACCTTTACTTCTGTAATGTATCTTCTGAATTATCAGACTGTGATGAATGACTACAACTACCATTCATGACTGTGAGCTAATTTTTTTCTTTTTTATTGTTAAACAGGCATAACATAAAATTTACTATCTTGACCATTTTTTTAAAAAAGATTTAATTATTTTAGGGAGAGAGAGCGTGTGTGAGCAGGTAGAGGGGAGAGGGAGAGAGAAGATCTCAAGTAGACTCCCCACTGAGCTCAAGTAGACTCCCCCTGACACAGGGCTCGGATCCCAGGACCCAAGGATCGCGAGCCAAAATCAAGAGTTGGACGCTTAACCAACCAAGCCACCCAGGTGTCCCTTGACCATTTTTAAGTGTACAGTTCAGTGGTATTAAATACATTCTACACATCACTGTGCCGTCACTGCCACCGTACATCCCCATAGCTCTTTTCAATTTGTAAAACTGAACCTCTGTACCTATTAAACAATAATTCCCTATTCTAACCTCCAGCCCCTGGCAACCACCTCTACACTTTCTGTCTTTATGAGTTGACTACCCTAAGTACCTCATGTAAGTGAAGTCATACAGTATTTGTCTTTCTGTAACTGGCTTGCTTCACTTAGCATAGTATCCTCAAAATTCATCCATGTTATAGCATATTGCAGAATTTCCTTCCTTTTTAAGGCTGAGTAATATTCCATTAGTATGTGTATATCACATTTTGCTTATCCATTTATCAGTTGATGGACACTTGTATTGCTTCCACATTTTAGCCATTTTGAATAATGATGCTATGAACATGGGTGTACAAATATCTTTTTGAGACTCTCTTTCAATTCTTTTGAAGTAGAGGTGCTGGATCATATGGAAATTCTTTTCCCGATTTTTTGAAGAACCACAATACTGTTTTCCACAGCAGCTGCACCATTTTACATTCCCAACAGCAGTGCACAAGTCTTCCCTCTTCTTCACATCCTCACCAGCCCTTTTTTGGGGGGGCTTTTTTCCAGGTTATAGAGAAATAATTGACATATTTAACTATGTAAGTTTAAGGTATGTGGCATGATTTTTTTTTATTTATGCATTTTTAAAGTATTTTTTAATTGAAGTATAGCCGACACACAATGTTACATTAGTTTCAGGTGTACAACATAGTGATTCAACAAGTCTATACACTATGCTGTGCTCACCACACATGTAGCTACCATCTGTTACCAGACAACGCTATTACAGTACTGTTGACTGTATTCCCTGTGCTGTACGTTTGGGGCACCCGGGTGGCTCAGTCACTTGAGCATCTGCCTTCGGCTCAGGTCATGATCAGTGTTCTAGGATTGAGCCCAGTGTCAGGATCCTTGCTCAGTGGAAGTCTGCTTCTCCCTCTCTCTCTGCCCCTCCCCCGACTTGTGCGCGTGCACTCTCTCTCTCTCTCCGTCTCTCAAATAAATAAAAATAAAATCTTTTAAAAAAAACAAAATATATTAAGACTTATTTTATCACCCACAATTCAGGTTTTCTTGGTAAATATTTTGTATGCACTTGAAAAGCATGGATATTTTGTTGTTGTACTATTAAAGTCAAGCAGAGTACTTTCTGCCTCTATGGATTTGCCTGTTCTGGACATTTCATTCACATGAATGAAATTTCACAACATGTGATCTTTCATGACTGGCTTCTTTCACTTAGCATAATGTTTTCAATGTTCATCCATTGTAAAACATGTATCAGTACTTTTTATCTTTTTATTGCCACATAATATTACATTGCACGTATGTGCCACATTTTATTCATCAGCTGATGAACATTTGAGTTGTTTCCATTTTTTAACTGAGATTTCATTCATATACCATAAAATTCACTTTTTTAAAGTGTGTAAAGGGCTTTTTCTTCTCTAAGTAGTATGGAGTTTCAGCTTTATCTGATCTTCAAAATTTGCTGCTGCTTATAAGTCCACTTTATGACTTCTAAAATCATATTAACATCACTGATGGTGTTGTCTTTTTTCTCATTCTCTTTACTCTTGTATGTTTTACCATTTTTTTCTTTTGCCGTCATTTCAGTGGGGTTCAGGGGCAAAGAATATTCAATCTGCCACATTTAATAAAAAGATCCCTTAAAATTATTTTGGAAGAAGGAAAACAAATTGTCAAAATTTTGTTACTTTTACTTCGTTTTCATTTTGCCTTTTTCTCCTAGTCTTTGTGTACTTATGGACTTAATCAGAGAATATTTGGCTGATTTTCTTAAATGTAGCATAACTACTTCATTTATAAACACATCTTCATATTAACTATTTTGATGGCAGCATAATATTCTTTTGTGTTAATAATGTTCTGTCATTTGCCTAACCTTTCTCTCTATGGTTAGACGTTGAAATTGCTAACCTTGGAGGGAGTGTAGTTATTAAAGATAATGCCAAAATAAACATTTTTGTAGAGCTTTTGGGCCATTTGCAGTACACATAGTGAGAGCTATGACTCACCAAATTTCCTCCATTTCCTGTGCCAGGACCCACTGATGGCTTTTCTTCTTTGGTTCCTTTTGTAGTTACGTCTCAGGGAAAACACCTTGTTATGTATCTACTAGCCTCTTTGCTGATGATGTTCTCCCAATCAGGCCCTCAGTCTTACCACTTTACAGTGCTATTATATACGACATTATTAGGCTCATCAGTTATCACATGTGGAGTTCTCGTCTCTCCACATAGATTATAAGCACTTTGTAGACAGAGATCCCATAGTGCTTGGTATTGAGTTAATGAAAAGTGCAAGTTTCCAGTAAACACTTATGGATAGATTTTTTTTGTTTCATCCTAAATAGGTTTAAGAATAGTTAAATATGTTTTAAAATATTTAAATTTTAAATAAAAAAATTTAAAATATAAAATCCATGAGCTCATAAAAATATGAATAAAAAAAAGAAAAACTGGTCATTTCTGATGAATGCTAGAAAACAATGAGTTGTTTTTAAAACTGATAAATGAAGGGATAATCTCATGTATTTATCCAGTACAGGCTACATGTTTGGGTTGATGAGAGGAAGTTTCACTTTATAGAGAAACTCACTAATTAGAAACTCACTAGTAAGTGAGGAAATAATGCTAGAATGAGAATATCACTATTTTATTATTCCTAATAATTAATGAATCTATCCATTGATGGTCAATAGCCTTTAACATCACAAAAAGAGACAATCATATATAATAGTAGTAACATCCATGAAGTATTCTTGCCAAACCATCAAGCCTGAAAATGATCAAGCTTCTAGATCCAACTGTCAATTTGCAGGAAATACAGAGGACAAAAGAATGTGTCACATGGTACCATTGGGATGCAGTTAGCAACCATTGGACTAATGGAAATTATTGGATAAATGATCCAGTTTCTTCAACAAATAGATCACAAGTGGGAGGGAAAATAAGAGAGACAGAAAGAGATAGACAGCTGGTAGAGGAACCTATTGATCCATATGGATCATATATGGGTCCTTCCTGAATCAAACAAACTGCAACAAAACAAAAACAAAAAACAAAGAAAAATGTTTAACATTTATAAGCTAATTAAAAACTCAAAAACTGACTAGATATTTGGTATTAAAGAATCATTGATTTATTTAAGTAGAGGATTTGGAAAAAATCTGCATGAAATAATTTCTTATTGGCAATATAGCAATCTGCCAATAACCCAAAAATGTTTGTTGGTAGAGGAAACAATGGGAATTATCTTTTTCTTAGGCCCCTCTCAAGAATTTCCAGGCACTATTAAATGGTGCTGAAACCAATAATGAGAGTTGACAGTTGACATGTGTTGATAATGTTCATACGCCATTGTTTATAATAACAAAAAGTTGAAAACAATACAGATGTCCATTAGCAGGAACAAGGAAATGCTATATATTCATGTAATGGAATTCCATACAGTTTAGTTAAATTATGCAGTAATTAAGAAACTAGATTCCGTAACTAAACTACCGGATTTTGACTCCAACTCTAGTTCCACCACTTCCTGGCAGTTTTCTCTAGGACAAGTTACTTAACTTCTCTGTACCTCAGTTCCTATATGTTTAAAACAGGAGTCAATAATAGTACTTATCTCAGTGGATCACAAGGTTGCATAAGGACTAAGTATGTTGATAAACATACATAGTGAAAACTCAGTTAGGTTAGTTTTAGTAATTATTATTACTTATTATTATTACCTGAATAAGTCTAGCATCATAATATGTGAAAAACCAAGTTCTAGAAGAAAACACAATGTGGTATCATTTATATAAAGTTTAAAAACCTGCAGAAAGTGGGGTAGGGAGGAAATTTGGGTCCTATCTTATATTTTTAAGAATGCCAAACCCAGGGAGTCATCTAGGTGGCTCAGTCATTTGGGCTACTGACTCTTGGTTTTGGCCCAGGTCATGGTCTCAGGGACATGGGATCAACCCGCTGGTCCTGTCAGGGCTCTGGGCTCCACACTCAGTGGAGAGGCTGCTTTCCTTCTCCCTCTGCTCCTCCCCCCATTCACTCACTCTCTCACTCTGTCTTTCTAAAATAAATAAAATCTTTTAAAATAAATAAATAAAATCTTAAAAACAAAAAAACAGGCAAAGGACTTGACAGCAATCTTGTATTTGATTCCTGCTAATTTTTGAACCACGAAGGAAAAAATCTGATTTGTCATCTGATCTCTTAATATTTACTAAGCAACTTAATACAAAGAATCATTAGCAGGGTAAGTCGTTCCAGCTACTGAAATGCCACATCAAATGAACCCTGTCGTTCCAGCTACTGAAATGCCACATCAAATGAATACTGGGCAGTGCTGGTGAATGAATACTTCTTGTGCAGGAATTGTGTGCCTAGATTTTCTAAGTAACCCAGGAGAGGTTTAGACCATTACAAATTTGAGGTTACTTTCATTGTTCAATCTTAGAGTATCAAGTAGTAAAAAACTATAGTAGACTCTCACAGTCACCTTTTTTTAAACTATTTGGATTATTTGCCATTCTGTAAATTCCACTGACTAATGCACACAGTATCCTACATACTCCTTGCTTGTAGGCCACTTGCTTTTTGCTCCTTTTGAGTTGTATGTTTACATAGAGTTCATTGTGTTTTGTCTCAATTAATTACATAGTTTAATCAAATATTACATAAATCAGTGAAATATAAGTTGTATACTTTGAGAAGCATATCAATAAGAGATAAAATGAAATCTGCAATATAATCCTATATATTCTTTGTGGACATAAACAGGTATAAAAGCCATATAAATGAGAATGAAAAATACCTAATGCAGGATCATTGTTACCTCTGGATTCAGAGGCAAATCAGATCAAGAGAGGTACGTGGTGGGCTTCAATCATATCTATAATGTTGAATATCCTTTGTTTTAAAAAATGCATGAAGCCAATATGTTTAAGATTTGATTAAGATTTGATAAATACAAGTTTTTGATTCACATTTTTCCTATTCCTATCTTCCTTTTGTTTGTCTCTCACGACTAAGCATTTGAGGGAGGAAAAAGAGAGGCAAACCATAATAAGACAGACTTTTAACTATAGAGAACAAACAGGGTTGCTGGAGGAAGGTGGGGGGCAGTGATGGGTATTAAGCAGGGCATTTGTGGTGAGCACTGGATGTTATATGTAAGGGTGTTATATGTAAATCACTAAATTCTACTTCTGAAACTAATAGGACACTGTATGTTAACTAACTGGAATTTAAATAAAAACTTGAAACAAAAAAATATTCAAATTCTCAGTGGCTTAATATCTGGACTTGGTCAGGCCAGTGTAGAATCCTAAAAGGACTGGCTGGCACCATCCCCAAACTGTGCAAAGAGGTATACTTATATGCTGGTGTCCAGAGCTAGATAGGAAATACCCAGCAACTTAAACAGCGAATCTTCATATTCTGCATTATTCCTTAAGACCATTACATATTTATGGAATTAGTCCTACCAGCTAACTTTTTTTCCTGAAATCTGGTTTCCCTCTAAGCTCCCTAACTGGGGCTTTGGGCCTGGAGACCAAACATGTCTAGCCAGACAGATCTTAGGACAGACCCCTCATACTGATATCTTAAACTTTCCCTTGACCAACTTGTCTCTGAGATGATTTGTGTCCATTTATTTGGATTTGAATCTGGCCTGCTGATCAGTGAGCCTCATGAGGTTATTCTCCATATCCTATCTCATGCTGAGGTTGCCTTTGAATGCTTTGTGGAAAATGAATAGCATTGCTTAATCTCATCAGGGCTATTTTTTTCTAGATAAGGAAGGCAGTCAACATTTTTTTTTAACATCTCATAAAATTGCATCCCAAAATGTCACTCGTTTCTTTAGGGAAGAATCATAGGAATTACTAGGAAGTGTAAAATAAATAGTGTTGCAAAAATGGAGGGAAAGAAAGAGATATCATTTGACAACAGCATTCCCTACCACCACCACCACTACCTTTAGACCTGCAGTGGGGATTGAGTCTCATCTTTGAGCAAAATAAAATGTCATGAAGTTGGCATATGGGCCAGTTTGAGAAATCACTTTAAGAAAGTTTTTTCTTCAAACCAAAGCAGTGATTAGAATCAGGAGATAGTTTTATAGACAAGTGCTTATTTTCTTTGTTTACAACTAAAACTACTAGCATATGATATAGCGAATTGGAAACTCTAAACAGTCTCATCACATCTTTCTCTAGATAATTATAATATAGTTTTATTTTGTGGAATATCTTAATTTTTGTATCTTATAGAAATGATGTTGAATAATAGAAAACCTTATTTCTATTCCTTTCTCTTCTGCCCATCTTGCTCTATGACCTTGGGTAAATCCATTTTCTTTGTAGGAACTCTCAAATATACAGTGAAGACATGCAGTAGTCACCTTACCACCTACTTTCAAGACCAGCCAGACCACAATGCTCCATTTTTAGAATTCCCATCTAAAGCCCTGATGGGGTGTAGGCAGAATAATGTGCTACTGCCCTCTGCTGGTCCTAAGAACACACCTGCCCATCAGTGCAGTGGCGCTGCCCATCCCAACAGTGAGGGACACAGTGTCCCTTGCTTATGATTGGGAAGACATAGCAGGAAACCACAAAAAAAGAGATGAATTTCATGTTTGGAAAAATAATTACATTTGAGGTATTTGGAAATTAATGATTTCTTATGCATATATCAGATGCCATAGCAATGTGCGACTGCCTTGTCACCAAAAAGTATTTATCCTATCACTTTTCCCTCTGCTACAGTTTCTCACTTGGTAAACACGTTGTGGGTTCTGACCTTTTAGCTGCTGTCATTGTTTTATACCATCTTTCTGCCTTGGAACATATATAGTCCACTTTCGTTTGGAAGATTTAGGGGAGTGAGTTTTTGCATATTCATTTTTAGCTTGTCAATAAATAGGAAGATAATAATTGATAAGTGCCAAAGAAAGTGACTATGCAACGTCAGTAAGAAAAATGCTGAAAAACAAAGGCAGGACTTCATTATACTTTCAGATCCCTGGGGAGCTCTGTCAGTTTGTAGTAAGAGATCTATAATTAATAATAGCTTTTTCGGTGTGTCAATGATCCTAAAAATACTTTATGTGAGAAACTGATAAGGATTTGTTAAAAGCTCTGGTTTTCTGAGCCATCTGTATTAATTTCAGAGCTCCAAAATTTTAAGAGCTACTATTTATTATATCACATTTGTAAGAAAAAGTGCTGCCTCTGCCTATAATTACGGGAAAGGCAACTGAGAATTATGTTTTTGTCTTGTTTGACTTTCATGCCTTTAAAATCCCCGTCAAAATAGATCCGTGCCCTGCTACTGAGATCATTGTTAGTCCTTAGATTGCTGCGGGGCAAACACACACACACAGACACACAAACATGCAACCTGCATCCCAAGTATCTGTAAGCAAAGTATAGGAGGAACATGTGATTCACTTTGTCTGTGGCTTCTGCTTACGTACTCACAGAACCACATTTTGCCCATGATTTCCCATTGGGAGATACGAACTGTATTTTTAAATGAGTATATAGGCATTATGAAGATCAACAGTGATCCTTCTGCAGCTTACCCTTAATTTTTGTATCACAGTCAATCCCAACTTATAGACACCTGATCGGAGTTACAGTCACCTCAGCAGCAGTATGTAGTCCTAACTTGAAAGGGACTTACACATGGGATGCAGAAATACGTAGACCCTCATAGGCAAAATCATAGCCATCCCACTTCCATAGTAGTACATATAACTACTATATAATAATAATAATAATAATAATAATAATAAGTACTACATTTCATGGTATGTGTGGTCTTCTAGTTTAGTCTGCTCTAGACCAAAAAGAAAATTAGCATGTATTGAGGATATCATTTTTACCAAATGTCAATAAAACATTGTTAAGCATCCCTAAGAAATGAACCAACTTTTGCTACATAACTGTTACATACGTAACCTTAATTGTAATCTTCAGTGTCCGATATTCCAAGAGAAAAGTCAGTTTACTCACTTCTCAGCCTTTTGGCTAAGATCAAGTGGAAAGAAGTCAGTTTATTAAGTTGCTTTAAAAGAAAACATATCAGACACTTTAGGAGTGCCTGGGTGGCTCAGTGGATTAAAGCCTCTGCCTTTGACTCGGGTCATGATCTCAGTGTCCTGGGCTCGAGCCCCGCATCGGGCTCTCTGCTTGGCAGGAGACCTGCTTCCCCCTCTCTCTCTGCCTGCTTCTCTGCCTACCTGTGATCTCTCTCTGTCAAATAAATAAATAAAATCTTTAAAAAAAAAAAAAAGAGAGAGAAAGAAAGAAACGAAAGAAATGCTGAGTTACTATTAAAAAAAAAGAAACAAAAGAAAGAAATGCTGAGTTACCATTAAAAAAAAAAAAAAAGAAACTTTAGTTCTAATCAATTCCAAAAAATAAAACGGGCAAAAAAGTTGTCTATTGAGAACGTTACCTGCTGTTTGGTGAGAAATGATGGATTAAAAACGTTTTGAAACATCTTTAATTTTTAGAGATGAAAGTAAGAGCTGTGGAAAGATGGTTTAAATCATTAACTGAAACTTGACAATATGAATCATATGTAAAAGTAAAAATACAATGTTAATTGAAATCATATCAGATCTTCAAGGTAGAATATTACTTTGGGAAACAAAATCCTAAAGTGCAGAAAAAAAAACAGACATTAGTGCTAATTAGTATTTATTTTATGATGTTCTTTCGCAAGACATTTTGGTATAGAAAAAAGAGCAGGGGCTTTGGAACCAAACTCTGGGCTTAAAAACCAGCTTTACTACCTCTGTAAGTTGTTATCTGACTTTAGGCAATCACTTAAACCTCCCTGAACTTCTGTTTCCTGTTCTGTAAATTGGCGATAATAATGTGCATCTTATATTTAGTATTAAATGAGATGTGTAAATATTTATGAAGTGCCCCAAATGCCTGCAGAGTTAGTTTTCCTTCTCTCTATTGTAAATAGAGAGTAAGGTTTACTCTTAATTCGAAGCCCAACAGGAGTCCTGGAAAGGAAGGTTTGGTTTGAGATTACCTTCCCATGACCAGACTTGGTTACCAGAAAACGCCCTCGAAGCCCAGGCAGTCTGCTAGGGAGTACGTGCGGCAGGCAGCAGCCTTGGTGGGAGGTAAAGGGCTAGAGTAGGGAGGTGGTGACTCTTCCTGACTCTCAAATTCGTGATATGCCCTCATTCTGTGTGTAGGCCAAGCTGCAGGCTCACTCACATTTCAGTTAGTGCCTCCCAAAAGTGTACTGTAGAAAACGTTTTAAATTATCTGAAGTTTGATGTTTAGGTTGTGATGGATTTCACTTACATATCCCAATTGTGATAAGAGCTACCAGCTCAACAGCGTGCACAGTACAGTGCTAGGTACTCTGCGTACATTCTCTAACTCATATGATAACTTTGATTTCTAGCTGTGGCTAAAATGTCCACAGAAACACTGAGACCCTGAAGGATTCAATAGCAAGCCCAAAGTTGCCAGTTAAAAATGAATTAAGTTTCTGATTGCTAAGCTTGTACTGCCCTAAGATATTGTTTAGATAAACCCTTTAATGATATCTGTGGTTAACCGTGACCCCTGTAATTATCTGAATTGTCATGACTCTGTCAGCCCTGTGGTGATGTGTATTGTGTGTTCTCACAGAAACTGGCCCCTGGAGTCAGCCAGTTTGCTTACACCTGTGTTCAGGACCACCCCATTTGGACAAATCAGCAATTTTGGGAGACAACCTTCTACAATGCAGTGCAGGAACAGGTGCGCTCCCTGTATCTCTCGGCCAAGGAAGACAATCATGCCCCATATCTGAAGCAAAAGGTAAGAGAAGAAAGATACAAGTGTGGGACTGGTATCCTGCCTTCATGGAAAGCTTATTCATGTATTCCCAGGGCAAAAGGAAATCTAGCCACTTTCTACCAGTGTATTTGAGGTTCATCTTAGCGAGTCCTGTGGTGATCATCTTTCTTCTGTTGATTTCTGGTATTATATTTTTCCATAATAACTTCTTAATATAGTTCTTTAGCAGTGGAATTGTTTTATTACATGTTAATAAATAGGAATTCTTTGGAAATGATTATGGGAAGCTGAACAGAAAAAAGAAAATTAAAATACCTGAGCAGATGTCTTTGTGCAATTAACTTTTTGAAGAAGTGTCAAATTAAAGTTAAGCGACTCTAATAAAAAGCTTTTGCACAGCAAACAGTTGACAAAACCAAAGGACAACCTATGGAATGGAAGAAGATATTTGCAAATGTCTAACCAGATTAAGGGCTAGTATCCAAAATCTATAAAGAACTTATCAAACTCAACACCAAAACACAAATAATCCAATCAAGAAATGGGCAGAAGACGTCAACAGACATTTATCCAAAGAAGATATACGAATGACCAACAGACACATGAAAAAATTCTCAACATCACTAGGCATCATGGAAATACAAATGAAAACCACAATAAGATACCACCTCACACCAGTCAGAATGGCTAAACTTAACAAGTCAGAGAACAACAGATGTCAGCGAGGATGCGGAGAAAGGGGAACTGCTGGTGGGAATGCAAGCTGGTGCAGCCACTCTGGAAAACAGTATGGAGGTTCCTCAAAAAGTTAAAAATAGAGCCACCCTATGACCCAGCAATTGCAGTACTAGGTATTTACCCAAAGAATACAAACATAGTGATCCAAAGGGGCACTTCCACCCCAGTGTTTATAGCAGCAGTGTCTACAAATACGGATAGAACCCAGATGTCCATTGACAGATGAATGGATAAAGAAGGTATGGCACACACACACACACACACACACACACACACACACACACACTGGAATATTACTCAGCCATCAAAAAGAATGAAATCTTTACCATTTGCAACAACCTGGATGGAATTAGGGGGTATTATGCTAAGCAAAATAAGTCAGTCAGAAAAAGACAATTATCATATGATTTCACTCATATGTGGAATTTAAGAAACAAAACAGAGGATCATAGGGGAAGAGAGGGAAAAATAAAATAAGATGAAATCAGAGAAGGAGACAAACCATAAGAGACTCGTAAGCACAGGAAACAAACTGAGGGTTGCTGGAGGGGTGGTAGGTGGGGAGGTGGGATAATTGGGTGATGGGAGTTAAGAAGGGCACTTGATGTAATGAGCTCTGTGTGTTATATGCAACTGATAAATCACTAAACTCTACCTCTGAAGCTAATAATATACCATATATTAAGTAATTGAATTTGAACAAAATAAAATAAAAACAAAACAAAATGACTCTGAAATAAATATAAAATTCAATAGTTCTTGAAAGTATGTCATCAATAAATCTGGTTCTCCTTTTAGGAATATTTGATATGTTTCCATATATTTTGTCAGCATAAATTATACTTAAAGAAAATATTTTAAGATAAAAAAATTACAGGCACCTGGGCGGCTCAGTCAGTTAAGTGTCTTACATCAACCTCTATTTTAAATTGACTTTATATTATGTGAGATAAATGAATTTAGATTTCTAATAGGAACTACATAGTTCTATTCAAATATTTCTATGTCTCATGTAATTTTAAACATTGCCTATTCTTGAGCATGATAAAAATGGAAACTTTAATAAAAAATACCACTATCTGACATTTATCTCACATTCCAAATTATTATTATACACTATTAGTGTGAATTGTTTATTTAATTTAATGTAAAACTCAGATTTTTCTTTCAAAACACCAAATACACTTGGGTAAGGAGTAATTATAACTGATCCAAATCAGTCTGAGGTCATGCTCCAGAAATATCTGGGCTCGTGTGGTGCTTTTGATCATTTTTTTAAAGCAGATATAAAGCTAACATTGATATATGTCAAAAGCATTTGTAGAGCAAACACATGTCACTGCTTCTCTGTCCTTTCTTCTAAAGAAGTCTCTCAATGATACCTAAATTAGGTACAAGTGAGACTAGGTATACTAGCTTTTTTTTTTTAACATTTCAGCCTACTAGGAAACTCCTCTTTAAAATCCTATTGTCAGGGGACACCTGGGTGGCTCAGTCAGTTGGGCCATTGCCTTTGGCTCGGGTCATGATACCAGGGTCCTGGGATCGAGTCCTGCATTGGGCTCCCTGCTCAGCGGGAAGCATGCTTCTCCCTCTCTCTGCTCTGCCTGCCACTCCCCCTGTTTGCGCTCCCTCTCTGATAAATAAGTAAATAAAATCTTTTAATAAATAAATAAATAAAATCCTATTGTCAGACTCAAAAAAGAAAAAAGATTTTGAGAAGACGGCAGCAGAGTAGGAGGATGGATCATAGACTTGCCTTGTCCCACAGATACAGCTCGGTAACTATCCAGCCATCCTAAATACCCCAGAAATAAGTCTGAGGACTGGCAAAACCAACTCCACAACTAAAGATAGAGAAGAGGCCGCATCAAAAAAGGTAGGAAGTGCAGAGATGCGGCTTGGGAGAGAAACAGTTCATGACCACTGCAATAGGGAGGGAGCCACAGTTGCATAGGAGAGTGAGAGATGAACTAGCACACGGGAGTGCATGGGGAAAACAAATTCCCATAGCAACTGGCTTAGAAAGTAAGAGGACCCAAATTTCATGAGTTCTTGCAACCAGCAGGGCTTCAAACCTGGAATTTTAAAGGTCAGTGGACTTCAATAGCCAAACTATGGAAAGAGCCCAGATGTCCACTGACAGATGAATGAATAATGATGTGGTATATATACACAATGGAATACTACTCAGCCATCAAAAAATTGAAATCTTGCCATTTGCAACAATGTGGATGGAACTAGAGGGTATTATGCTAAGCGAAATAAGTCAATCAGAGAAAGACAACTATCATCTGATCTCATTTACGTGAGGAATTTAAGAAACAAAACAGAGGATCATAGAGGAAGAGAGGAAAAAATAAAATAAGCCGAAATCAGAGAGGGAGACAAACCATAAGAGACTCTTAAGCATAGGAAACGAACTGAGGGTTGATGGAGGGGGCGTGGGTGAGGGGATGGGGTAACTGGGTGATGGACATTAAGGAGGGCACATGATGTAATGAGCACTGGGTATTATATAAGACTGAAACCAGTAATACATTATATGTTAATTGAATTTAAATAAAAATAGATAAATTTTTTAAAATATGCAAAAAAACAAAAAAATTCTCGGCCCAAATAAATAAATAAAATTAAAATTAAAAACTTGATAAAAAATAAAGTAGATTCTGTTGTTATACCTATATCCTGATAGTATTTGACACCCACATTTACGAGGATATCTAGCTCTGTTTTTTGTGACTTTCATCATTCTGTCTTCTCCTCCTAAAGAGCAGAAGAGAAGAAACATATCAGAATATTAGTAAATGCTACTGGACATTCATTCATTTATACGTATTTCACATTGACAATTTTATATAACTGGCAGCTTGAAAGGAACGGGGCCATAGAGATAAATAAATGCAATGAAACGTTCGCAGTGTAAAGGCTTTGCTACTGCTTCCTTGGATTCGTCACATTGTTCCACTCAAGTCCGGCTGGAGCTGGCAGAAAAAGAAGAGTTGATTTTGTTTTGTTGTTGTTGTTATGTTTTATTTATATAGTTTTTTTTTTTTTTTTTGGTGACATAGGTATTTAATAGATGGATAATTGAAACATGTTCCATGTTTTTTGAAATTTGGGTCATTGATTTGCACTGTTTTGCTTCATTTTTTTAGGATAAGCTTTCAGATGACCAATATCAGGAGAAGACAGCAATGGACCTGGCAGCTGAGCAGCTACGCCTTTGGCCTTCTCTGAGCAAAGCAACTCAGCAGGAGCTGGTGCAGCGTGAGGAAAGCACTGTCTTCAGTCAGGCCATTCATTTTGCAAATCTCATGGTTAACCTGCTAGTTCCACTGGATACGAGTAAAAACAAGCTCCTGAGAACATCAGCACCAGGCGACTGGGAGAGTGGAAGCAACAGCATTGTCACAAACAGGTACCAAAATGTGCACATCCAGAGACCCTCCTGTTCTTGGCTTAGCAGACAAAATAAAGTATTTTGGGCAAATACTGCTGTACATATTTCAAAATTTTAAGTATTCGCCTTACCTTCAGAGCTGCTCAACTTTTTTTTTTCAACTCCGTATTAAAGAACTTCACTTCATCTGACTGTTCGTAACCACCTCCCACAGTCTTTTTTCTTTCATGACCTAATTTTTCAACTATCTCACCCACTGCTGATCAAGCCCTTCAGTTACTTTCTGCCATAGCAATTTACAGAGAGCGCTCTGGAAAATTACTAATGAACTACTTGCCAAAGTTATTATTTGTTTCTGGGGCCCCTTTTTTTCAATGTATGCACTGCGTTTGTCTATAATCATGTCTTCAACTATACCTTGCTCCCAGCCCAACATTGACTTCCAGTGCCACTGAGAATAAACCCATAGACTACAAGACCTAACAGGATTTGGCTCTTGACGACTGCTCTGGATTTATTTCCTGTCATTCTTCTGTCAAGAAAACTGGTCTCCCTGCTAATGCTAATCCTCAGACACTCTAAGCATAATACTGCCTCGGGTCTTGGTATTTGTTCCCACAATCTGGAATAGTCTCCCTGAAACAGTCACAAGAATCACTCCCTCACTTCATTTAATTCTCTGCTCAAATGCCATCTACCTAGAGAGGACTTCCTGACTTCCCTATCTTAAATAGCACAGGCATCACTCTTTCTCCTACCTGGCATTTTTTTTCTTTCATGACATTTCCTACAACCTGATTTATTTTCATATATTTGCTTATTGTATGACTCATTCATTGCTGTACCCCCAGCTCTTTGCATGTAGTACATACCCAATAAGTATTTGGTTGAACATATGATGAAATGAATGAATACATGAACTGCTTACCCAACAGTAGTGACGTTCTAACCTTTTAGGTCTTCAGTGATGCTCTCACATGCTAGTAGTTCTTCTAACTCTTGTAAATCCTTCTCAGGCTCTTTCAGGCAGCTTCTCTTCTCTCCCATTGTCAGTCGCTTTTCCACGTGCTTCATACTCTCTTAGAAACTCATCCACAGCTCACATCTCTGACCCCAACCTCTCAATCTCCCTATCCTAGATACTTTATTTTTGTCAAGAACATCCGAGAGCTTCCAGTCTTCCAGGCTAAACAACTTTTTGTTGTTTTAAAGTCAGCCTTTTACACCATGCAGTCGACTGCACAGATCTCTTATTCTTCCTGCAGAGAAGTTATTTTATGTGAACAACATAGCTTGGGCCTTCATCGCTTCAAACTATAGATAACCATGCTGCTTGAAAGTCTACCTAGTGAATGGCTAAGGCACTCAAGTTCTTAAATGCTTTGGGATAATGTAAGGCCATATTTACTGTTTAGCTTTACCTTAAGACTGACTCAGCTAACGTAGTTGGATTTGGAGGAAAGAGAACTAAGTAGGTTAGAACAAAGGAGTCTTTTCCATGATGAGCAGTCTAAAAGAAGGCATAGGAGGCAGGAGTATTTGTTGAACAGGAACCGAATAAGCAGCAAGGACAGGGATTGAGCTTTCACATGCACTGTTTCAAATTCATTCCCTTCTGTTGCATGATTTTATCACCCACAGAAGATTGATGGCTTCAAAGTGACTAAAAGTGTTGTGGTTCACTCAAAGAGACAAATTTTGGCAACAGAAAGGTTCGCAGGACAGTTTGATTCTTCCATTTGAAAAAATATGCTATTTTCTGGGGAAAGTTCTTTTATTTCGCCTACCGGGGAACATGTCTTCTAGTTGTCAAAGGCCAAAGATAGCAATATTACTTTGTCTGGCTCTATGTGGTAATTAACTTGAGAGAACCGGTTTTTTTTTTTTAGAAGGTTCAAGTATCAGATAATAAATGAAAGAGTCTATTTTTGCTTTAGTTTCTGTGGTTCCTGAGTTCCTTTTTAGGAGAATGACAGAGGTATTTCTTACAA
Source organism: Potos flavus (assembly GCA_028534135.1). Taxonomy (NCBI): domain Eukaryota; kingdom Metazoa; phylum Chordata; class Mammalia; order Carnivora; family Procyonidae; genus Potos; species Potos flavus. The sequence continues at coordinate 54,748,166 of CM052884.1, read as the reverse complement.
AAATAAATCTGGGTCCAAAGGACAATGCCTGACAGTAGCTTTCAAATGTAGGCAAGTAGAATATCATAATGTGGGCAAACTTAAATTTCTGTCAAAATTAACGTTGATAGAATAGTCATTTGTTACATTTGAGTACTAACCATGATTTCTTTCCTTGATTTTCGCAGTATTGCAGGAAGTGTAGCTGAGAGCTATGATACAGAAAGTGGGTTTGAAGATTCAGAGAATAATGACGTCGCCAATTCTGTTGTGCGATTCATTACCCGATTTATTGACAAGGTTTGCACAGAGAGTGGAGTTACTCAGGATCACATCAAGAGCCTTCATTGCATGATACCAGGTAATCAATTTACAGATATTAGAGAAAAAGAATATTGGAGATAATTAAGTAAGAATTGTTTTTAGGGGTCTATTTTTTTCAGCATAACACCTACAATACTTGTCTTCATGTAGTTTAGGCATGCTATTTATTTGTGTTCTGATTAATTTTTTAAATATTTCTATATTATGGTAAAATATATGTAACGTGAAATTTGCCACTTTAAACTATTTTAAGTGTAGAATTCAGTGATGTTAATCACATTTACAGTGTTGTGCAATTATCACCACTCTCCTTTACCAAAAACTTTTTCATCACCAAAACACGCACTCTACCCATTAAGCACTAACTCCCCATTCTCCATCTCCGTAGCCCCTGGTAAGCTCTATATCTCTATGAATTTGCCTGTTTTAGATATTTCATGTAAGTTAAATCATATAATATTTGTCCTTTTATGTCTGGCTTCTTTCACTTAGCATAATGTTTTCAAAGTTCTTCCATGTCGTAGCAGGTATCATCCATTCTGCAGGTAGCAGAATGCCATTCACTTTTATGACCAAATACTATTCCATTGTATGGATATACCACATTTTGTTTATCCATTCAACTGTTGATGGATGTCTGTGTTGTTTCTGCCTCCTGGCTACCAGGAGTATCCACATACAAGTATTTGTTTGAGTACTTATTTTTGATTTTTTGTGTATATACCTAGGAGTGGAATTGCTGCATCACATGGTAATTCTGTGTTTAACTTTTTGAGGAACCACCAAACTGTGATTAGTTTTTAATTCTAAAGTATTCAGAATTTATATTAATTCTGCTTATTTTGTGCTCTTTTATTTTGAATACTCTGACTTATCCTAGGAATTGTAGCTATGCACATTGAAACCCTAGAAGCAGTACATCGAGAGAGTAGAAGACTCCCACCTATACAGAAGGTAATTATTCCAGACTACATGCTTTCAGGTTATAACATCTCTTCTTAAAAACAGCAGCAATAGACTTTTGTGCCCCAGAAAGTACCCTCTCCTAACCTTTTACAGAGACTCCCATTTTAATGATATATTAAACTTTCAAAGGAGTTTACCATGTAGACCCTCATAAAAGAGATACTGAAGTAGAATGGTAGATTCAACAAAGGAGCCATAATAGCCTCTTGTTGAGTCTATTTTTATAGGCAGGGCATAAATTATGAACATTCTAACTTCCAAGCCCAAGCCAAGACTTTATGCCCGGCCTACTTCCAGAAAAAAAGGACTTAAGGCAATTACCATAAAAATACCAGGTTCCTGAATCTGTTTACATTGTAAGCATACCTCACAAGCATTTGGGAGTCTGGGAAATGTATTAAAAATTGAGAGTCCTAAACCCCACCCCAGTCTCCTGAATTGGAGTTCCCCAAGACGTGGTCTGAAATCTATACTTTCAAGTACAAGCCTCCCAGATGATTATTTCTCAGCTAGTCTGGCACCAGTCTGTGGACTAGTGTCAGGACCTTCTTACGTCTATAACAGAACTATTAAAAATAAATTCAGGGGCGCCTGGGTGGCTCAGTGGGTTAAAGCCTCTGCCTTCGGCTCAGGTCATGATCTTGGGGTCCTGGGATCGAGCCCCACATCGGGCTCTCTGCTTAGCAGGGAGCCTGCTTCCCCCTATCTCTCTGCCTGCCTCTCTGCCTACTTGTGATCTCTCTCTGTCAAATAAATAAATAAAATCTTTAAAAAAATAAAAAAATAAAATAAATAAAATAAAAATAAATTCAAAGGAAAAATCAGAAACCAGATGGATAGGAAAGATATTTCTATGAGAAATCTGAGATCATTATAACTTTGGCTTTACATTTAGCTCTGAGCTTCCTAGAGCCAACAAAAAGAATAGTACTGATTTATATAGTTTTTATTGCTTAAATATTAGTAAAAAATAAGCATATTAGATCTTCAGGAGAGGTGACTTTTTTTTTTCTAGCACTGATATCTTCAAAGGAGTGTATCATGTGGTTGTGTATTTCCCAAGATGCGTAAATGTTCATTACTTGGACATTTATTGTGTTAATCTTCAATAAAGGCCAAGAAGGGCAGATCCTATTTTTCTAATTGTTTGTTTTTTTAAGTTTATAGAAGTAACAGTGCTCTTTGTATAAAATTGTACTATTAAAGAAATACACATTATACAAAGTAGCAGTCCTCCACTGTCTTTCCAACTCCACCTCACCTCTGCCCTTAACCATGAGAGTACCACCTTTAATAGTTTGGTCCATATTCTCACCGTTTTTCCTTTTCCCAAAAAGAGGGAATTATAATATACATACTGGTTTACAGCTTGCTTTTTTTGCTTGACAATGTATCCTTGATATCTTTGTATGTTAACACATATAGATCTAGGTCATTTTTTTAATAGTTGCAAAATGTTCCATTGAATAGATTTTTTTTTAGAAAAGATTTGACAGAGAGAGAGAGATCACAAGTAGGCAGAGAGGCAGGCAGAGAGAGAGGGGGAAGCAGGCTCCCCCTGAGCAGAGAGCCCGATGCGGGGCTCGATCCCAGGACCCTGAGACCATGACCTGAGCCGAAGGCAGAGGCTTTAACCCACTGAGCCACCCAGGCGCCCCTGAATAGATATTTTAGACATCTTAGTAATTTCCAATGATTTATGTTAATAAACAAAGAATCTTTTCACATTTGGATACAAAAACGTCATTTCTGCCTCTTCCCAAATCTGTTTTCTCATTTTGGCTACTTAAGCAGTCTGACTTAGGTTTTTTAGATCTGCGACTGGAAAGATAACTTTGGTCTAAGTGTTGGAAACCCCACAAAATTTGTGTTTGAAAGACTTTCTCTGTTGTTAGCCCAAGATTCTTAGGCCTGCTCTCCTGCCAGGAGAAGAAATTGTCTGTGAAGGTCTTCGAGTCCTGCTAGACCCTGATGGAAGAGAAGAAGCTACTGGAGGCCTTCTAGGCGGCCCTCAGCTCCTGCCAGCAGAAGGAGCCTTGTTCCTCACCACATATAGAATTCTTTTCAGGGGGTCTCCCCATGATCAGCTAGGTATGACTCATATTATGCCATCAGAATATGGATATCCATGTGTTACTTGAGTTTTTTATTCCATTTGTGTGCAGTAATTTGCAAATCATTTCAGCTTCAAAGAAAGCCTTTTGTCACCAACTATTTTTTAGAATCCTTTGTCTGTCAAATCTAATGATAATTTGGATTTTAAAGTCTTATTTAAAGAACCAAGGGTATCTTCTAAACAGTACATCAAGGGTTCATTGACTGAAACAATCATAATTTCATGAGGCAGTGTATTGTGACTTAGGGATATTCATTGCATATAGCTGCTAATGAGGTCTCCTGGTTATTTGTCCCACCTTTCTGAGTCCTGTAGTTAATTGTAAGGCTCAGGTCTTCCAGACACATGATTCCTTTTGTGAAAGGATATGCTAAGCATCACAGGGTTGTACAGCACTAACTAACCCACTTCCTCTCGTCACATTTCAACTAACCCCATTTTCCTCTGGGCAGACAACTTCCATTCACTAAACTCCCTCAATTTCTATTTCCATATTCTACCACTCTATACAGTCTTCCATATTAGAAAGGAAAGCATGCCCTATCAAGTCTGAATTGTCTTTTTTAAATCACCGTAATCTCTATCTAAACTCTTTTGGTTGATGGGAAAAGCAAATAAAATTTGGGCTAAAACTGTTGCTCTCCAAATAAGAAGCTCAGATTTAGATTGCTGTTGGCCAATCATGATATCGTAAGTAAAGTCCCCTGACCTCTCTCTGACTTTCATTTTCCCCTTTTATGAAATTAGGGATTTGGGCTTGATTGGTGATAATTCGGTGGTTCTCAACCTTGGCTGCATATTTGAATTATCAGGAAACTTTAAAAAAACCTACCAGTCTGGGCCCAACCCTCACACAGTTGGATTAATACCTGGAATAGGATTCTAGGAATGGAAAGACCCAGGCATCTGTGCATTTTTAAGCCCCAGAAGTGATTATAATACATAGTAAGGATTGAGAACCACTGGGATAAATGGTCGTTAAAGTTCCTTCCTCATCTGCAATTTTTCATTCAGTAACATTTGATGAGATGTACTGTATGTGCTGCGCATTTTGTTAGACAATGGACTTTAGGTGTATAAAAGGTAGTATCCTTAAAATCTCACAGTTGCATAATTCCTCGCTTGGATAGAATCAAGATGGTTTATTGTCTTATTCATTAAAGAGTGCTTACCATATAATTTAAAAAAGCTCATAAAATTCAATAAACAAAATGAATCTATGAGAATAGTTGTATTCATTTGAAAAAGAGTGAAAATGGAGCGAAATTTTTCAGCTCCCTCCTGTCATATCACCATACATAAATTATATTTGTATTTGAAAGCAAATGTAATTTTAAAAGAAACTAAATATCCAGTACTTAGAATTTCTTTTGTACTGTGACTTGGGAGCTCAGTGGCCACAAACATACATTCTGGGGGCATAAATATATGAGATACTTGGCCACTTAAGTTGTTCTAGTTTATTTCTTTTAAAAAAATCAAAACCATACTTAGTGTGAAGGCTTATATTGTTCTCTTGTTTTTTCCAGTCAATTTTGGGGTTAATTTTGTATTTTAGGGAATTTATTTTTATCAGAGAAAGCCGTCTTATTGCCTCTTTTATTTCTCTTTTTAAATTTCTAATTTAAAATATCTCCTTTAATGACACCTAGGAATCCGATAATTTTATATGCATTATATAACCATGGGTTGTTTAATACATCCTAGGACTTAAATTCTGTATACATCCTAATTTTGTTTAGCCTCTGGATATGAGCTCAACATAAGAGGATAATCAGAATTTTCCAGGTTAGGAGTTGACAGATCCAGGGAATGAGAAATTCTGTTGATGATAGGTGGATGTACCTATGAACTCATAAACTAGTTCAGTTCTCACCCGTCTGGCTTACTAGCCAAGGCGCCTTGCTCATTGCTGCTCCTATTCTTCTACTTGTACCACTGCCTGAACTTCCCTCCTCCTTCCCTCTGCAAATCCAAACCTCTGCTCTCTTCAAAGCTCACCTTCCCTCTCATGTCCTCCAGGAATCATTCTCTAGCTATCTAGCATGCAGAAATCTTCTCCCTTTCTGAAATATTTAAAGCTCTGTTCCCTCAAACTTAGGAGCTAATGACGTGTTATATTCGGCATGTGACTCTCCTCTCCCACGGGGAACTTTGAACTCTCCAAGAGAGGCTTTGTGTGTACTACTTGTTTTCTAGACTTGCATCTTCGCAACCTCTAGTAGTAGATAATTATTTATATTTTCCCTTCCTTGCTTTACTATTTAAGTTCCTAAAACTCTTCAGCCTATGCTTAGTCCTGTATCTTCTGAAGGCACAAATACACAGTACAGCACCTTTTACCACGTATGGAAACACATTTTAAAAATCTTTTCTCTTTTGCTTTATACTTACACTAAATATCAGATGCCTTTAAGATTAAGAATCTTTGTGGTACAAATGTGGTGTGGTACACAGCAGGTCAGGGAAATAGAAAGAATGAAGGCAGGCAGCCTGTGATGGTTCATTTACTCCAGGAAAGGATCGTGTCTCAGGAGTGAATTGCCATGCAATCAAATTAACGTGATTCTAGAATCATGGTATTTTCTCTCACTGCATTCCTGGGCATCGTCCTCTCCTGATACATTTCTTTAGCAGAGGCTGATAAAATGAGAAGCAGAGACTCTATAAATAAGCAGTAAAGTGCTCTTGCTGAGTCTGTGTCCTGCTTTCCTGTAGTTGGTGAGCAGACGGTTGTGCGGAGTTTTCCTATTGCCTCCATCACCAAGGAGAAGAAGATTACCATGCAGAACCAGCTGCAGCAGAACATGCAAGAGGGACTACAGATTACGTCAGCATCTTTTCAGGTATTAAGAAAGGGAGCCATTCCTCTACTATTTAAGAGTTTTCTACAAATGATGTGGCTGCTTTCTGTGGTAATGGGATCAGAAGTTAGAGGATGAGGAGGATCAGAGGGTCTGAGAGGGTAGTCTTCAACTGAGTAAACCCCGAATCATTCTGTATTTAATCCCTCACTTCCTGAACCCCTTGGCCAACTAAGTACCAACAGATTATCTGTCAATATTTAGTGATCTTAGAAATTCAGACACATAGAATTGACTCTTGTTCTCTGCCAAGTCATAGCTTTGTGTTTGATAAAGTTTTTAGATAGAAAGCAATTCTCTTGGCACCTGTTTCATAAGGAAATGCCCTATGGCCCTTCTGTGGAAGAGATAAAACTCTAAGAATTATAGTCAGGGCTAAAGTACTGTTGGTACTAACTAAATAACCTTTAATTAAGCAGAGGATTTTCTAGGGGGCTTTGAACGTATCAGAACTTGTGGAATTACTGATAAAAGCAGACACTGGAAGAGTGATCTTCTTTTAGTTTTTCCTTATTGCAGTTCTCAGTCTGTAATATTTTGCTCTTCCTATTTTTATGCCTTGTCTCTGACTTCTCAGATTTTTGAGGGCACCAGTTCTTGCCACATCCCTTCCAGCCAGGAAGCCACCCCTAGGACCTCCATGTGCTCATTGTGTGAAATGTGAGGCTGCTGATCTCTAGGCTCCAGACCTACTCCCATCACCTGGGGGCAGGGGCCTCCCAGGGATTTCTTCACTGGTCCACCTGCCAAAGGACGCTTAACTGGAATATTGCCTGGCTATATTGGTTAGGATTCTAGTCAAACAGACTTTTTCTTACTAGATTTATGGTATCTCTGGGTAAGAAGAGGCTTCCTTAGGCCAAATTCCCCATCTAGAACCAACAGTTCAGAAAGAAGAAGGACATGTTTCCTACTTCAGACATTGTAAGTTAATTTCTCTATCCCATTATATAAAAGATAGTCTTAAAGAAACCCAACTTCAAGATACATGATTTTCCTTGCCAGTGAACCATCTATGACAAGTACACCTTTCCGAGCCCTTTTTTTTAATAAAAAATTGTATTACATGATATCCAAGGTCCCCTCAACCTCTGGACTTCTGCCATTTAGTATTACTTTCTGGTATTTCAGTAACTTGGGGGAATGTTATCTGGAAATCCTTAATTAATCCTTCTGATGTATTTTCTCTCTTTTCTTTCTAGTTGATTAAAGTAGCGTTTGATGAAGAAGTGAGTCCAGAGGTAGTAGAGATCTTTAAGAAACAGCTAATGAAGTTCCGTTATCCTCAGTCCATTTTCACCACCTTTGCTTTTGCTGCTGGACAAACTACCCCACAAATAATTTTACCCAAACAGAAGGAAAAGAACACATCCTTCCGGTAAGAAGACAGTCAAGTTTCTTCATTTCAGCCTTTTCATAACTCCCCGTCAGGGAAAGTGACCTCTCCTTTGTGTATGTGACTACTGTTTTTGTTTGCCATTCTGTCAAGCCCATTGGACTAGCTCAGAAAGTTATGGAACAGTAGCACTGATGTATGGAACAAGTTTCAAAAACTAAATGCTACGAGAGGTTTTGACCAGTATGTCCGTTGCTCATGATGTATTTTTAGAATGTGAAATTCTGTTCCCCGTTTTTCCCATATTGATTCCTTTCTAACTGCCTTTGAGCAGGCCCTTCAGTATTCTTTGATATCCAGACCTAGTAGACAGTTTTGCTTTGATCTAGAGGTGGTAGCTTTTATTTTTTCTTTTTCTGTAACTTTTTGTTTTGGTGTAGTTTCAAATTTACAGAAAAGTTACAACATAACACAAAGAATTCCTGTATACCATTTACCCAGATTCACCAATTGTTTATGTTTTGCTCCATTTCTTTATCATTTTCTCTCATATATATTTTTTTCTAAATCATTTGAGTTATATACATAATACCCCTTTGTCCTTAAATATATCGATATATATTTTCTAAGAACAAACCATGGTATATAACCAGGTAATTGATTGGTATAAAACTTTTATCTAACCCAACGTCCTTGTTCAAATTGCTGATGATCCTTTATAGCTACTTTTTCTGTTTTTTCTGCCTAGTACAGGATCCATTCCGGGATCAGGCATTGCATTTAGTTGTCATATTTCTTTGTGGGACCCCTTATTTTCTGAAAATCTTTAGTAATTTATGTTGAAACTTTTACATTTTGGCTATTACAAAATAACAATTGCTTAAAATTTATCTTCAGTTAGTGATAAAATATAGATGCCAAAAGTTCAGTTCATTCATTATTAACCACTTAGAATTTGGGCATCTGCCAGTACAAATTACGTGTTAGGGAGTACTCTGCAGACTTTGGAGAAGAGCCCTTTTCTTTGCCTTAAAGTGGGGTAGGCTGGAGATTATAGAAGAGTTGAGGTTCCAGAAAATGTGTTATTACTAAATTGCATAGCTGACCACCTGTACCACTGTTCCCTGGTAAGTGAAGGGGCCCATGCAGATCCAGAAATGATACACTGAAACATGAGCAGCTTCCTAAGTATTTACAGCAGTGAGCCGGGCATCTTGTCTTCACACTGTGGAGTCACAGAGGTGCCTGTGACATCTCTTATTCCAACCCTCTATGGAAGATACGAAGCTTTGTACGGTGTTTTATGTTCAGAATCTATGAAGTATGGGAGGAAATACACACATACACACACACATACACACACATTTAAAATCAACCTTTTTGTATCAAGCTTAATCTATCCAGCTACAAGAGAGATGTAGCAATTTTAAGATTTAAAACAGCTCAGAATTGTCTTGAGTATGTAAAGGTTTACAGTATCAGAAGGCAGGACACCACACATACACACTTAAACATGGTGCTAACTATAATTGTCATATGATCTCAAAGAAAAGCTGATGAGTTAGTAGAAAGAGTTTGAATTAGTAGAGAGGGGAGCAGACGGGCTTCCCTGCAGGAGGACTTCTACCAGCATAGTTCGTGGGAGCTGGTGGAGGCAGTGGCATGGGTAACCAGAGTGTGTTATGGGGCATGTTTGACCAACAAGTCAAATCGAGTTTAGATTTGGAATAAGTAGCTTATGTGCCATTCTAGGTTCTTACACTTTTTGCCTACAACTGTCCTGATGATAACGGTGTTTTATAGCAAATTAGTCTACTGCCATATACAAAATGATCTAAAGAAGGAGAGGCTTACTGAAGGTCTCAACAATCCTAGTAGCTATAGGTATGGAAAAGAAACAAGTTGAGCTGTGTAGTGTCAAAAAATGTAAATAGTGTCCTCATATTAAATTGATGGTCTCTTTGGTTTTATGACTTATAGCACCTTCTCAAAAACAATTGTGAAAGGTGCCAAAAGGGCAGGGAAAATGACAATTGGGCGGCAGTATTTATTGAAGAGGAGGACAGGGACAATTGTGGAAGAGAGAGTGAATCGTCCTGGATGGAATGAAGAAGATGATATATCAGGTATGTGAGAACTCCTTTTTCCTTCATGAATTGGTTTTATTCTTTGTTCTTATATGAGTAAGAATAAGAAACTCAGATGTAGTTGTCCTTAAACTTTGACTCAGAAGAACCTAGATCTCATGAGAAGAGCGGAGGCACTTACCAGCTTCTCAAAATTGGGGGGTAAAAAAAACAAAAAAAATACTTATTTTCCCAATATTTCCATTGTTCAGAAAAGATTTTGCTAAGTTATACGTCTCTTTTACTAAGTCCACAGAGCTGGTTGGCCATTGTTACATGGGTCTCATCAAAGGGAGAAAGAAAGAAACCCAGTGCGGGGCGCCTGGGTGGCTCAGTTGGTTAAGTGGCTGCCTTCTGCTCGGGTCATGATCCCAGGGTCCTGGAATCGAGCCCCATGTCGGGCTCCCTGCTCAGCAGGGAACCTGTTTCTCCCTCTCCCTCTGCCTGCCGCTCTGCCTATTTGTGCTCTCTGTCTGTCTAATAAATAAAATCTTAAAAAAAAAAGAAAAGAAAAAAAAAAGAAAGAAACCCAGTGCATGGGAAATTTAGGTAGAAAGTAATCCCCTGTACCTTACTGTTATGCAGTAAGAATAAGGAAACGAGGACATTGGATATTCAAAATTAAAGATTTGGGCTTGAGGTAAGAACATTGTGAGTACTCTGAATCAAAATGAGGGACAAAAGATGAAGGGATTCTTAGATGGTAAGGGGGAAAAAAAGGACAGAATCTGAGAAACTGCGATACCTCTTGATTGGGAAAATAGAGGCAGGAAACCAGTCACAAAATGTTTTATTGACTCTTTTCCGTTCCTTAACCCGCTATGGAGTATTTTTATGGAATTAACACTAGGGAAAATCTGATCTAATAGGAGGTAGGATGCCTTTGCACCTTTTTTCTTTTCAGGATCTTAGAGTCAATCACCAGTGACTATAAAACTACTACTTCTAATAATAATAACAATAAGGACATTTTGAAGAAAGAAACCTCATCTTTAGAGAGATTACGGGCTAAAGGTCTCCATTTCAGTGGGTGTACCTACATACTCCAAGAGCAATGAAAAGACCCACCACTGCATTACTGGAATGACCATTTGTTGGAACCCTGGCCTCCTTTCAGTCATATAGAAAGCCATAAAAACATTACCCATGGGTATTTGACTCTTCTAATTTGAAGTTTTTATGATTACACAGAAGAAAAACAATTATTCGACATTTATTCCACCAAAAGACCAAATTATATAATGCTCTTTGCTCCTCTGAAAATAAAAAGCCAACGCAAAACTGGTAACTCATGGTATATTTGCATTGTGAAATTCACAAACTAAAACACAAAGTTTTGTATTTGTAGGGATAAGCTGTTAAACTTTTTTTTTTTCTTTAAATGTAAGAGAGCCATATCATTCTCTTTGACATAAGAACTTTGAGTACATATCCAAAAATTCTGAAACCTTAATTTGACTTCTCTCACTGTAGAAATAGATAAGAAAGTAAATTAGGACAGTTTTTAACATGGATTTTTTTTTTAGTTAGAACAAGCAGTACCAATTAGGAATGTTGGGGTTTTTTCTTAAATCCTCCCTAAAATGCTTGATTATTGGGTAAATCCTTCCACATCTAAAATCTTAAGGGATTCTGTAACCTGTGATTGCAAAATTATGAGGGAGTTTCCCATGTAAACCACATCCTCTGACAAAAATATTTTCCACAAAAAAGTATAACCTCTTGATACCTCTCTAAGACAGGTCTTTTCCCACGAGTGAACTTCTGCGTAATCCAGAAATTTCTAATAAAAGTTTATGTCCTGCAAAGTTAACCGAAACCTGGATGATGAAGTTTATATAGAGATCATATTAAAGATAAATTTTACTGATAGGTTAGCCTCTGACAAAATTTGAATGTTTATTTTATAGAGTCCTAAATAGAAATCACTATACTTATGCTCCACATGTAAGTGAGACCGTAATTATCATATGGTCTCACTTACATGTGGAGCATAAGGAAAAACATGGAGGACATTGTGAGAAGGAAAGGAAGGGTGAATTTGGGGAATTTGGAGGGGGAGATGAACCATGAGAGACTGTGGACTCTGAGCAACAAACTGAAGGTTTTGGAGGGGAGAGGGTGGGGGGATGGGCGAGCCTGGTGGTGGGTATTGAGGAGGGCGCGTATTGCATGGAGCACTGGGTGTGGTACATGAACAATGAATCTTGTAACACTGAAAAAATAAAAGTATTTGAAAAAAAAAAAGAAATCACTATACTTTGGCATTAATAAGCAAGGCTGATTGAAACAGAAAAATATGGCTAATGAATTCAAAATTATATTTTTTTTAGAAATTTTGAGTTAATTTCCCTGGCATTTTTACAAGTTTGTTTGTTTGTTTATGTATGTATGTATTTAAGTAATCTCTACACCCAGTGTGGGGCTCAAACTCACAACCCCAAGATCAAGAGTCATATCCTCTTCCAGCTGAAACAGTCAGGCATGCTTCCCTGGCATTTTGAGTAAATTTCCCTGACATTTTGAGCTCCCGATATTTTATTTCCTGACTTTCCACTACTATTTTAATTTATGTTTAAACATAATGATTCTTCAAAGAATTAACAGGATTTAATTTATGATATACATAGTGCCTGTAGCCCTAATACAAACCTCCCTTGGTTTAAGAATCCTCTTCAAAAGGAAGCTTCTAATCCCCTACTTTGAGCCATATCATTTTTTTTTAAATCTGTTTCTGCCTTCACAGTTTCAGATGATAGTGAACTCCCCACAAATAGCACTCTGAAGGCCTCGGAGAAGTCTACAATGGAACAGTTAGTGGAAAAAGCGTGTTTCAGAGACTATCAGCGTTTAGGTCTGGGAACCATAAGTGGCAGCTCTTCTCGCTCAAAACCAGAGTATTTTCGAATCACTGCCTCCAACAGGATGTATTCACTCTGCCGGAGGTAAGTGTGTTAGTGGGCTCCAAAAAGATACCTTTCCTTTCTTCTATTTTGTCTTGAATGGGCTATTTGTCACCATAACCCAGAGAGAGAAAAATATCAGAAAATTAGGAGCAAGATCTCCAGGGATATGTGTGTTTAAGGGACACTTTTTAGCAGCATGAGCAAGAAGCATCTCCTTGGCATTCTCAGAAGAATAATTATATTGATGAATAGTGCCTAGATTAGAGCAAAAGGTAAAAGTTTTTGTTCCCTTTATGATTTTTTAAATTTGTCTTTCTCCTCACATTTGCATCTTTTCTACCATGCCTGAAGATAACTTGAAATAAAAATAGGACTTTCCCTCTCTTTAAATAAAGGGCCAGAGAGTACACATTTTCAGTTTTGCAGACCATACCGTCTCATTGCCGCTACTCTGCCACAAAAGCAACCATAGAGGGGAAACAGATGAATGGGTGGGGCCTGTTTTGGTACGCACTGTATTTGTTGACCTAAGTGTAGGCAGGGTGTTCTTATGCTGTCTAATTAGAATATTTTCAACAGATATTAGAGAATGTAAACGAACGTGTTTTCTTCTATTCTTGCCATCTCTCGCTGTTTCCTATATCAGTTAAGTTCTGTTCCATGCTTTATATTTATATTTATTAAAACTACATTTCCACCATCCACAAGTTTAATCATTTTCATCTCCAGTTAAGTTGTTTCCTTTGCATTTATAAATTCCCGGTATGATTGACTAGAATAACGCTTTGAGAGTACTTTGTATGTTGCAAGCCTTGTACATATTTTAGAAAGTTGGTTTAATGTTACTATTCATTTCAACCCCTCTGATCCTGAAGAGCTGTAGATATCTTATTTTAAATGACAGTTTAAATTTATAGATACCTGCCCACCAGACACATAAAAAGATGCTCAACATCAGTCATCATCAGGGAAATGCAAATCAAAACCACAATGATATATCACCTCATACCTGTCGGAATGACTAAAGTCAAAAACACAAGAAACAGGTATTTGTGAGGATGTGGAGAAAAAAGAACCCTCGTGCACTGTTGGTGGGAATGCAAACTGATGCAGCCACTCTGGAAAACAGTGTGGAGGTTCCTCAGAAAGCTAAAAATACCTATGATCCAGTAATCACACTATTTGGTATATACCCAAAGAATAGGAAAACACTAATTCAAAAGAATATATGCATCCCTATGTTTATAGCAGCATTATTTACAATAACAAAATTATGAATGCAGCCTAATTGATGAATAGATAAAGAATATGTGTGTGTGTGTGTGTGTGTAAATATATACATAAAAAATATATAATGGAATATTACACAGTCATAAAAAGGAACGAACTCTTGCCACTTGCAACAACATAGATGGATCTAGAGTATAACATGGGTGGATCTAGAGAGTATAATGCTAAGCAAAGTAAGTCAGAGAAAGACAAATACCATATGATTTCACTCATACGTAGAATTTAAGAAACAAAACAAATGAACAAAGGAAAAAAAAGGAGAGAGACAAACCAAAAAACCAGACTCTTAACTATAAAGAACAGACAGATTGTTACCAGAGGGAGGTAGATGGAGGGATGGATGAAATAGGTGATAGGGGTTAAGAATACAGTTATCTTGGGGTGCCTGGGTGGCTCAGTCAGTTGAGCATCCACCTCTTGATCTCAGCTCAAGTCTTGATCTCAGGGTCATGAGTTCAAGCTCCACATTGGTCTCCACATGGGGCATGAAGCCTACATTAAAAAAAAAAAATAAGAGGAAGAACAGCAAACATACTCACACGTAAATATATGGGATTAGAGGTTGGGAGGTTACTAATATGAAATCTCTTTAGTATAGTATTTCTAAATTAAAGGAAATGACTGAAACCTGCCTGTCTTCTTGTGTTTCCTAATCTATAAAAACAAAGTACTCCTGTCTGTTTTGTATTTTCCCAGCGTCATATCCTGTAACTTTATGAGGTAATCTTTTTTAAAAAAATTATCCACATGTAGTGTTAATATTTAAACTTATTTTGACGTTTGAACATACTGTTCTCATACCAGAAATCATTTGGTTTTGATTTTTAGTTCTTTCACCATGTCAGGCAGGCTAATATTAGTGTACTCTATGCTCAGTTGTCATTTCAGCAGACTAATGAGTTGACGATTTGACTTGTCATCCTCATAAAGTTGGTATTAATCCAGTAATCTTACAATCTTTATTTCAAGTTGACAAAAAGTAGTGTATAAGGCAAAGGGAATCGTCAGTTTAACAGAGGCCTTTTTAGTAATTCTACATAGCATTTTTATTTTCTAAGTTTAGGTTATTCCACAGGAGTCTGCAGTATTACTAAAGGGGGCTTATTTCAAAAAAGAGTACAGAATAATGGATTTATTTAGTTGTTTTCACTATCTCAGCTGTTTCTTCTCAACCCCTGAAGAACTGAGTTGAAACTAAGTTCCATGTTTAAAAAATATCTTACCCCTCAACCAGTGTATTTCTGAGCCTTAGAAAATTACAGGATATGATGATATTCATGTTCTCATATTCTCTCTCTCTCCCCCCATTTCTTTCCCGTTCTTTCCCACCCCCCCACCCCCCGCAACCTAAATCATTCTCTTTCTCCTTTCCATGTCCCTGAAGCTATCCTGGCCTTTTAGTTGTACCTCAAGCTGTACAAGACAGTAGTTTACCAAGAGTTGCCCGCTGCTATCGACACAATCGCCTGCCTGTTGTATGTTGGAAGAACTCAAGAAGCAGTACCCTGCTTCTCCGATCTGGAGGATTCCATGGGAAAGGAGTAGTTGGTCTTTTCAAATCTCAGAACTCCCCTCAGGCAGGTAAGCATCTCTCTATAGCACAGTTACGATCATTTCACTTCAAAGAATTCCTAAAAATAAAGGAGGTAATATCTGGGAATGCCAACTGTGCCCTTATATTGAGCCTTCTCTCACACAGGCTTTCCACTGTGCAATATAAAACATGTACTACTTGACAATGTGGGGTTACACCTTGAATTTGACATCTTGCTTAATATGTCTGTCTGTATCATAATAAAGTCTTTGGTTCTAGGCTGTTTTCATTTCAGCAAACCAAAGTATCCACAGATGAAAACTAGATTATGCTGATCTTTCTCTTTCCTTCTGGGAAGCATCCAAATATATTTAACAGCTTTAGAAGCATGTAGGGATTCTCTGTCCCACGTAATATGAGATATTTTATCTCATTCCTACAAGTCACATGCACGCACACAAACAAGTCAGCAAACTAATGACCAAAATGCTGCCTCTAAAGAAGCTCTCAAGCAAAGGATATTTTTGGAAGCTAGAGGGAGGCCAACTTAAGAAAGCAGACAGTACTGCTGTCCTTTTTTCTGAGGATATTTTTAAGCACTATGTTTGAGGTCTTGAAGTCAGTCAGGAGCTATATTTTGCTGACTTTTCCCATAATTTCTAGCTTATAGTAGAAGCTCAATAAAATTAAACAATAGACCACCAAGATATCAGATCCAATTTAGGCTTGGCTGTGTTTTTAACCCTTTGGGAGTGAGGTAAGTCAAGTTCTGTGGTTCAGCAGATAAAACCATGTGCTTTTGATATCTCCTTTTTATTCTCATCTATTTTCCTCCTGAAAGTTAAAAGTTGGCCAGTATGTCCTTGACCATTCACTTGACCAGGGTAGCACACACACAATACATCATCATCATCATCATCATCATCATCATCATCATCATCATCATCCAACCTGTCTTGGAGTCTCAGCATTGGTATAATTAAAGGCAATTGGCTTTGAACTGTTTTGACACTGGGAAATCCTCCCAAGCCACAGAGTAGATATAATAGAACACGGCATATGGAAGTTACGTAAAGTGAAGGAATCATTCAGGAGCCCTGTTAAATACATCACTGAGCTTTTCATTGGAAAAAATTGAAATTATTTTATTCTACTGGTTTCTGATTTTTTAAATATAATATAAAAACATTTCGTATTTTTGACCTCACACATATGCTTATATTTTAATATCTTTGAAATTGGGATGCATCATAAAATTTATGTGATCAGAAAGAATTGTCATAGTTTAAATGGAAGAATATTTAATTCTTAGTACATAAAATAATTACATCTTGTAATTGATGGCATCTTAGAGTTTATAAAATACAATAATGGCATCTTAAAGTTGATAAAACATAATTTTGCTAATTTTTTTTTATTCAAGATGTAAGAAAATTTGTTAGTATCTGTTGTCCTTCTAATGAGTCCAGAATGATGCCTCTTTAAAGTGCCTGGGCCAATTTCAGTGATTCTTTGCTCCACACAAACCAGACTCAGACTACCTCACTACCTCAGAATTGCTCTCACATTTGTTTCCCTCTGTGTATACCCTCTGCCCCTCTCTTAGAAGGACCGGGGAATCTGGCAGTAGCTGTTGCTGCCTTCTCCCCATCTTCCTCCACTCTTCCTGCAACAAACCCCTACAAGTTCGTGTGCTGTGTTAGACCTGTGTGGCAGAATTAGAAGAAAGCTACCAGTATGGGGAATTCTCACTTCTGCTCATTCCAGGATGCCAAGGGAACCCACTCCATCCTCTGCTCCCAGACAGTAGCATGGACAGTATAATTGGGGGAAATCATCACGGAGATGTTGCCTTTTGTGACTCTTCATTCTGAGTTGCTTGTATAATGAGAAACTACACTTATGCTTGGAAGGACAGCCCTGTGCTGATTTTCCAGACCTGTGCTCTCCCCGGGAGGATGATGAGGCAACCAAGAAGTAGGTGTGGTGAAACCAGTATCAAAGGAGGATAGCCATCTAATAGTTTACAGCTTAAAGTGGGTCTGGTTTCTATATTTGGGTGTGGTAACTTGAAGATTATACACAGAAAGAATAAGATGCATTAATAGATATCTCTTTTATTAACATAGAGACAGTTTGTTCTATTTGCTTTTTCTTTTATAGCTCCTACCTCCTCTTTAGAATCTTCCAGTAGCATAGAACAAGAAAAATACCTGCAAGCCTTACTGAATGCAGTTTCTGTCCATCAGAAACTCAGTGGCAATAACACCCTTACTGTCAGGCCAGCACTTGCTCTGTCTCCAGGTAAGATCTGATAATATTTTTCTTCTTGACAACCATGAAAGGTCAGATTCATTCCCAGGGTTAGTCTCTTTAGTTATTTATACTGTTCCTTCTGTATGACCTGTTAAAGCTTTGCCCTGTGGGGCTATAACTTTAGCTCCTTTTACTTGAAAATCAGCATACCGCTGTTAATGTCTAGTAACAGTAACCAAATGTGGGGATTCAATTATTTCCTTTTTAAAAGAATAATAGGAATGGGGAACATAAATAAAGTCATCTTTCTTCCTAGAATCTGTTTTACATAGACTTTAACATATTATTACAAAGTTGAATGTATAAGTTGAACACCTGATTGTGAAATGCATATGTAGTAAATCATCATGTATAAGTTTGAAATTCCTGAAATTTCTGCAGCCTTTTATGATTTGTAGTACAGTTTGTTTTCACTAGATTTGAATGAAGCCATTAAGACTTGTACTAATATTCTGTTTCAGTTATCATGTGATGGAACCCCAAAGGGTTCATGTAGAGGTAACCCTAATGTGTTAGACACAGGAGCATGTGACTTGAAAAGTTGGTCTCCTTGGCTTAATCAGCTATTTGAATTAGCTCAGCATAAGCAGAAAGTGGCTTTTCTTGTAAAGTAACACCATGCATGCCTTGCTTCATTTATCATTAAATTCTCTGATTGCACTTGCCAAACCTAACTCTCTATAATCTTGCAAATGTGTGTATCTCTGAGGAAATAGTAACAGTGCCTTGTTATCTCTAGTAAAGTGGTGGGTACTTAAAAAGTACAATGTTTGGCAGCAATTAGACATGCTACACATGAAGATAACTTTTTGTCATTTGAGTAATGTTAACCTGAACGACATGGTCTTTGTTCTTCTTTTTGGCTGACTTTCAGGGACTGAAAGGAGGACTTCAAGAATGTCCACTGTGCTTAAGCAGGTAGTGCCAGGACATTTGGATGTAAACCCATCCAATAGCTTTACTCGAGGAGGTTAGTAAGATTGATTTTATAACTGAGCACTGATACAACCTTAAAATTAAAAAAATTTACTCTAGATAGTGATATTTGAAATCAACTAATTATGGTTCCGATTGTTCTTAATTACCCTTTTCTAAATAAATTATCAAATTTGTTACTGGTGTCATGACACATGAGTTTAGCCTCCTGGAACAAGAGGCATAATAATTGCTGAAATCTTAGATATTGATGAGTTTGGAAGCCGCAGGAATGTGTCTAAATGGTCAGCCCTGCAAATACCCTACAATGCTTCAGGTTTGCAGGGTGGAAAAGCAGATCACAGAGCATAAGCAGCTAGAGAGAAGTAATCTGAGACCCAGAGAGTTGTGCCTCCCCAGTGCCTGTAATTTTTACTCCTTTTCTCTGAAATACTAGGTTAGGGAACAAGAGAGAATGATATTCAGGTTACTCTTTTTCCTCTGGGCTTTCACTGCTGGCATGAGGAAGTAGAGAAAGGCCTGTATTTACCCTTTTAGCTCCAGAGGTGGTCCACTGTAGTCTCTGGAGATTATGTGAGATTCTTTTACTTTTCAAAGGAAATTCCAAAGCAAGTCTCTTGATTGTAAAATCTACTTCCCACTGGATTCATAGAATCTTGGGCTTTTCTTCTCACTCCTATGCAATGCTGAATCCCCTTGAAAACATACCAAGTGAATGATCCAAGTTACTTGAACATCACCAGTAATGGGAAACTCATTTCTTCCTAAAAGTAGTCCCTTGCATTTGTAAGCAATTCTATATTTGTTAGAAAGTTCTTTCTCATATTGGTCTAAAAACTGCCACTATGTAACTTTTACCTATTGGCCCTAGCTCTGCCCTCTAAAGTTAGAAAATTCTAAATCTTAATCTCTATACTACACCCCTTTGGGTTTAAAAGCTGATATCATCTTTTTGGTCTGAGAACTTTAATTAACTCCAAATACCCCAGTTGGAATGGTTGCCTTCTATTCACCATCTTTGTCACTCAGTGAATGAACTCTCCATAGATTTGAACTCTTGCAGCCTCAGATTACGTTAGATACGAGGATGGCCCCCTCACTAGGTTGACCCATACTGACATTAATATCACTTGAAATATCTTCCCATGTGCTGTTGTTCTTTTTTTTCTATTAAAATATATTCACTGAGTATCTAGTATGTAACGATATGCACTGCCTTCACTCTCATTTGAGAAATTTTCCCACCTCAATGTAAGTGCCACCATTCTTATGTAAAAATTCTTAGTATATCAAACAAAGAAACAGTCTTGGCACCGAGCTCTCCCTCCATTAAACCACGGCTCTACATGTAGACAGGGAGGGAGGTACAGTAAGATCAGCCTTTTCTTTTGCAGTCTACAGGGGCCCACTTCTGGTACGTGATTAGAGAAGTGAGTCCTTTCCCTAGCCCGTGCTGCTGTTCTCAACAATATATAGTACTAGCCTTGAGGGTTGATTTTTGAACCTAAATATACTATGTACTGTACCTACAAAATTCCATCTTTTTTTTATATGGACTGTTGTTTTAGACTTTGGATCCTGATTCTGTCTACCTATATATTAGCCTCTTATCATGCATCAGTTTGATCTCTGTTGTAATGTAATTTGTCGTTTAAAAAATACTGAACAAGCCAGACCTAAGAGCAGAAGTCTTCATCAAAATAATTTAGAAGCCTCCCTGAAGGAAAAGATTGTCTTTAATATAAACGTTAAAAGTCCTACTTAAACCCACCTGACCCATATTTCTAAATCTCTGCCAATCTTTTTAATTCAGTATTTTCCACTTTTCCCAACTGTTAACTCTATCACAAAAGATTCTATGGTTAGTTTACCATGACTCATTATAGGAATCATCAGTGCTTTTTCCTCAGTAATCATAAATTATCCATTAGTAATCCATTCTAGAATTTGGTTCAGAATCAACATAAAGGAAGGTTCTATTTCACAAAATTCACTTTTTCCACTTTCGAAGACCAAGATTACTATGCACATCTCCTGGTAGTCATATTGGTTCTTTAGATACTTTTTTTTCCTACCTCGTCAGAACATTATGCAAATACAGGATTTCCTAATAGCTTTTTTTTTTTAAGATTTTATTTATTTATTTGACAGAGAGATCACAAGTAGGCAGAGAGGCAGGCAGAGAGAGAGAGGGAAGCAAGCTCCTCACTGAACAGAGAGCTCGATGCGGGGCTCGATCCCAGGACCCTGAGATCATGACCCGAGCTGAAGGCAGAGGCTTTAACCCACTGAGCCACCCAGGCACCCCTGTAATAGCTTTCAACCTTCTTCAGTCATCTTCTGAATTAGTGTTTCAGGCCTGAAGGTTATTGTATTAGTTTGCTAGGGCTACTGTAACAAAGTGCCACAAACTAATTGTCTTAAACAACGATTGTGGGGCACCTGGGTGGCTTAGCTGTTAAGCGTCTGCCTTTGGCTCAGGTCATGATCCCAGGTCCTGGGATCGAGCCCCACGTCAGGCTCCCTGCTCCGCTGGGAAGCCTGCTACTCCCTCTCCCACTCCCCCTTCTCATGTTCCCTCTCTTGCTGTCTCTCTCTGTCAAATAAATAAATAAAATCTTAAAAAACAAAAAACAATGATTGTCTCACAGTTCTCTGGAGGCTAGAAGCTCAAAATCAACCTGTTGTCAGGATTGGTTCCTTCTGAGGGCCATGAGGCAGAATCTGTTCCATGCCTCTCCCCTAGCTTCTGGTGGCTTCATCTTTATATGATGTTCTCCCTAGGTATCTGTCTCCAAATTTTCCCTTTTATAAGGACACCAAACATATAAAATCAGGGGTCAGTCCCCCTCCAGTATGACCTCATCTTAACTAATTACATCTGCAATAACCCTATTTCCCAATAAGATAACATTCTGAGGTACTGGGGGTTAGGACTTCAATATAGGAGTTGGAGCAGAGACATATAATTTAACCCATAACAGTAATAAAAAGCTTTCTTCTGAATTTTTAAAATACCACTGTTTTGGGGCGCCTGGGTGGCTCAGTGGGTTAAAGCCTCTGCCTTCGGCTCAGGTCATGATCTCAGGGTCCTGGGATCGGGCCCCGCATCGGGCTCTCTGCTCAGCAGGGAGCCTGCTTCCCCCCCTCTCTCTGCCTGCCTCTCTGCCTACTTATGATCTCTCTCTCTCTCTGTTAAATAAATAAATAAAATCTTAAAAAAAAAAAAAAACCCACTGTTTTAAAGTTTAAGATACATTCTTCACTCTTACCATTTCTTGGTCAATTTGAACTAAAAAATAGTACAGTGACTATCTCCTAAGTTTCCTGCCTGCTATTTTTGTTGCCAAGAGCTCCTGTCAGAATTTGGCTCAAGGTTGCAGTTGCCCTTATTGTTTTGTTTACCATCTGAAAGTTTATATTGTCAGCAAGGCATGTCAACAATTATTCCACGCTCTGCTCTTGAGTTTTGCCTTTGTAAACTTCATCAAGAACACATTATTTATTCCTCCACTTGGCCAGATGACTTGTAATATAAATTTCAGGTACAAAATTATCTCTTCTATCTTAGTACCTAAAGCTCATGGATATTCACCAGTATGTTTCACCTACATTATCTTCTCTTTTTTAATATTGGCCTCAGACTCAGCCTTTTTTGTGCAAAGGGGATCCTCATTTATGATTAAACATTCTAGTCATGAGTTCATTCTTTGCTATTCTCAAAGGTTCCTAAAAGGCTATATTTACCTCTTAGGGTCGCAATCTCCTATATAATTTGTTTCTGACCCATTCTATGCATAATGAGACCATAATTATTATTTCTGACACCCTTCCCAAATATTTTCTTCTGAAAATTACTGTGAACTTAGTGTGTTTCCATATGACAGTTCTTTTGCCCATCATTCTGGCGTCTTAAACTAGGATCCAGAAACGTAAATCTTATTTTTTTATTCCATCTCTTAATTCTTTTCTCCCAAAGGCTCCCAAATCCTCCAGGGTCCGGGTGGTTAACTGGAAGATGAGATACTGCTGTTTCCTGGCACCTTCAACTTCTTCTCTGATTCTTAGAGCTGCTTCCTTTGTCTCTTCCAACGGTATCATTCCCCCTTACATAAAGTAGCAGGAATGGACTGGCGCAAGCAAGTTTGGGGAGTCTTAGAAGATTCCCTATTAACATGACCATGACAGGCAGACACACACTCAGATGGGCCAGGGGAAGACGAGGTGTAGACACTTGCACACCCTGTAAATAGTTCATTTCCTTGTACCTCCCCTTAATGAGAGTCTCTTCATTTTTCCAGATCGCTAGGCACCACTTCTCCAGCAATTCCTCATCTATCCTGTGTGGGAAGAGCCTCCTATCTCTAAATCTTCCTCCTGAACTTCTTTTTTCCTCTTCTCCGTATTTTTACTATCTTTCCATTCCTTTCATTGTCATAGTCTTGGGTCCTGGTTTTCTTCTTAGGTTATTTTCACTGTGTGCCTTTCTCACTCAATGATGAGCGAGAGTTTAGATTGACCTTCACCTTCTCCATCACCCTTTTTTCAGTTGGGGCCATCACTTCACATTCTGTGTGCCTGTTGATGAGTTCCTAAGGCAGGGGAAACAACCTCTTTTACACAAGAACCAGTTAAGAAAAAGTGAAGATGTCAATAAAGCACATTGCTTGTCATTTAAAATTAAAATCACTTGTGAGCCCTGTGAAGAAGGCACATATACTTATAATTTGGATAAATTATTTGGTTGACTAGAAAAATGTCAGGAAAGGGGCATCTGGGTGGCTCAGTCAGTTAAGTGTCCAACTCTTGACTTCAGTTCAGGTCTCGATCTCAGGGTGTTAAGTTCAAACTCCGCCTAGTGTGGAGCCCATTTTAAATTGATTAATTAATTTTAAAAAAGAAAATCTCTACTGCCTCTTAAATACAAAAATACAACAGTTCAGTGTATTTAAGAAGTAGCCACATGGAGGCAGCCTTTTAATTTTTCATCCTTTATAATTCCATGGCCCTTTGAGTTTCTCTACATGTGATAGTTTATCCTTATAATAATCTCTAGGATACATATTTTAAGAGGCTCTGAGAAATGAAGTGACTTGGCCAAGATCACTCAGCAAATAGCCTAACTGGTACCGGGAATGGTTCAGTTCATTTCACCGCAGCAGTCACTAAATACAGCGTGTACCTCATGCACTATGCTAGGCATAAGGCCACCTTGATAAATTCAGAGCCATCCCCACATCCAACCCAAGCATCTCTTTCCTCTTCTCCTTTGGCCTGAACAGAGTGGAGGAAACAGTACCAGTGCTTCGGAGACACTCATATTTTGAACACCAGTGCATTCCCATGGGTGGGATGGCTGTACCACTTCTTCCCTGAAGCAGTCCGCTTAGCCAAACCCTGCTGGATGGTTCCAGGTCCACATGGTTGCTTACATGACAAGATACTGAGAGTTTGATTCAGACCACAGTGCTACCACTTAATGTGTGGTCATTAAGCAGTTTAGGAAACCTCTTAATGCTCAGTGTCTTCATCTGTAAAGCACAGATAATAAATAGTATCTAGCTTTAGAGTAGTTAACGAGGAATAAATGAAATAGTATACGTAAAGCAATTAGCTTAGTAACTGGTTCATAATAGGAACTCAGTCAATGTTAGTTCCATGATTGTTGGTGGTTATTAATTATAGTTGCCTAATACTCCACTGAAATGGGAGGAAAGTTATCTACATTTGCATTTAAATTACCTTAAACCAGGTTGCTCCTCACAGGCCTAACACAAGAAGATGACATTTTTTTTGCCCATCATTCTGGCATCTTAAACTAGGATCCAATCTTAAACTAGGGACCTAATGTATTTCTACATGTATTTCTACTGTACTTTCAACTCTGATTATTTGCCCCGAGAGAAGGCATCTGCTCTAGGTCTAGGCCAACAACTTATAAACTTTTTTGATCGTGATTCATAGTTAAAAATACATTTAATATTATATTACAATATAGAAATATTGTACCAGGTAACACTAAGTCACGAGGCAAAATGTGTATATACTAAAACAGAAGTTTCATGAATAATATTTGTACTACATGCAGTGTCCATAATATTTTCAAATTCTAATCTATTTCACTTCTTTAAAAATACTGACTTGACCTAGTAAAGTGATTACAAAAACCACTAAGGGGGCTGTGTAATGCCTTTGGTTAACATGGTTGCCAGATGGAAATACAGTTCTCAAAGCCCTCTGCTGGCCCCATATCAGTACAGGCCATTGCTCATTGTTGATTTTCTGCTATGTGATGAACGCTTGGCAGTTGTTCATTAATGAGCCTCTATTTGGGGAAGTGTTTAATTTTAATTTTAATTTTCAGGGCAAATAATCAGAGTTGAAGGTACAGTAGAAGGACTACAACTCCAAATGTATCAATTTTCAGAAAGAAAATAATCAACAACTGTTTTTAGCAGTGATATGTTAGGCTCTCAGCATGGATATAAGAAGAAATACATTAGGTCCCTACCCTTTGGAGCACAAAATCTAGTAAAATAAGGTGTGCAAAATAATCATAGTGCAGTGTGATCACAGTTCAAATAGAGCTCTCTACAACCGTGGGGACAGTGAGGAATGCTTTTCAGAGGAGTTCACATTGTTCCTGGATTTTGAGGGATAAGGAGTTTGTCAGGTAAAGAAATGTGAGAATTAGTTCCAGGCAAAGGGACTAACATACAAAAGTGGTAGATGTTCAGGAAACAGTATCTCAGAATCAGGAACCAACCAGTCAGACTTCACCATAAGCACTTAGGGTCCCATATTCCTTTAGGAAAGCTCAAAATCTTAGAAGAAAGAAGAGGAGCCGGCCAGCACACAGGAGGCCTTGTGCCTTTACCATGTTGTCCCATGGTCTTTATAGAATTCCTCGTGTGCAATCAGCCAGCACCTCCACAACCCTTAGCTTTCTGAATTCCTTTGGCCACTGACGCCATTAATGCCCTTCATTTTCTGCTTCGAAAGGAGTGAGGCAGAAATGAAAAAACACCAATAATGATTTTCCTTTTATCAAGTTATGTCATATGCAGTTTTGCAACATATAGCTTAATAATACTGCCGTTAACATTTTCAATCCTGAAAAAATACAGAATCATTTTCCTTAATTGATTTTGAGCAGTTCCTTTGCTCAGGAAATAATAGAACCGTAACCTACTGCTCACCACTGTTATTACCAGCTGAAGTTTGCCACAGTCACGGAACACTTTTTTTCTGTCAGGGAAAAAACAATATTACTCAAATTACAAAAGTATCATCTCTAATACTGCCTATCATTTTGGTGCAAGTAGGGATTTTAGGAGAAGTCATTACTTCAATCATCCCAAGCTGTATTTTTTAGTGGCATTGGGGATTGTCACAGGATCGTGAGTTTTTGCTGCTCATACCATCTATTAAAAATAAAGATAATTTCAAAAGGAAAAGGAAAAAAAGAAGCTAATGTGGCAATGCTTGACGCTTTACTGCAAAAATATGCCCTTAGTTATTCCAAATGGTTACTAGAGCTTCATTCCTGATGTGATGACCTTGCTCGAAGAACGAACGTGTTGTACAACACGTAGCGTTTGCCAATCAATCAGCCTCTTAAATACTAGGGCCAATGCATTCCCAATGTTTATGCCCTGCCCCCAATCCCTTAATTTTATTATATAAATTTGTTTCTCGCCAAATGACAATCTTCAAAAGCTTATTCCATTTGGTATAATTTGTTCGTGGCACTCTGCTGTGCTGTCCATTTCATTGTGCTTATAATATTTATAATCAGGTGCTGACATTTCATTTAACAGGCGCTCAGTTCATCCTTTTTGTGTGACTGTGCAGCTTTTTGTTAATCATATTTTCTACTTTTATTATATTTACATTTTCCCCCATGTTAACTTAATTTCAAAAATTAAATAACCAATTCTTCTCTTACTCAATTTGCTCTGATGTTCGCTGCTATCTACATTTCATTCCTCCTCTGTCTTTAATCTCACTTACCAGTGCATGGGTACAGAGATAAATGTTTTACTCAGTCAAATCCCAAATCTTCAACTAAGGGAAGAGTCCATAATCAAGGTACTGTATTATCTGTCCTGATGTGTCACTCTTTTTAACCATCTTCATATGAAAGCATATTTGTTACAAGTCACTTTTTTCACATTTGTCAAATTATGTCCTTTATTTTCATCCACATTCTGAATTTGCTCTGTGATTCCATTTATAAACACTTGCCATAATATCTGAGACGAACTCATAGGTTATGTAGAAAGACTCATCCATGTTAAGCATAAATCACCTACAAAACCTTTTCTTGGGAACTGGTCTCCTAACCCTAAAAATGCTTATAAAGAGAGAAGCAGATGAGACAAACATGGTGACTTCCAGTCACCTAGAAACGTGGATTAATTTAACAATTGACAAACCTTAAAGCTTCTCAAAGGCCTTTGTACATGTAGAAAAGAAACCTCACTTTAGGGAAGCAGTGGCAGTGTCCTCTACCCCAATGACCCCGTCACCAGCATGAACACCATATGGACATTTTTAAGGGGCTCTGTTGTTTTGGAGGTACTACAGTGTTAGTCAAAGTTTGAGGCTTAGTATTTGCCTTTGTGTTTGGATATTGAATATTTACTATTCACTTGCGTGTAGAAATTCTTGATTTTTCTAACTAATATAAGTAAGGTCAGATTATAACATGAGATTCTTCTAGCAGCTTAGCTTTGACTTTTCCCTTAGAAGACATCTGTGTTTGACTGAAATTTTAAATAAGGCCTCCTAAGCATCAGTGAAATGCACATTACTAAATTTATAACTTCTTACTATTTTCATGGATACTGGGACAAAAAGATAATAATATAATCTTTGCTGGTTTAAAATTATGGCATTTTGGCATGACATGCAAATATTAATTCTAAATCCAGCCTCAGATTTTAGTAGGTGTAGTAAAGTTCTAATTTATTACTTAATGTACATTTCTTGTTGTGTTGACTGGCTAAAGCAGAGGAGCGTTCCTTGCTGCTTTCATGAAACCCTGAGAAACTGAGTCATTCTGTGTTTCAACAATCTCATTGTTGCCTTCTGCCCACATTTTTTGTTTCTCTGTGTCGTGCATTCTTTCTATTTATGATCAGCATTCATTTATAAATACTGACTTTACATCAAAATGCAAAAATAGGATTGATTTGGGTGACTTCTTAGGTCCCTCCAACCCTAAGATTGTGTGATTTGGAAATGCTGTATTGAATAATGCTTATGTGTCGCAAACATAAACTACAAATGACCAATATGATCGATGATTACTTAGATGAATTAACTTGTTATTACCTCTAAAACTGTACCTACAGAGCATGCATCTTTTTCCCTGTTCAGTGGCATTCCCACATCAGATTATCTTACTCAATTATTTTGGCTTTTGTGAAGGTGTATGGGCAAGTCTTCGCTCTAGCACTCGCCTGATCAGCTCTCCAACATCTTTCATTGATGTTGGTGCCCGGCTGGCAGGTAGGGACCACTCGACCTCCTTTAGTAACAGCACCTACCTGCAAAACCAGCTCTCGAAACGCCAAGCGGCCCTTTATATATTTGGTGAAAAGTCGCAACTAAGGGTAAGATTTCTTTTTCTCACTTGGAAACTTTACGGGTAGACGAAGGCAGTTTATAAAACTTATCTCAAACCTGCTTTTCTAGAAATTTCATTTTACAGCATAGATTCTTAACCTGGAGTTAATAATCAATCTCAAAAAAATTTTAGCTCATATGTACGTATGTATGTATGTATGTCTAAATATACTTACTCATAATCACTTAAAAAATCAAACATCAGGAATATTAGGAAGTGTACCTATAAAAAAGAAATGAGGCTCTTTCAGGTTGTGTTTTTCCTTTGTCTTAGTTCAGCTTCCATAGGAATCTATGCCCCTGGCAAAATAGATCCCTATTGTTAAAAAAAAAAAAAAAAAAAAAAAAGCTACAGGAAGGTAGGAGAGTGGAAAGAAAGACTATGGCACTGCATATGGAGACAAGTGAGGGCCAAAACTGTTTTGTAAGCTAAACTTTTAAAAAAAACTTTGCAAGGCTATATATACAGAGACACATGTCCTAAAGCAAGTCAGAAATTTCAAAATATTAGATGCTAATCAACTTTATTCTTACTTTTAAATGATTGTGCTGAAGAGCTGAAGACTATGCTCGGGTCCTATCAATTGTAAAGATAGTCTCTACCTCCAAAAGCGACTATTCCTTGGGTTTGTCTTAGCAATTCATACATTACAAAATAAATTTCACTACCACTGATAGGTTTGTGGGAAATAAGAGTATTTGTTAATTCAGAAATCCCCTCATAGTTTTTAGCCCAGTGCTCCAGTCAGCACCAGGCAATCTAGACAGACCTTCAGTTGAACTGCGGAGCCGGGGCTCTGAGCAGGATCCCACACGCTTGCTTCTCAAGATGCCAGGGACTGAGTCATCCCTTCTATGGCAGGCTGGCTTTGCTCGCTCTTCTCCCACTGCCAGGCCTGCTGCAATCACTTAGTCACAACCTTTAGGGGAGAGGGCATGAAACTGCTGGGTAATGCTCAACTTTTAAGTATGCACACGTGTCTTCTGATACAGCAGAAAACTTTATATCCAGAAAATAGTTGGAACACTTCTCAGCAGTAACCCAGGGTTGCCTGTCCAGCCTCTTTGGCACCAGAGTCTTTCCCAGAGCACAGACTTTCCACACTTCAGCACACCACTTATTCATGACCTGAATCACTCTCCAAGCTTTGTCTCCTAAATTCTCTCCTCTGTCATTGCCTTTGCACGTCAGTCCTCAGATGAGCTGCGTGATCATGCATATATGAGTAAGAAGGACTGACTCCTTGCGACTCTTCCTCCTTTTTCTCCCTCCCTTCCTTTCCCCCATCTCTCTTCTTCCTTCTTTCTTTTTCTTCCTTTTATCCATAAAGTATTATATTTTAGAAACATAATTCTACTATCCCAGCACAGTAATTCTTAGAATTTCTGTATATTCCATTCAAGCTTTCCTTTTTATTTATTCAGTTGTATCTGTGGAGTGTAGGTCCTTGTCTGTCTGATGTGTGCCACATTCTGTCTAGCTGCAGCCCAACACTTTCTTCTCCCCACAAAGGAGACATAAAGGAAAGCAAGTAGAGAAAGACCTTTTCTAAGTAATCTTGAATTGCCCTTATTACCTTTTTCAATTTACGTACTTTAATACCTTATACTTAGAAACAAATTCCTCATAACCTAGTGTATGTCAACACTGTCATTGATAGTTCCTGGTTCATAAGATAACCATACCTAGCTCACGTACAGTTGAGAAATGGAAAGGAACCTGGTTTTCCTGGAAAGTAGACTATCTTTTATCTATTACAAATTTCTAAAAAGACTAACAGATAAGAACTCATGTATACTTCTAAGTTCTTATCTCAAGAACATGTTTCCGTGTTGTTTAATAGTCTTCATAATTATTTTAATCACTACATGGCATCCCATATTGTTGGATTTTTACATTTATCTTCTATATGTGAAATTGCAATCACATTTACAAGCATAGAGTTTTTTATTTTTTTATTGAGATACAATTCAATGGGGTTTTGTTTCTACGTTTTAGATTATTTCTTTAGGGTAGCTTCCTTTTTAAAGGAGGAATTATTAAGACAAAGGACCTTTTTTCCTTGAAACTTTTTTTTCATAATACATATGAGAAATGCTATTTAAAAAAAAAAGAATTAGGAGTTTTTGCTTTTTAGTTTAAAACTTTAATATATCTTTTTAAAAATACTCTAAAATAACCAGTATAAAATGTTAAACAGACCATATTCATAAGTCCTTGGCAACAGTTTTTTTAATTGTGATAAAATACAAATAACATAAACTTACCATATTAATGTATACAGTTCAGTAGTGTTATGTGCATTCACACTGTTACACACCCAATCTCCAGAAAGCAGCTTTTACTCTTAGAAAGGCAAATAATCCAACAGAGTAATTTTGGCAGAATGTGAAGAAAGCACAGAGAATGTGAGAAGACTAATTCATTCTTTGGCATGAAAAGGTTGAGAACGTTTAAATCTTCAGAACTAGAACTAGATTATCAAAACAAAATAGACCAAAGGGCCATCAGTTTAGCATTTTTAAATTATAGATACAACCTCATGTGGAATAAATTTCATATGGATTAAAGATGTAAATGACGAAAGTATTCAAATAAATAGAGATTGACACATGTGTCAAATTGAGTGGAAAAAATATTGTCCCAAAGCTAGAAATTACAAAACCTTTCAGATTTTACTCTATGTAAAATTTTGTATTACTAACTTTAAAAGAGTAACTACAATGTTAGTAGTCTTAGGGCAGTGAGGTAATGATTTTTATTTCCTTCTCAATGTTTATCTCTACTTTTTTTTCATTTTATAATGACTGTGTTTTACTTGCATAATAAGAAACAAATATGTGTATTCTACAAACTTTAATTTGTAGAGTTCTGGAAACTCAACAGTATATTACCTTTTCATTACAGTGTATATCTTGGGAGACTTAGTTTAGTTTTGAATTAATCTTAGTTTAGTTTTGAATTAATCATGCTGTCCACATGTCATTGGTTCCTCTTTAGACTTCCAGGTTCATGGCCTTACAATTGGCTTATATATGGTGTTATAAATTCCATCAGGTTCCAGCCTACCAGTAGCCTCTCCAAATTCTCAGAATGACAGCAAGCCAAGTCAAACCACAAGACCTTACCGAATGGCTCTTTCCAGTAACACTGACACATTAGCCACACAAGATTGACTTTCTTGACCTCTGCAACCTCTGTAGCTACTTGGCCTCAACTAACTGTACATCATTAAGTATTGCCTTGTTAAAAACAGTGCTCTTTTACGTATAGCACTTCATCTGCCTAATACTCTGCATCTTCACCCACAGAACTTCAAGTTAGAATTTGCTTTAAATTGTGAGTTTGTTCCTGTTGAATTTCATGACATCCGACAAGTTAAAGCCAGTTTTAAAAAACTGATGAGGGCTTGTGTCCCAAGCACCATCCCTACCGACTCAGAAGTGACTTTCCTGAAAGCCCTGGGAGACTCTGAGTGGTTCCCGCAGGTAATGTCTGGAGCAGCTCATCTTATAACTCAAGGAAAGAGAAGTCCAGTTGTATATACAGAATTGAAATTTGAAGGAAAAAAATATTGTGTTCCCCTACTACATGACACTCTCCCCTTATTGTATGCCCTCCATAAAGGCTTTCCAGTTCCAGGAAACCATGTGATCTAGAAGATGGGTCTAGAATTCTTCATCCAATGGCTTTCTTCTCTCTATCATTGAAAACTTCATCTTCGTAGGACGCTAAAGAGGAGGTCTTTATTGTTAGATGGAAATTTTTTTATATGTAATAAATTTAATCAACAAATATTTATAGGACTCCTGCTCTGTTGTCAGCAGAGTGAGGATCCAGGACAGAATGTGATTTCTAGATGACTCCAAGAGCCTTTCCCTCTTACTTTCTCACCTCCCATGTGTGTCTGCCTTTTCCATGTGTCTAGATTTTATATTCGCCCTCAGAGCAGCCACCAAGGTCATATTGAAGCCCTAAAGCCTCCCTAAGGTTTAGGAAAAACCATGCATATCCTTTCTTCAGCTCAGTCAAGCTTGGGATGTTTTTAATTAAACTCTTATTGAGAAATTAGGAGAAATAGGTATGCCAGCAACATAACCCTCCAAACCACAGAAGAGAGGTATTTATGACATGCATGTTTTAGACACTGATGCAGACATTTGGCCAAGAGCATCTCTGCAGTATACTCTTCAGCCTTGTCTTTAGGCCACTGATGCTATGCCCATTATTCCTTTGCCCCCTGTAGGAGTTCTCAGCCCCTCTAATTCCCTGTTCCTATCTGCCGCCAAGCTTCCTACCTCTCTTAAGGAGGAAAAAGAGTTGTTTTCCATAAGCCAGGAAATAATGGGAGTACCCGGGCAGTGACTATTCTCAAGATGCTTAAACTGTTGGGAAAAACAAAAAACAAAAAAAAACCCAGCCACATAAACAGTTAGCTATAAATCTAGATCAGGATATGTTAATACCTATTACGGCAGTTCAGGATACTTTTGAATACCCATGGAAGGAGCTGATCAAAACTCCTTTCTGTCCCTAAGCTATGAGCCCCAGCCCCAAACTGTTCCCACCACCCAACCTATCTGTTTCTGGTACATTGTATGTTCTGCTTCTTACTCCAAAGTGAATCCATACCAGAAGTTGGTGACGATGGGGCGCCTGGGTGGCTCAGTGGGTTAAAGCCTCTGCCTTCAGCTCAGGTCATGATCTCAGGGTCCTGGGATTGAGCCCCACATCAGGCTCTCTGCTCAGTGGGGAGCCTGCTTCCCCCCCTCTCTCTGCCTGCCTCTCTGCCTACTTGTGATCTCTCTCTGTCAAATAAATAAATAAAATCTTTAAAAAAAAAAAAAAAAGTTGGTGACAAAAAATAGTGGAAAATATTGCCCCGCTTGGGATATTGGCATTTATAAAATTAACTCAGAGCAAATGCTAAACCCAAGAGAATTCAGGCCTGGTAATAGCTGTGTCACAGGAACAGTGAATGAGGAGCTTCCCAGTGCTGGAGAGGACATGTGCCTTGTTCCTGGGTTTAAAGTAGCCCAGCTCTATTTAAAATATGGGGTGGGGGGCACAGGTATTTTGTTTTATGTTAGTTGACAGTTGGATTCATTCTATAAATTATATCAAATAATACTTAAAATACAGTCTTAAACTATAATACACAATTGGTGTTGAATCTCTATGCTCACAACCTAGTTGTTCATTAGGAACTTGAGTCTGTTGACTTGGCTTTAAAAGCTAAGCACAAATATAAGTTTTCTTCCCATTGACTACATAGTACAGACAAATAAGAGTGTCTTTTTAATTTTTTTTATTATTTTTTAAGATTTTATTTATTTATTTGACAGAGAGAGACACAGTGAGAGAGGGAACACAAACAGGGGGAGTGGGAGAGGGAGAAGCAAGCAGGCTTCCTGCTGAGCAGGGAGCCCGATGTGGGGCTCAATCCCAGGACCCCAGGATCACAACCTGAGCGGAAGCCAGACGCTTAGCGACTGAGCCACCCAGGCGCCCCAAGAGTGTCTTTTTTAAAAGATAAAATTCATTTGTCATAAAATTCAGCCCTTTAAGGTGTACAGTTCAGTGCTTTTGAGTATATTCACAGAGTTGTGCAGCCTCCTATCTAATTACAGAAAAACTAAGAGTATCTGAAGTATAACTGACTACATCATAGAAAAACACATTTTAAGTCCAATAACTGTGTTGGTAGGGTCACTTAGACTCTGTCTTTTCCACTCTATGGAATTCTCTAGCTCTTCTGTTGGGGTGGGGAGGGTCACGTACGGTCAGTTTATTTCATTGTCTATCATTTGAACACATTGTTTTAAAGCATGTCTACTTTTAAAGTCATTGTTTCATCTTGATTTTGACAAAGAACTTTAAGCATTTAAAACTTATATGGTTCTTTTGTCCAAATACTTTATCCCTAACTTGTTTCATTATCTAAGGTTGATAATGGGTCTGTCTGTTGATGGTGCTCAGAAAGTGCCCGGTCTAATTGTGGCCTCCTTTCTTATCTCTTAGCTTCACAGGATAATGCAGCTGGCTGTGGTTGTATCTGAAGTACTTGAGAATGGTTCCTCAGTTTTGGTCTGTTTGGAGGAAGGCTGGGACATCACTGCACAAGTAAACTATTAAAACATAGTTTTATATACTTAGTTTTAGATTTATATTTAAATTCAGTTGTTTTAAATTCTGCAGATGAATCTTTTGTATGATGACTAATGTGTTTACAGATAGAGAAAGTCCTGTGTTAAAAACCACTTAGTATCCATCAGAAAGCTCTGTGCCCGGAGCTTCTAGGCACTACATAGCCTGGAGCCCGGGGCCCGGCCATCAGGGGCCCACATGACAGACACGCCATGCGAGAATACAAATGGAGCCCTTGACCAGAGGGTAGAACATGGACCATCCTTCCTTGGTTTTGTCAGTCCTTTCCGTGGCTTTCAATAAGCTCCTCCTTTACCCACTCCAGAGTGAAAAAAGAAAAGTATAAATATAAACTAGGTAAGACATTAATCTATACCTGCCAAAAAGTAGATAATAGGTTTGAACTGATCCTCTAGCCTTATTAATTAACCTGTAAGAGAGGGCTACAGTCAGCAGACTGTTCAGGTAAAGATTAAAATCATAATTTCTGGAAAGAAAACGTGTAGCCAAAATGAATTTGAGTTTTCATTGTTACTGGAAAGTTTGCAGAATTAATTTGATTGGCTGTCCTGAAGCAGTTAGTGAACAAATCTGCTGTTCAGGTGACTTTATCTGTCTTAGTAACAAAATTTTTTCAGGACTGAAAGTAATGAAGTATCCATCCTGCTTGTGCCCTAGGTGACATCCCTGGTTCAGTTACTCAGTGATCCCTTTTATAGGACACTTGAAGGCTTCCGGATGTTGGTGGAAAAAGAATGGCTCTCTTTTGGCCATAAATTCAGTCAGCGGAGCAGCTTGACCCTCAACTGTCAGGGTAGTGGTTTTACTCCAGTCTTCCTGCAGTTCTTAGACTGTGTACACCAGGTAAGTAGAGCAAAGTAAATTGACTTGATACGAAGGAAAGAAAAGAACTAGCATCTATCACGCATCACAGTGCTGTGCCAGGTATCTTCATGTCACGACTCTGATGGACTCAGCCGTAAGACTTGTTGAAATCTTAGCAATGGACTCCTGGGAATAGAGAAGGAAAAGAACTTGTTGGTTTCTGAAACTCAGATAGCTGAGTTGGTTGTTGGGCTGGTCCCTGTGTGAAGTGGCCAGCACCCTAAATTATCATCTCCCGAGAAGAGGAGGACACTTGGGTTTGTTGTCCAGGAAGGTTTGATCTATGGTAGAACAGCCAAAATCTCTAGGTGATGGCAGGGCCTGATATCCAACTGGTGGTCTTCCCAATTTGGGAGGCCTTATCTTGTGCCTAGGAATATAGAAGGTAGAGCCTAACCCTTGAGAAAGAATCAGGGCCCAATCAAGCAAGCCTGTGAGGTTGAGAATACCGGCTTGGTTTTACTCAGTGACCTAACCAGGGCTAATCAAGAGACCAGACAGAAACCCAGGTATATAATCCCGTCAGACCCCGTGGGAGCAGGGATTGGGGGAGATGTGAATGCTCTAGGCTCCCTCCTTCCCTTCTCTCAGGCACATGAGATAAAAACTTCCTAATGGGGCCTGAGTCAGAACTGGGCTTGAGAATTGCAGGGCACTGGGTTTGCTAAATTGGCCTAAGAAAAGCAAGGTTGACATTTCCAGCTTTGTTTCATCTGCACCACAACAATGAATGGGTTCTGGCATGTCAAGCTTATTTGTCAGAACAGTGAGCCTCTTTGAAATACATTGGCCTCAGATATCTATTGGAAAGAGAGGTAGAAATGTTTTCAGGAGCCAGAACTGAAACTGGGTCTTCTAAAGAGGCCAAGTTGGTGTATGGGTTTTGTTTTGTTTTGTTTTTTTATTCTATTAATTTTTTGATAAGCTTTATTAATTCACCACATAATTTTTCATTTACTTAAAGTATGCACAATTCAATAGTTTTTAATATATTCACAGAGTTGTGTAATTGCCATAATCAATTTTAGAATATGTTACCACTCCAAAAAGAAACTCTATGCCCATATGCAGTGACTTTCCAACCCCTCCTACCCCATCCCCCACATACACACACTCCGGTGATTGTTTTTGATTACTCTAATAAGCTTCTTTTTTTTTTATTACTCTAATAAGCTTCTTAAATAAAAAAATCGATTGAATAATTTCAATTAATTCTGTCTGAGCAGCATCTGGAGAAGCTGGTCATAAGGTTTTAAATCTTTGCAGCAAATGGTGTATTTGTTTACTATTTGAATATGAGCCTTTTTCTTTCATACTCCTCTTGGCAGATAGATGAGGGAGACATTTGGAGTCCATTGTCTCTGAAACAGAAAATTTAACTGAGACCAAGGGAGAGAAGCAAGCATCTTTTTCTCATGTCTAGATAGGTGAAAGCATATGAGTTCTTCATGAAAGCACTTCTTATTGTCTTGCTTATTACCTTATACTGCTTACCAAATGCACTAGGCTGTCTGTGTTAAACTTACACAGTGATGTATGTCAATTATTTCTCAATATAACTGGCAGAGGTATGGGGAGGCAGATAAAAGCAACTACACACTATATGATTTCATTTATAGAAAATTCTACAAAAGGCAAAACTGTAGTGACAGAAAACAGATCAGTGGTTGCTTGGGACCAGTGGTCAGGTACTATGAAGGAACATGACCAAACTTTTTAAGATGAGGTAACTATTCTGTCCTAATTGTGGTGGTGATTACACAAATGACCAAAGCTAATCAATCAATAGGGAAATTTTATTATATGTAAATTGTATATCAATGAATCTGAAAAACAAAATTTTAATTAGTAAGTCCAACATTTCGGTTAACTGGAGTTCCAGAAAAAGAAAAGAGCAGCTATCTAGTTTCTCCGGAGAAAAATGTGTCAGTCTGGTCCCCAGAGAATACTTACAAGCCTGGCTGTCTGCTCTTTAGAAATAGGGCAGGAAATAGGT
Source organism: Potos flavus (assembly GCA_028534135.1). Classification (NCBI taxonomy): domain Eukaryota; kingdom Metazoa; phylum Chordata; class Mammalia; order Carnivora; family Procyonidae; genus Potos; species Potos flavus. The sequence continues at coordinate 54,710,811 of CM052884.1, read as the reverse complement.
CCAGGGAGATCCCTCTTAAGTGTACAGATTTTTTCTTTATCTATGCTATTTTCAGTTTCAAGCCTCATCACTAACCCAGTTGTGCCTGCTGTTCCCAAGTCCAGAGCTCATCAAGTTCGGTTTTTCCAGAGGACAAACTTCTAATCCCTTGCTTTTAAGGAGGCAGTCACATTACTACATGGGGTAGGAAAGGACCCTGGAGATCTCACCACTTCCTCTGTAGACTTACACCTAGTCCTCATTTTTCACTCCATTTCACCCCTATATATGTTACTCTGCTCTTGGGCCTCTGAGTCCTGAGCCTTTCTGGGTTTACAGGGCAAGCTGTTACCTTCTTAAATCATTTTCATCCTACAAGCATCCCAATGTAGCTTCTCATCTTCTATCATTTATTGCTATTCTTCCTTCTGTTTTCCATCGTTCATAAATGTACTGAATTTTCTTGGCCTGCTACTGTCTCCCTTCCCATTCTCCCCACCTCCTTTTAGGTTTTTTACCTTACAAAAATTCCTTTCCTTTGATTAAGGGAGAGTTGCGGGGGGCTGAGTGTGTATGGCCTAATTTCGCTTAAGTTAAATGCACTATTAACTATGTTAAATGGGGTGCTTGGGTGGCTCAGTGGTTAAGCGTCTGCCTTCAGCTCAGGTCAGGATCCCAGGTTCCTCGGATCAAGCCTGCATCAGGCTCCCTCTCCCTCTGCCCCTGCTTGTGTTCCCTCTCTCGCTGTATCTCTCTCTGTCAGATAAAGAAATAAAATCTTTAAAAATATAAATAAATTAAATAAATAAGTTAAATATCCATGTTCAACTTGCAGAATTCTGCATATCTAAACATGAGAGTCAGCAAAAGAATCCACTCACAATCAGTAAGAGATGGGAGGTTCTCATAGAAGACATACTGTTCTTGAAAATGAGAACATCATTCTACCCCAAGTATAATAATAATTACTTGATATGGAATACTTATATTTTATTGTTGGGGGTACATAGGAGTGTGAATAGTCTAGAATTGGAAAGTAAACTGTATTTTGTGAGTATCCTTCGAGTGGTGTAAACAAAGTAACTTAATAAAAACAAAAGTGAAGTATAAATTATTTTCCTATTGTCTTTAGAATACATTACAATAGATGCTCAAGCGATGTAATGTTATCTAAAACATCTTAGGATGTATGTTTAATTTCTAGTAACTTCTTATTTTAAATAATGAGTTAAAATTCAAATATTCTATATAAATTGAGCTTTAGTGACAGCTCTGTGATTTGTAGGTGAATGCTTCACAAACTGTAGGAAATAATATTGTTCAGGGCCTAAAGACTCTTTTAGTATGAATTTAAATCTGGTTGTACCACATTAAAATTTTTTATAGACTTTTTTAAAGATTTATTTATTTATTTGAGAGAGAGAGTGTGAGCAGGGGGGAGGGGCAGAAGGGGAGAGAGAGAGAGAGAGAGAGAGAGAGAGAGCAGACTCCCCACTGAGCATGGAGCCTGATGCATGGCTCGATCTCACGACCCTGAGATCATGACCTGAGCCGAAATCAAGAGTTGCACACCTAACTTACTGAGCTACCCAGGTGCCCTTACATTAAAAATTTTAAAATTAAAGTATGAAGTTTTAAAAATTTGCCTGAACCCTCTTTTGCCTTAGTACCCTCACACATAATAACCTGAGTGGAGGCAAGTCATGGCAAAGCAAGCATATGACCTTAATTGCAGTATTTAAAGGATTCTTGGCTATGATAGGTATCAGCTTTGGTGAAGCAAATTACTTTGTGCTGAAAAGGGATTGTTTATTCATTCAAAAACAGAAGACTATAGAAGACTGTAGTTAACAAATAGTGCTTCTGACTCTTGCTGACTTAATTATAAGGTAGTGTTTCATCATCCCCTACATACTAGTTTTAGGCATTAGAAAACGCCTTCTTTGAATACCTTTCAAGTGAACACTAGTGCTTTACATGACTCCAGCTTTTGCCAGACAATTCGAATTACTGCTGTCCTCAGTCTCTCAGGGGCAAAAAACAGAGCCAGGCCCAACAACATTTAAAAAAAAAAAATGTGCAAAATTACGCAGCAGCAAGCGAAACTCCCAGGTGGAATGTGTTCACTGCTTGTTAACCATTTCTAACATGCTGAATGCCAAAAGGCAGTCTATGGAAATTTGCCTAGACTTGTCCATTAGTACTAATAGAGTTACAAAGAAAACAGATGAAGCACTGATCTTAAATTAGAACTGCCTCATCATATAAAAAGCCATTGTTTACGCCAGTATGTCCAGGTGTCAGATGAATTATAAATGCTAGATCACTGTTTCATAATAGCAACATCTGGCAAATTTTTTGTTGCTTCTAAAAGAAATTGGCTTAGTTCAAATGATATCGTTACAGGATGCTTCCTTTTCTTAAAATAGTTGAACCAAATTCAAAAAGAAATACATCCAAAAGACAAAATGAAGTTTTTACCTAAAATTTATTTTTAAAATATAATACCAGGGGACCAGATATGTATAATATGAACGAGAACATGACGTATAGGAAAGCATCTCCTCTATTTCAACATTAGAGTAAATCTTTGAATGTTTCTTAGAACTTTTTCATTATTTCCTACCTTGAGAAAAACAAATAACAGTTATAACTTTGCTTTTGATGTTTATTCAAGTTGTAAATTGACTCGCTCTGGTCTGGCTGTGTGATACGGTTCTCCTCACAGTTACCATATGCCAGCACTATGCTAGGTCCTATTCCAAAAAGACAAACTATTTGTCTCTTGAAGATATGAACTTTCCTTGTGAGCACATGTGTGAGAAACTAAGCTGCCCTCACACGGTTTGGTTACTCTAAAATTTATCCATTAATACTGGCAAAATAACTGCAGTTAATGGATTAATGATATATTCAAAGTTTCTGGTATCTGCCCACTTTCCATTCATTTGAAAACTGGCAGAAATTGACATAATCCGAGATGTTTTATATCAAAGCAATTTTACATTTAAGTTTTTAATATTTTGAGCCCATAAAATAAATCTGCATTTACATATCAGTCTTACTTACTAATTTTTGATCTTTAATAAATTATTTAACCTCTCTGTGCTTTGGTTTCTAGATAGATACATGGATAGATAGATAGCTATCAGAAGGATCACAAATCTTATGTAAAGCGATTGGCACAGTAGAAATGGCACAGTTAATGTTTGTTAAATCTTTATCCTGAAATAATAAAAACTAACATTAGTTACCTATTTTTCTAGGGTGTGTCTGTCATACCCACAGTTTTTCCAATGTTGATACCATTCTATATAGGGTCTCTTGTAGCTTAACATTTCTAATTCTTGAAAGCAAAATCCTATGTTAACTTACTACATTTTATTCCCAAAATGTTGATCTTTCCTGGGATTTGAGTCATAGCATATTTTATGGGCCTTTAAATTTTATAAAGTACTTAGTGACACACAGGCAAAAACTAAGACCCTATAAATTCATATTTCTCCAAATTCCATTTCAGAGTCTCTTCTTATAAATAAGTGAAATTGGCAGGTTTCGCTCTGTAATGGAAAACAAAACTAAAATACCTCACATAGCTTTGTCTTAGATTCTGTATATTGTTATCTTCCATCAAGATAAATATAAAATTATTTTAGACAACAGAATCCAGATGATGCCTGAGAAAGGCCTTAAACTCTACTCATCAACATATTTGGGGAAATGCTCATATAGAATTAATTTACAGGCTGAGATGCCTATCATTTCCAATTCTACATAATAAAATAAGGTTAAATTTATTTGAAGCAGATTTGCATTTAGCCCTCAAAAATCTCATGGCCAACAGTAAAGAAAAATAATGAAACCAAATGCTGTTCTTTGAAAAGATCAATAGAATTGATAAAGTTCTAGCCAGACTGATCAAAGAAAGACATAAAATACCAATATTAGAAATGAGAAAGATGACATCACTACAGATTCTACAGATATTAAAAGGACCATAGGGAATATTATGAACAATTTTGTACCAATAAAATTAACAATTTAGATGGAATGGACAAATTCCTTGAAAGACACACCTACCACACTCACTCAGGAAGAAATACATAATTTGAATAAGCCTGTGTCTATTAAGGAAATTAAAATTGTAGTTAAAATCTTTCCACACTGAAAACTTCAGATCCATGTAGCTTCACTGGTTAATTCTGCCATGTATTTAAGGAAGAAATAATAGCAATTCTATAAAAACTCTTCCAGAAAATTGAAGCAAAGGGAATACTTCTCACCTCAGTTTATGAGACCAGCATTACCCTGGCTTGCCAAAGCCAACAAAAGAAAACTGTAGACCAGTATCTGTGATGATCACACATTCAAATTTTCTAAACAGAATTTTAGCAAATCAAATCCAACAATATATTTAAAAGATAATATACCATGGTCAAGTGGCATTTATCCCAGGAAAGCACAGCTGGTTACAAATTCAAAATCAATCAAAATAATTCACCATATTAAGAAACTTTTTAAAAAAGAAAAACTATATGGTCATCCCAATAGATGCAAAAAACAGTTTGAGAAAATATAACATCCATTCCTTGTAAAAATGTTCAGAAAACTAGGAATAGAACTCCTCAAACCCTAAATCGTATCTATTTTTTAAGAACCTACAAAAAACATCATACTAAATAGTGAAAGACTAAATGCTTTTCCTCTAAGATCAGGAACAAGATATGGATGTCTACTTCACCACTTCTATTCAACATTGTACAAAATTAAGATCCTAGCCATGCAATAAGGCAAGAAAATAATGATAATAAAGATATCCACATTAGAAAAGAAGTGAAATTATCTTTGTTCACATGCAACATGGTTGTCTGTGGAATCTACAAAAAAAATTACTAGAATAAGTGAATTTAGCAAGGATACAGGATATCTGATCAATATTAAAAAATCACTAGTATTTCCACATACTAGCAATGAATTATTGGAAAATTAAAATGTAAAAAGTACTATCTTTACAATAGTATCAAAAAACATGAAAGAAATCTAACAAAATATGTTAAAAGCCTAGACACTGAAAACTACAAAACATTACTGAGAGAAAGTAAAGGCCTAAATAAATCAAGAAATACCTCTTGTTTATGGGTCAGAGGATTCAATATTGTTGAAATGTCATTCCCCCCCAATTGATCTAAAGATTCAGTGCAATCCCAATGAAACTCCCAGAAATTGGCAAGTTCATTCTAAAATCCGTATGGAAATGCAAAGCATCTAGAATAGCCAAAACAACTTTGAAAAAGAACAAAAATTGGAAGACTGGCACTATCTGATTTTATTATAAAGCTACAGTAATCAAGATTGTGTGATAATTGGTGTAAAGATAGGTCAATGGAACAGAGTCCAGAAATAGTCCCACACTATGTGTAATATGTGGAAAACTGATTTTCAATGAAGGTGCAAAAGCAATCGATAGAGAAAAGGTAGTCTTTTCAACAAATAGTGCTAGACAATTGGATTTCCAGATGCGAAAACAAACAACAACAACAAAAAAAACTAACTTTGATCCAAAGCTAGCACCAATATAAAAGTTAACTAAAAGGGATCATAGACCTAAATGTAAGACCTAACATTATACAATTTCTAAAAGAAAACATAGGAAGGTGGGGCGCCTGGGTGACTCAGTCGTTAAGCATCTGCCTTCGGCTCAGGTCATGATCCCTGGGTCCTGGGATTGAGCCCCACATTGGTCTCCCTGTTCACCAGGGAGTCTACTTCTCCCTTTCCCTCTGCCCCTCCCCCACAACCCCCACTACCCCTGCTCCTGTGCATGCATTCTCACTTGTTTTTTCTCTCTCTCTCTCGTGCACGTGCATGCAAAAACAAAATCTTCAAAAAAATTAAAATAAAAATTGAAACTTAAAAAATAAAAATAATAAAATAATAAAGCAATACTTAACAGAAGGGGAAGGAAGCGTGTGGATTGTGCTTTTTTGGAGACCACCGTGGCATTTTATAGCAGAAGAATCTAGGTGTCCCATTGATAAGGAGGAAAAAGCCAAAAAACTAGACAAACTGAGTCCCTGGGAGATAGGACTAAGTGGAGAAAGTATAATTTTTCTTTTTTACTGGAAATCTAAGTACCATATTTTGTCATGCAAATGCAGTCAGGTCTTTGTTTCTCATTGTGGTAAGAAGACATTTCAGAAAACAGAATTGAGAGCCCAGAAATAAACCCACACATATATGGACAATTAATTTACAACAAGAGCCAAGAACATAAAATGGAGAAAGGACAATCTTCAACAAATGGAAAAACTGGACAGCTACATGCAAAAGAATGAAACTAGACTAGACTACTATCTTACACCATATACAAAAATTAACTCAAAATGGATTAATGTAAAATGGAATGTAAGACCATTAATGGTCTTGACTTGAATGTAAGACCCAAAACTATAAATGTCCTAGAAGACTCCAAAGGCAAGAGAAGCAAAAGCAAAAATAAACAAGTGGGACTACATCAAACCAAAAAGCTTCTGCACAGTGAAGGAAGCATCAAAATGAGATGGCAACCTACTGAAATTTGCGACTCATCTATCTGATAAGGGGTTCATATCCACAGTATATAAAGAACTCCTACAACTCAGTAATAAAAAAAAAAATGAGCATAGGATCTAAATAGACATTTTTCCCAATCTTAATGTCAGATTCCAAAGGTGGCTTTCTATGTATTAATCAACCCAGCATTCAGGTCAATCTGATGTTTTTTTTAATGGAAGAAATCCTCACATGCTTGTTTCTTAAACTGTGGCTGAAGAATTAAAAAAAAAAAAAATGCTCTATATCTTCTTTTCTACTTCCAATAGACCTGATAATTAACCCCAGTTTTGGGGCAGATTGTTTTTTGACCTCAAGCAGTTAGTACCAATAGGTACCCTTGTGGCACACAGACACACAGACATACACACGGTACCCACAAGCACGGACACTGTGATGCTATCTAAGCACCAATTCCAGTTCAAGCAGGGTGAGTGCCAGTGGCCTTGAGAAGTGTGTAACCTTTCTAACGTAATTGTAGGGTTCGGGATTTGTGGTAAGGCCAGTCACTCAGTACAGTGGGCTATGAAAGTATTTTTCCACTTGTAGAGGAGTTTTGCTTCTAGTCCTAGCATATGATCTCCCTGAAATGCCTGTAAGTTCAACTTAAGGTCATATTCATTATCATTTCCATTCTACTTTACCTCATAAATGGGTCTCCAAAATCATATACTTTAGCGCATTAAGTATCAGAATAATCAAGGGAAGATACAGATATGTATGAGGCAGTGATTTCTATGGAGAGTAGTCATTGAGAGAACAGTTTTGTTATTTGGGCTTTGTTTTTAATAAAAGTTTTTTTTTTTTTTTTAAGATTTTATTTATTTTTTTGACACAGAGAGAGAGAGAGAGATCACAAGTGGGCAGAGAGGCAGGCAGAGAGAGAGGGGGAAGCAGGCTCCCCGCCAAGAAGAGAGCCTGATGCGGGGCTCGATCCCAGGACCCTGAGATCATGACCTGAGCCGAAGGCAGAGGCTTTAACCCACTGAGCCACCCAGATGCCCCTTTAATAAAAGTTTTTTTAAAAGTTTTTAGAACCTGTTATGGACTGGGTCCATGGAAATAGCCCTAAACTCTTCTTCCCCTGTGACTAACAAGGTTTATTCCAACATCTGTTGAGGCAAAGTTGTTCTTGGAGCTCACTGTCCTTGAGCACATTGCAGATTCCTCCTCCCTGAGACTCTCAGATGGAAAGGAACCAAGTTCCATCCTGGGCCTGTCTCCTTCTGTCCTACCACTCACAATCTGAGTCACCCCCTCTCAATCATGTGCACACTGGCTATTGGGGTGGTGCCATTGATTCCAAACCAGGAGCTCGGACTAGAGAGCGTGCAGTTCTAAAACCCTGGGATAGGGCACACCACCTGGCTATTCAGGACCACGTCATGGTTGTCCCATGGAAAGTTCTCCCGTCTTATGAAGATCCGATGCAACAGGAGGTGGCTGAGAGCAGGGAAGCAGCTCCGCAATATACAAGCCCATTGAATGAAAGTCACACTCTCTTTTAGTATGTTTTCCCAAAATCCATTTTATTTTATATTACTTATGAGCTAAAATTTCAGTTCATTTAAAAAGCCAAGAAGAAAATGTTGTAGGGGGGAAAAAACCTTTAATCACATAAAACTAGGTTTCTAACCAGATGATAAACTTTGATAAATCAATGATACCCAGTTCATGACTTTAAATTCTCACTGATCTATTAGGCTGTAACATCAACATATTACACACATGCCTGCTCACTTTGGCTGACCAAATGTGGTCCTACATTGCCAAATTAAACATGGAGAGAAAAGCTGGCTTCTAGACAGCCTGCCTAACATGTTCATTTGAAACAGCTTTTAAGCAAATATAATTATGATTGGAACTTATCTCAACCAAACAAAATTTTCTAATAGTCATGAGAGATTGAGCAATATAGAGGTGAGATTGCAAGGTGAACTGGAGTGTCACAAGGTCATCAGCCTACCTTCTGCGAACGTAAGATGGCTCCACAGTCTGCATACAGCTCGTCTAAAGTACGCTATAGCTCAGTGACCATTCCAAGCTGTCTTGCTCCCATATCATGGGATATCTCCCATATCATGCCTTCATCCTTGTTCCTACGTCCAGTGACCTCACTGCCTAATTTAATGATGACAAATTAAGTTAAAAGGCATAAGCTCTTCCCCCTTCCCTTGGCACGTGAACATCTCTTTCTTCTAATCTACTCTTCTATCCCTCCTCATTTCCAAAGCTATTTCCTGTATCTGAATCCTTAGCCTCAGTTATTCATGCTTTCCCGGGCCTTGCTCTCTTAGCTATCAGATCTTTTGCCACAATTTGTTGTCTCTCTACTGGCTTCTCCTGCATTGTCTTCAGACAGCCATTTATTTCTTTTGTCCCAAAAAGATCTCTTGCTGTCCTCTAAACCACCACCTCCTCTTCTCATTCCTTTCACTGCCAAACTTCTCTGCACAACTTTTCTTGGTTTTTTACATATTATTATATACCACAAGTACCTGAAAAGCAAGTTATGACATAGGGTAATGTGTGTCTGTCGAGTACCTAGCACAGTATAAAGCAGTGAATGAGGCACAAGCCTTGGGTTCAAATTTGGTCTCACTGGTTACTGTCAAATGACCTTGGGAAATTAGTTAATCTTACTCATCCTCAGCTTCTTTGTTTCTAAACACGGGGAGTGTGGGAATTATAATGCTTATCTTCAGAGGATCTGAATAGGGATTTTTCCAAAGAAGACATACAGACAGCCAATGAGTATTATGAGAAGGTGTTCAACTTCATTAGTATCAGGGAAATGCATAATCTAAACCACAATGAGATATCACCACACACCTATTAGGATGGCTAGTATCATGAAGACAAGAGGTAACAAGTGTTGGCAAGATATAGAGAAAAGGGAGCTCTTGTGCATAATTGGTGGGAATATAGATTAGTGTAGCCACTGTGGAAAAGTAGTTCCTCAAAAAACTGAAAATGAAATGACCTTATGATCCAGCAATCCCATTTCTGGGTACTTATCCAAGGGAGCAAATTTGGTATCTCAAGGAAATAGCTGTACTCCTGTATTCACTGCAACATTTTTCACACTAGCCAACATATAGAAACAACCTAAGTGTCCATCTACAGATGAATGGACGAAGAAAATGTTATATAGATAAACAATGGAATATTGTTCAGCCATGAAGAAAAAAAAAGAAAATCTTGCCATTTACAACAATGTGGCTGGACCTTGAGGGCATTATGCTAAGTGAAATAATTCAGAGAAGAGTAAATTCAGTATAATCTCATTTATACGTGGAATCAAAAAAGCCAAACTCATGGAGACAGTAGAATGGTGGTTGCCAGAGGCTGGGGGTTAGACGAAATGGGGTACAAACTTCTAGTTATGAGAGGAATAAGTTCTGGGAACCCAATGTACAGCCTGATGACTGTAGTTAACAATTCTGTATTATTTACTTGAAAGTTGCTAAGAGACTGGATCTTAAATGTTCTCACTAAGAAGAAGCTAATTATATGAGGGGATAGAGGTGTTAACTAATCCTATTGTGGTAATCATTTCATGATAGATAATGTGTATCAAATCATCACGTTGTATACCTTAAATTGACCATGTTATATGTCAGTCATAGCTCAGTAAAGCCAGGAAAGAATAATGCCTATCTTGTAATGTCGTTATGGAGATTAAATGAAATTATGTGTATAGAAACCCCTGGCATGGTGTCTGGCATGTAGTAGGCACTCAGAAAGCCTGGTTCCCTTCCCACCTCCACTCATGGTAGGGGTTCAGTTGATTGATCACACGGTCTCCCACATATTTCAGGTCACCATTCAGTGGCATGGCATCCAGTTTTTGTTAAGTTTGATTTTTGCTCTTTTCTTTGTCTTGTGTGTTTCAGGTTCACAACCAATATCCAACAGAGTTTGAATTCAATCTCTATTACTTAAAGTTCTTGGCTTTCCACTATGTGTCTAATCGCTTTAAAACATTTCTCCTGGATTCAGACTATGAAAGATTAGAGCATGGTATGTGTTTGCACTCTCTTGTCCTATCTTTTTTATTAGTTTTGTGTGTTTTTAATTAAAAACTCTAATAACATACTACCCTCAAGTGTGGCAAGGCCATTTTAGGGTTTTACCCTGAACTATAAAAGTAGAATAGATATGAATGAGTGCCCATATTCTCCGATTATGTGCTGTGCTAACTCTTAGGGGCTGCAAGTGGTCATCCCTATAGCACCATAAAAAGGTGAAATCTGCTTACTATTTTAACATCTCAAAGTGGTATCACTGTTTGAGGAGAACATTTGACTTAGTTTTTTCATCCCTGGTACACTCACTCTGGTACGGAAAGTGCCTGCCTTTGGAGGCAGTTTGAATAGCAGGAAAGGCCATGGGCTTTGGAGCAAATAGACCAGAGTTCCATTCCAGCATTCCCAGTACCAGCCGAGCACTTTGGACAAGTTAGGTGCCTTACTGAGTTTCTTCAGGGTCCTCATCTCTAAAAATGATAACAATAATAGCACCTACCCCTTTGGCCATGATGATCACGTGAGAAAATATTTATAAATTTCTTAGCACAGTTTCTAGCTTTTAATAATCACTCATTGAATATTAGATATCCCCATCATATTACAATTTTTAATAGTAGTAATACTTGTAAAGAGTAGATTTTGAAAGTCAGCCCCTGTGAAAACTTTCCCCACAGGGATTTTACATTCTTAACTTTCATTGTTGTTACAGGGCGAAGGGAGGGGATAATACACAGGATCTTGTTAAGAAGACAGTGAAGAAAAAAAAAATAGCTGTTTTCAATATATGTACCCAGATATTCATAAAGAGAACTCTTCTAGTGGCTGAAAATATTTACTGATGTTCTCAGCTTAAAATATGAAATCCGAAAATGTTGCAGTTCTGGTGTATGCTATTAAATGGTCTAGTAGGATATTTCATACTTTTGGTAAAGGAGACGCACTGGTTCTTATTTATACTCCAGACCTTTGTTGACTCATAGAATTGTCATTCCACATGTCATAATCAGAAACTAATTTCTTAAGCACTGTGTGTTGGAAAGACATTAAGGAGAACTGATTACATTGGACATTGGAGTCACTTGGAGAACTTTTGGACATTTTAAAATGACTAGTATCTGGGACCCATCCTCAGAGATTCTGATATAAGCGGTCCGAAGCAAGACCTAAGCACTGGGATTTTTTTAAGCCCTTGATTTTTCTGATGTGCGGCCAGGGTTGAGAACTACCACACTGGGCTCTGAAGGTAGAAGACAAGAAACAGTAATTAGTCTTGGGGGCCTCTTGTAGGATTTTGTGCAGTCTTGGGCTTCAAACATTTTTTTCTGATCAACTGGTAAAATGCTTGTTGACTTTTGACTACGTCATTTCATTCAAAGCAAGACAGCACTGCTAAGAGAGGCACCCTTCCTGGCCCTTTGAAGAAATACCCTCCTTCTTCACCCTTACACATCTTCTCTGTTAAAACCAAAGTGAGCTCATATGAGTGGCAGATTGGCGGTTTGATAAGTATATGGATAGGATCAGAAAAAGCCTGAAGCACCTTCCTCTACATTTGGTTTTTGTTAAGTCACCAAAAGATACAGACCACACCCTTCTATCATCCAAAGTCTCCATGACTATGATTTGCAGTATATATAAACTGCTTAAAATAGAAGAAACTTTAAATGGCTTCATAATGAACAGCTGATGACTGGAAAAAGAAACCTAAAATTATGTTTTTAACTGAACTTCATCACATCAACTCAAAGTCCTTCCCTTTTCTCCTGAAAAATGTGTAGAATGACTCCTGGCATGGAGCTCTGTGAATCTAGATATAGATGTAGGATGTGGATTAGAAGAAGGTCATGATGTACTGCTAAATACTTGGGAAAACCTTATCAGATGTTTTCCTTCCATTTGGGTTTGTTACCCTGTAGCGGTAAGTTCATTCCTGTTCTTAGCTTTGCAGCGACCTCCTAAGGTTTCTGCACATACATTGCTGTTTTGAGAGCCATAAGATAGAGTTCACTTTTCATCTGCTACATGCATCATAGTTTTAGGCAAAATGTTGATTTATTTGACTTTTGTTTATTGATTTTTTTTTTTTTTTTTTGTATTTACAGGAACTTTATTTGATGATAAAGGAGACAAGCATGCCAAAAAAGGAATTTGTATTTGGGAATGTATTGATAGAATGCACAAGAGGAGTCCCATTTTCTTTAATTATTTATATTCACCAGTGGAAATAGAGGTATAGTAAGAAAGTATTTATTTTTCATTTTCTGAATATTTAGTGTTAAAGTTTTCCTTTTAAGTATTTATAAGCTGTTTAAGCTTTTTATAAACATTGGACTAGGAAGCTTTTGAAAATACCAGATGCTATTTAAAAGTTTGATACACCATGGGTTTGGGTTATGATGGAATGGAAACCGTTCTTCATATTCTTGACCACAAAAATTAGGAGCTGGACCCCCAAATCTAGAAAGGGTAACTTAAAGTCAAAGCAAGGCAACTTTCCATGGGATGAAAGACCAAACAAAACTTGAAACCTCAGCTGGTTATCTGAGCTGAAAAAAAAAATCTAAAATACTTTGGGAAAGATTTCTTTAAGTCCATTTATACCAAAGCCACGGAAGAACCGTTTTTGGAAGCAGGGGTGTTTGGAGCCCAGCCCAAGAAGCATGACATCTCAGGGGCAACCATGCTCTGTGATGCACATCTGCATGAAGTAAGCTCTGGGATGGGACAGACTGGTGTGAGGAGCAGTACCACCTTCTTCAGCGGCAAGAAGGCCCCTGTCCTTGGCTCCATACATTAGGACCCCACTCTGGCCTTTCTCCAGCAACCCCCTTCCTCATAAGATGCAGAGCACAAAAAAACAAGTGTTTGTGCTTAGCTACTCCTTCTTTATCTAAACCATGCTGTCTTACCCCAAAATTTCTTACCCAAATCCAAGTCACTAACGAGACTACTTCCAATCTGTCTCCCAAGCCAGTGCGCGTGCCCCTCAGCCCCAAGCGTGCCTAAGAAGTCGCTGTTTGGCAGGAAGTGGACAGGGTTTAGCTTTGTGGGCTGGACTATATATACACATTCATAAAAGACCCTCAGCATTTAGGACAGAGCCAAAGTGAGAGGAGCAGGGACTTAGGCCGAGGAGTGGGAACTGGGCCCAGCTTCTCCAGCGCTACCACTTTCTGGTGTAGAATTCCAAGGAGTCCAAGCTCTCTCATTTTGAGCCTGGTCTTGCAGGTCATTAGGAAGTTATATTTATCAATGTAGGAGGAGAGACATATTTTATTTAATAGTTTATCTTGATGTATAACATTTAAATATTTAGACATATAGTATTTGAACATCCATTCATGCTCTTGCCCTGGAGCCTGCAGATGTTAGGGGCCAGCCTGCCTGTGAACTTGAGGTACTTTGAGGTCAAAATGAAACTATATTTCAGAATTCTCTTTGAACAGGCCCTGAAGCCCAGTGTAAATGTCTCCAGCCTCAAGAAGTGGGATTACTACATAGAAGAAACCCTTTCCACAGGGCCTTCATATGACTGGATGATGCTGACCCCCAAGCAGTTCCCCTGCGAGGACTCCGAAGTGGCCGGAGGAGCTGGGCCCCAGAGCCAAAGGAGAACAGTGTGGCCATGCTATGATGACATCGGCTGTGCTCAGCCCGACGCGCTCACCAGCCTCTTCTGTGTAAGTCAGGCCTATGGAGACATGCACGTAGGGCACCCGAGGCCTCAGGAACCAGGCTAAGTTAAAACTGGTTCTCAAACTTCTAGACATGGCTCTTCTCACTCTGGGCCAGTGTTATACGTGGCACACCAGGAGGGTGAGGAAACCGAATTTGCTCCCCAGCAGCAGCAGGGGATCAGGCTCAACTACTGGAAAAGAGTAAAAAAAAAGTAAGTTTTCCAGCATTATGAGGAAGCAATCAAGCAAATGGAGCAATTTGCAGCTTCCCAGCTGTTTTGGCTGCCCAGCAGCCTGAGTCAGTCCTGGGTTATGGCTTTTGTGGGTGCTTTGCTTCCTCTGGTCAGAAGTGTGGGTAGTTGATGGCCTGATGGGCGTACTGCCAACCGTCTTCTCCAGGGAATATTCTAGAGTGAAACAGCCCCAGCAGTAGCCACCCTCATGAGAGCAGCAGCCTCAAGGAAAGGGTTTGAGCCCTGATCTGGGCCAAACAGTTCCTGAAGAGTCTTTGTCCCTTCTTGTGACTGGGGGGCATACGTGGGCTGCAGGGAAGGCGCTGTCACGGGGCCGCTGCTCTGCTCCCCGGCATCCATATCCAAAGGAAATTCCATTCCTTGGGCACTTCTTGGTTCATTCTTTCCACATCGGTTTTAAATCATCAGAGGTGGGGGTTCCTCTGTCAAGGACAGACCTCTACTTCAGCTGTTAGGGTTCGGACACCAGCCCAGTGCTTGACCTTTTGCTGTGGCCATCAGATTTCCTGTGGGGTGGCCAGAGGTGAGGGTGTTTGGTCATATTTTCTCCTTTTTTAAGCTATTCTGTACAAAAAGGCCTGATTCCAGATCCTAATAAATCACCTTTGCCACAGTATGTCACACCAGCTAGAGCTCCCAACACTGTTCCTGCCTCGGGAGACCTCTGAGGCCACCGGCTTTTTCTACCTTCTGGCCACGATGTTCATCGGGCCCAGTACAGAGGAGATTTGGCTCTGGGGCACATTTTTAATTTCGATGAAATACTTAACGTCAGAAATCTCCTTTTAATTACTTCACAGGAAATTGAAAAATTGGAGCATAAATTGAACCAAACCCCTGAGAAATGGCAGCAGCTGTGGGAAAGAGTAACAGTGGACCTTAAGGAAGAACCCAGAGCAGACCGTGTGAGTTGCTAAAATCCTGTGAGGAACTACTTGTGAGCCCTTTGAGTGTGCTCCGTCAGGTGGGGCCCGTTGCCACAGGTAACCCAGGCGGGCCAGAGGGAGGGGTCATGCCCTGGAGGCCCAGGGCGGAAGGTTCCAAGTGACCAAATACTTCCTGAGTGTCTCACTTTACCACAGTGACATAAGACTTGTGTTTCAGGGCCCCGCATCCAGGGAAAATTGCTGGGTTCTTTTCTACCCGCACCTCTGTGGTTTCAGCTGATTTTCTACCATAGGAGTGGGGAGGGGAACACCAGGACCATCTTTCCTTCAGAGAAATAGCCAGAGAAAAGAAAATATTTTTAAAAGACAAATTATGCTACCTTCTGTTGCTCATACTCCCTTTTCTGTTTCTGAATTAAGAAACATTTATCATAACAATATTTTAAAAACACACACACTGTTTTCTGTTTTTCACACCCCCTCTTCTGTTTTTGACTTCAACTCTTATCAGGCATGAAATAGGTGCAAGAGACCATGCTGAGCCTCACCCACACTTCAGGGCCCTCCGCAGCCCACAGGGTTGGTGTCCCTGCTCACATGCGAGGGGACAGGCACAGAGATCACACACCGCGTACTCGATACAGCCACCATCAAATCTACGTCAGGCTGGCTCCAGACGCAACAGAAGGGAGGTCAGGACAGCTGTGGGTGTTCTGAAGAGGACTTCACATGTCACAGAGGGACGAGGAGAGTGGGGCACAGAAGAAAACCTCTGGCATGCTGAGAAGGGGTCCTCCAGGCACTCGCTCTAGCCTTCAGAGGGCAACTCAGGGAACTGTTGTCAGGCCACAGGCGGGTGGTGTCTGACTGCTTTGATTCTCAGAAGAATAAAACCATTTCTTGATATTTTTTCTGATTGTGAGAGTGAGATATATTTATTCTTTTAAGTAAGATAATACACGGATAGTTATAAGCAGAGGATAAAAGTCACCTGCAATTTATAGCCTAGAAATAAACCGCGAGCTGTCAAACTTGTTGTATCATTCTAAACACACATACCAAAGGGGTTTACTACGCATACTATTTCAAAACCAGCTTTCTAGGGTACCTGGGTGGCTCAGTCGGTAAGCATCTGCCTTTGGCTCAGGTCATGATCCCAGCATCCTGGGCTGTAGTCCTGCATGGGGCTCCCTGCTCAGCAGGGAGTCTGCTTCTCCCTCACCCTGCCGCTCCCCTTGCTTGCGCTCTCTCTCTGACAAATAAATAAATAAGATCTTTAAAAAAAAAAAGAAATGAGGCATACATGACCTTCCATTTGTCACTCTATGTAAGTCAGCATGGCAGTTCTATTGGCTGCCTAGAATTCCATTCTATGGAAATATCATTTTTTTAACCAGTCCCCTAATGACAGACGTTTACGTTGTTTCTGGTTTTTTACTATTGTAAACAACTCCAGGATAAACATCTTTGTGTGTATATTTTATGTAGTGCTCCTCGAGTTACTCAGTTTTCTCCTTGACATAAATTTTTAGAAATGAAATTACTGGATGAGTTGCTCAATAAAATCTTAAGCTTTCCTAGCTCTTTTTTTTTTTTTTTTTAACTTAAAGTGCAAATTTATCCTCTTACAGTTTTGGGGGGTTTTATTTTTTTTATCAACCATGGTTCTTTTTCAGCCGCAGAGACACCCTTCAGGCTCCCCAGGAATTGTGTCTGCCAACCTGTCCTCCTGTCTGAAGAGGTCTCTGCTGCACCTCCCAGACAGCAGCGCGGGGCAGGAGCACAGCGCCAGCGTCTCCCCGTCCAATGGCGTGGACCGCAGAGCAGCCACGCTGTACAGCCAGTACGCGTCCAAGAATGATGAGAACAGGTGGGCGTGCCAAGCCGCTGGGCCTGGGCAGGACAGCCTTCTGTAACCTGGAGATGGATTGGCCTTCATTCTTCCTTTGTTTCTGTTGTAAATGTGTCAGGTGGCTCTTTGAAGAGGAGAAGTCAGAATTACAACTAAAATAACGTCAAGAGGTTAGGGTGATTTGTGGTTGAGTCCTGGTTATTATTATCTCATGCCTGTCAGATCGTTTGAGGGAGTATGTGTTAGTCAGCACTTTCTCAGTGGCGGACATCAGAAGTTCAGCTCGTGCTAGCTTAAGCAAAAAGGAATTTACTCACAGACACTGGGAAGGCCAAGGATGTGCCAGTTTCTCACACAGTTGTCTTCAGGCTTCTGTTCATTTGCTGGCTCTGTTTTCCTCTAGGGGTTGCATCATTCCCAACATGGCACAAAAGATGGCTACTGAGAGCTCCAAACCTCACAAGTTTGGTAATTCCAGCAGAAAGAGGTAGTCTTTCCCCAAAGGTCTAGTAAAAAAGATTCTGGAGAGGATTCTGATTGGCCTTTTTTTGGACCATCTGAGGGAAAGAGAGCCTTGACAAAAACAACAGACATCCCCTTTACAGCACTTTTTAAATGAAAAACCAAAATTAACTGCCCTGTCATCATTTCTTCTAGGTCCTTCGAGGGAACGCTTTACAAAAGAGGGGCTCTGCTGAAAGGTTGGAAGCCCCGTTGGTTTGTGTTGGATGTAACAAAACATCAGGTAATAATACAGTCAAAGCCTACAGAAAGCACTTCTCTCTAGGCTAGACTACAGCCTCACTCTACCTTGGAACTGACCAGTCAGCCTGGAGGAAGAGTACACACTTTGATTCGCAACACATTCATCTCTAAAATGGAGTCTGTTGAGGGGCACTTGGGTGACTTAATTAAGCATCCAGCTCTTGATCTCAGCTCAGGTCTTTATCTCAGGGTTGTGAGTTTAAGCCCCACGTTGAGCTCCATGCTGGACACGGGGCCTACTTTAAGATAAGATAAGATAAAATAAAAAATAAAAGTCTGTTGAGAAAGACACAAACTGGTACCCCTATACAGTGTTCTGGTAGGACCTGCACGTAGAAGATTGTTTCCACATAAAGATCTTAGGTGGGGACTACATTTCCCTCTGCTCAGGGCATGTCATGAAAGTTACAGAGTCTTTGTGGAAAAATATAGAGAATTTATTTACAAATATGCAATGGAAGCCCTTTGGGGGGGGTTGTACTTTAAAATAACAATGTCTCTGAAATTATAAAGAATACGCTGTGGAGACAAGTTCTATTAAACTACTAAATATAACATAGGACAGGGATGCCTGGGTGGCTTAGTCAGTTAAGCGGCTGCCTTCGGCTCAGGTCATGATCCTAGGGTCCTGGGATCCAGTCCTGAATCGGGCTCCTTGCTCAGCAGGGAGCCTACTTCTCTCTCTGCCTCTGCCTGCCACTCTGGGTGCTTGTGCTCTCTCACTCTCTGACAAATAAATAAATAGAATCTTTTTAATAAATAAATATAATATAGGACAATGTCACAATTTTTCTATAACTTATAATTACACCAAATTTTACTTGCATTCTTACCAACTTTTGGATTTCTTTAACATGAAAAGTATACCATTTTCCGTTTCCAACCTACTTCTACCCATGCCTGACTGGAGAGACAGAGGGAAGTGTGAGGCCAGAGCCGCAGTGACAGAGGCACCAAACACTTCCTTACTGTGTAAGTTAGAGAGTGAAATCCAGACTTAGGTAGAGAGTGATACCCAGTCCTGGCACATAATAACCACTTAATCAAATGTTGAGCTATTTATTGTGTTTTTCAAAAATCATTTTCTATCTACATGCTATCTGGCAACTTATATTTTTATATAATATATTTTGAACATATTTTCCTACCAGTTCATAAAGATCCTCCTTATCATTTTCGAAAAATTATAGTATTCCATATTACTGATACAATTAACCAACCGTCATTTAATTAACAAACATCCCATTGAAAAACAGATACATCTTTTCCATTTTTAGCTAATAAAAACAGTGCTGAGGGAAACCTCTTTCTCTGTGTCTCTGCATGCTTGTGGGAGTGTTTCTGCAGAGGCGAGTAGGACGTATCAATAGGCATAAACATTTTAAATTTTAGTTGCTGTTGCCAAATTGTAGTCCAAAAGGTTTCTAACAAATTATATCCCTACTAACAATGTTTGAGAATACTTAGTGCCTTACATTCGACCTGAATATTATCAGCCATTTTTAATATTTCTTAATCTAAGTGAAAAGTGAAATCTTACTGATTCCATCACCTTTCCTTCATCAGCGAGATTGCTCGCTTTTCAGATGTTTATAGGTCATTTGTATTTCTTCTGTGATTTGCCTGTTGAGATTTTTTTTATCATTTTTCTACTAGATTATTTATCTTTTTCTTATCGATTTCTAGGAATTCTGTACATATTCTAAACAACCTCTTTTTTATGTGTTACATATATTTTTTACGATTGTTAGTTGACATTTTATTTTTAATATGTAATATTTTTATGCATTCAAATTTCAAAAAAAAGTCTTTTTCCTCCTTTCTGTCAGCCACCAAGAAACGAGCAGTGTTTTTATTTTCTTGTTTATTCTTTCAGGCATAGGTTAGCAAGATACAGAGGAGGATACTCAAATACATTTTGAAAAGCCATGCCATTTTCCCTTTCTGTGTCTCTTATATCCCATCTGTATCCTTTTGTTTCCAGCTGCGATACTATGACTCAGGCGAGGACACAAACTGTAAAGGCCACATCGATCTGGCTGAAGTAGAAATGGTCATCCCTGCTGGCCCGAGCATGGGAGCCCCAAAGCACACGAGTGACAAGGCTTTCTTTGATGTGAGTTGATCTGACTTGTCTTTTCCTGGCTCTGTCTGTACATGACTCCTTATAGTCCATCCACCTCCAAGAATTATGGGGCCTCAGAGCAATTGATGGAGACACCAGATAGGTTGCAGACCCCCTGGCTATGGGAATTGCTACAGAACTTGAATTCAGCACTCAATGCCCAGACCTGATCTCTCCCAGCTGTTCAAATGTCTCAAAAAGGCTGCATATTGCTTTGCACAAAGGACTTCTTCAGCGGGTGTCCAGCCACATATGGAGGCAGATGGTTTCCCTGTTAAATATTGTTAATTATTTTACTTACCACCTACTGTCAAGAACAGATGCTACTTCCCTTTGGATCCAGTGGTGTTCATGCTTGACCATCCATAAAAATTGTCCTTTGTCATACATAATGACTGTTTGCGCTAAAATCTTCAGCAGCCCTAGGTGAGCCTTGGGGCATTTTATGGGCCACACCATAGGGTTCTTATCTAGCTCCCATAGCCAAGCAGGGCTTCATAAAGAACACAGTCATAGTCTAGGGCTCTGTTCTGGCTATGAAGCCATTTCCCTGAGTCTGGGCTTCCAGGGTGGCCCCAGCTGAAGCCTTTAGAGAAGGGGATGGAAAGAGGACAGGAAAGCCAGCTTCCTCATGGTGTGGATGACTCTCAGGCTTCCCAGAGGAGCACAGGGAGCTTCCGTGGCACCTTTGCTGCATTGGTGCCGTGCATGGGAGAGGCCAGAGACTCTAGCTGTTCCTGACCCTCCTTCTTAGTCAAGGAAGGCCCCAGGAAAATGCAGTTAGGCTCTCCTAGCATGTCTCCTTTTTCTGCCAGTGCCCTTCTGTTAATATCTGCAGTGACTCTGGGGACCAAAAACACAAAGTGACTGTAAAGGCAATGACAGTTTGGTAGTGGAGGGGAGAGAGAACATAGAGGTTCTGGGGAAAAGAAAAGAAAGGGAAGTTCACTGGGATTGATTCACATACTTGCCCAAAGCCATAGAACAGGCCTGCCCTTCATCTGTGCTTTTCATCTTTCGGTTTTGTAGCTCAAGACCAGCAAACGTGTGTATAACTTCTGTGCCCAGGATGGACAGAGTGCCCAGCAGTGGATGGACAGGATCCAGAGCTGTATCTCTGACGCCTGATGCCCCTGGTCCACCCAAGCAGAAGAGGGAGGAAGGACTCAAGCTGTCAGATAGAACAAAGTGCATGAATCCTTGAGGAGCTGACAGCTTCCTGTTTGGTTCTAAAGAGTCATCCCAGGCCTGAAGTTCTCCTACCCACTCTTACCCAGTGCCCTCTTTGAGCAGTTGCTGTGTCTGCTTAGCCTGAGTGAATGTGTCCCGGAGGGCTGGCCAAGAGCCCCGGGCACTCCCTGTGTCTTGCACTAGGTTGTTCTAACAGGGTCTTAGTGGTTAGGGATCAGAAGAATGCTTCCTGAGCCAACTGTCATCCATCCCCTAGGCAAAATGGCTACCACTTACTTGACTCCTTCTTGATAAAACTAGATCCTTTTTGTTTCCAAGGTCATAATTTCCTTGGAGAGCTTTCTGACAAGCAAAAATCAAAACTCTCCAAGATGATCTTACGTTCTGTCCGGAACAGGTTTCCCAGCAGAATAGCTCCTACTCTTACTGCCCGACCGTAGAGATGCTCAGTTCTCTGCTGCTGCCTACAGGTGCTCCCGTAACCCCTGCTTGGCCACCGGGGATAACAACAGAAACCTCAGTGCTCAGTGGCAGCAGAGGGGGTGTGCACAGGATTCTCCTGAAGGAAAAAGGTGGTCCAGGGAATGATGCAACAATGACCAGGCCAATGCAGGAAAATATTGCTTCCAAAACACTGAATTTTCTAGGCCGAAGGTGCCCTGAGGATCCAGGACCTAGTGTTCCCATGTATTCTTCTGCTCCCTGACGGCTTCTTACACGAAATAACATGCAAAAAGCCGAATGCACTAACTCACAAAATAAACACTTGCACTGAACTCTTAATGAAGTGAAGATGTTGGAAAGACGGAAGCCAGCTGTCCATGAGCGCAGCACACCTGTGACAGGCTGTGTAGACAGCAGTCGCATGGTGGCACGACCAGATGCCCAAACAGCACTTCTGCGCATGAAGACTAAGAACGGTTGGTAGATTTCTTTACTTTTGATAATGTTGTCTTTGTGCAGCTGAAGATCTGAGGAGTGCCGTGTGTTCCCCGCGAGCGGCAGCAGCAGCGAGGTCCCTGCTCACAGGCGCTGCGGCCGGCTGGAGTCAGAGGTAGCTAGAGCGTTGTTTTGGAATGTTAATATGTTAAATACCAAACTAATATTTCAAAAATATGTATATATGATTTCTATATCCTTGTTTTTCGGATAGCCTACTTATAATTTAATATAAAATTAACTGATTCATGCATAAGATTCCAGTCATGACAATAGTTCCCTTTTTAAAAAATAAAAAACCACTTTGTCTTTGTAGATTACAAATAAATCAGATTTTCAAATTTAAAATTGTCTACACACTAGGAAATAGAACTGTGTTAATATATAAGAAATTGGGGAATAATAAGAATGAAGGATTTTTCTATCATTTTCATTTTATAAATTGCCACCTGTGAAAATGATTTTTGCACATTATTTGTATTTTTTCTTTGTATATGAAACAATTTTTGTACTTTGTAAAATACTGAGCCCATTGTACCTTCAGCTCTTGGAGACTGTACACAGTGCTTCTTTTATAACTGGATTCCTTTAACTTGCGTAAAGGTGTGACATGCCTTACATTCACTAACCACCTTGAATTAAATTTATTTCTTAAGAAAAAGCATCCTCATTTGCTGTGAAATAAAACTCACTGTGTAGTGCGTACTACTCAGAAGGCAACATCCAGGATTTATGTATGAGACTAAAAGTTCAAGGGCGAAACAGCCCATTTCGTGCATTGCTTAGGCGGTCACTAGACACACTGGACATGCTGGCGTGAGCTTCTGGGCTCTGGACACACGGCCGCCGAGTTTAGGTAAGAAACCGGAAGCCACTCTTCCCGCCCTGCGCCTCTCATGAGCTGTGTGAAATTGGGGGAGTCCTTTATGTCCTTTATGTCTTCTGGGTCCCAGGTTTACTACCTATGGGATGTGGCAATTTGTGAGAATTTTAGGCAGGATCAACTGAACTCTAGTCAGGAGGGTAGCTTTTCTATTTCAGGAAATCATTAAAACAGCACAAACGAAGGATTGGTGATTTCAGTTCTGGACGACGTTTCTTCTAGTTAAACTCCTGAGTTTACCTTGGGGACCTTAGCTACATCTCAACATGGAGCTAACAGAATTCGGGTTCTCACCCCAGGGCTGAACCTCTAAGCCTTTGGAGCCTCAGGAGCCCACTCTGAGCCAGGCACACGGGGCCCCAGGAGCCTTCAGGTTCCCTCAGTCTAGAGGGCTCAGGTGATCCAGGCGGGGGCCCTCAGGCTTCATTGGTCCCAGGATTCTGCCTCTGCTGTGTCCCTGAAATTCACTCACAAGGGAAACCACTGAGAGATTGGGGGTCGAGTACAAGAATATCTAGATGCGCTTCATTCCTCAGGTCTTAGCTGCAAGGGGGAGAACACTGAATTCCAGGGAAGAAAGACTAGGGCCTGGCATCTTGTAAGGAGCTTAGCCGCCACCACCCCTCACCTGTGGCGCTTGCGACAAAGCCTTTCTACGGCTGGGCTCTGGAAAGATGCAGGTCCTGAAAGGAGCGCATTGTGCAGGTCCTGCTCCCCAAGCCCTTTGGCCCAGGTTCTTCTCACTTCCCAAAGCCCTCTGACCAGGGGCCTCTATTCCAGAGCTAGAGCTTAGACTGCTAAGGGCACAGCATGTTTGCTTCTCAACAGGAATAGACATTTCTAGATATTTCATTGGGAGTTCTCTTAAGAGTTATTAAGTAATAACCCCCTCAGCCCATAAAGGATTTCTGAACCATCTCAGGCTGATAACCAGGAAATGCCTTCAGCAACAGCAACTGGAGCTATGAGTTAAGCAAAGAATAAGGCAGTATTGATGCAGAGAGAGGTCTTCAAGCAGCACTGTCAGATACATAAAGCAAGCCATATAATGTATCTTTTATAAAGTAAAAAAACAGATGGATTGTCTCGCACTCAAATTTCTCCCCCTTCATTTTTCCCTTCGAAACAAATGGAGGGTTTTAGAAGGGGGGTTGGAGAGATGGGTGAGCCCGGTGATGGGTATGAAGGAGGGCACGGATTGCATGGAGCACTGGGTGTTACACGCAATGAATCATGGAACACTGCATCAAAAACTAATGATGTACTGTATGGTGACTAACATAACGCAATAAAAAATAATAAAAATTTAAAAAACAGATTTTTAATTTTGATTTTAATAACATTTTATCTTATTTTTAATATATTTTTACTTAACCCAGTATATCAAAAATATTATTTCGACATGTAATCTTTCCAAAAAAATTATTAATGCTGTATCCCCATGCAGTTTACCCATTGCCCTTCACCCTACTCAGGCTCAATCCCAGAGGTAGTTTTTCCATCTTACAGACTGCTTCCAGGCCCATCCGTTTTTATGACCTGATGCATCCCACAGAACCCAAGTCATAATGGACAGTTTCAGATGTCCCTCTTGGGGTACATTGGTCAAGTGTTCTGTCTCTAGTAACATGCTAGAAACCGTTTCTCAAAAAGGTGTGTGATTCACTGTTGCTGTTAACGTGGCCCTGCCGTGGCATCCCAGGGGCCTGCTTTGGGATTCTCCCACTGGGACTTGCCGTAAGCTCCATACTACATCTTTCCCCTTGGCCAGTGCCGACACTCCCAACACCTCCAGCTTCCGGGCACGGTAGGCTGGCCCCGTTGCAGAGCCTTCTCCTGCTGCGGGACCCACCTGCAGCCGGCAGCCCTGCACATCACCCAGAACACTGCATTGTCCTCAACCCCAGAGACAGCTGCCAGCCACCGTGCTTCCTTCACAGTGGCAAGAGATACAAGATACAACAATTTCTCTTTCTCTTGACTTTCACTTTGTTTCGCCGGCCACTGAACCCCTTAAAAACTTCATTAAAGTAGCAGGTCCTTAAATCCTCATCGGTTTTATATGCTACACCCTGGAGTGCATGTGACTGAGCCATGGCCTCCAGCACAGGACACCTCTCACTCATCCTGCCTGATCAGCACGGGGTCATTGACGTGATGGATCAGTGTGCTGTTCTGTGGGATAGCCACATGGCCCTGATCTCTTGACATGACATTAAGACAGAGGGCAAGGCAGTTTACACAACCCTGAGGCAAAACTGTAAATGAATATTGTTGTCCATCCCATGTGAATATGAACTGTTTCTGATCCTCTTTTCCAATTGGAATGGAAAAGAACACATTGACCACATGACTGCAAACCACATACCTACAGCCTTATTAATCTGCTCGAGCAATGACCCCATGTCTGGCACAGCAGCTGCGAGCAGGGCTCCTCCTTGGTTCAGCCAGAGGCAGTCTAGCTAGTCCTCATCCAGAATCCATCCGATTCATGCAGAGGTCAGATGGGTGAATTAAAAGGAGAAACAGCAGGGAACACCACCCCTTCGCCCTTTCAGTTGTTAATGGTGGCATTACTTTCTGCGGTATCCGGTATGAGATGAGATGAGGTTCAGAAGTCTGCACTTGGCATTCTCTGCTAGATCGCTCCCACCCAGTAAGCCAGTGACCTGGTATGGGGTCACTCCAGCTGTCAGAGCACA
The DNA here is from genome assembly GCA_028534135.1 of Potos flavus. Lineage (NCBI taxonomy): Eukaryota > Metazoa > Chordata > Mammalia > Carnivora > Procyonidae > Potos > Potos flavus. Next base: position 54,684,935 of record CM052884.1, on the reverse strand, counting down.
CGAGTTCTGACGGAGCACTTAGGTACAAGGGACTGCTGGGCAACTTTGTGGGCCCAGCGAGCCTGCTACAAGCCAGACCTTAGCCGTCACTCTCCTTTTCCCTGACCTCCAGGGGCCCCACTCTGAAAAAGGGCCCATGATGATGCTTTGAGTTTCATATGTTCATACCAACTAAAAATCCAGTGTCTACTAGTCCTTTTTCTCTAGTGAACAGTCACCCAAATAAATGGCCATAGACTTTTGGGAGAAAACTTCAGGAATCACCATACTACTTGCTGCAATTTTGCAGGGTCCTTCCTCCTAGACCCCTGGCCCCTCTTTAGACTATAGGTTCCGGATCTGCAAATTGGCTCAGGTCTGGGAACTGAGCAAGGGACCAAGAGTTTGCATTGTGCCTGCCTCCTGCACCTCCATTCCTGTCTGCATTTTTCATTATACTTATTAAGCAGAGCCTTATTGGCTACCTGTTTTGCCCCTAGGGACACCGTGCTCCATGTGCCTTCTCCACAACTTTCTGTGGGTTGAGCCCCTTGCCCACCCCTCCGTCTGGCCTTACATAATACACCCATCCGAGCACACCCACTTTGGCCAGGTTCTTTTATTTCTTCTTTACCATCTGCCAGGAAAACTCGGTATTTCCACTGCACTGAATGTTGGCCACTGCTTTTTCCAGACTTCTAGGAGCCACCCCCAGCAGAATCTGCCCTATCGCCTCGTGTCCCATCCAGTGTATTAAATCTGTGTCTCAGGAAAGTGCCCCCAAATCCATGAATTCTTGCTTATCCAGTCTTACATTCCAGCCCCCTTCATCAAGCGTTCCCCAAATCCAATCCCAGGACCATTCCTCTGGCTCCTGCTAGCTTCTGTCTGTGATAGTTACTATTCTTTCATGTATACTCTCTTTCCTTCACTATCAGGCTCAGTGTGTCCCCAGCTGGATTATTCTGGAATTCAACCCTAATCATGGTCCTTGGCCAGCAGGCAAGGAAGCGGTGGCAACTCCCTAGAAGGTACTTGTTGCCCAGCAGGGGTGAGGCCTCTGTGGCATCTTTCAGCACAGCAGAGGTGGTAGCTCTTAGGAGGAGGGGTGGCCGTCTCTGTAAGCCTAGAGGGTCGGAAAGGCTGCAGTCCCCACATCCTCGGGGCATCCATGCTGATGTCTTCATCTCGTGTCGCAGGGTTCCAGACTTTCCCCACCAGGGCCTGACCTTCACAGAACTACCTTGGCTGAGCATTCAGACTTATCTGTGCAACTCTTATCTGCAGCTTGCCACTCAGCTGCATCTGTTCTCCACAGCCGGAGAGAAGTGCTGCTTTGTAAGCTTCCACGGAGGCTTGCTGGCTCGCACGCTTCCCCAGTAACTGCTTGTCAGTGGCCCGCGCGGTCCCTCTTCAGCCCTCCACAGAACATCAGCCTGCGTTCCGGTAACCAGCCACTTTTTGAGCACATTGTTCCATCCCCACCCACCCACCCCCACCTTATTTTTTAAATGCTTGGATGATCACACCTACCACAACATTCCCCTCCCCTAGGAAATTTTCCCACGTCTTTACCAGTAAAATCTTTAGCATTTGAGCTGCAACCTTACTCTAGGGACTATCTGGGGCCCCCATCAACCAGGATGGCGTCCTCTTCCCCATCCCCTCTGAGACCGTCCCAAACCGCCACCTTGCCACTGTTCCCTCAGACCACTTATGTTGGTTCTGGGCCCTCCACAAAGACAGGACTCTCTCTGTGCAAGAGACTTATGGGGGAACACGTGCGAGGGAAGATGAACAGGAAACAGGTCGGGGAGGTTGGGAGGGACGTCAGGCAGTGATGTAGGTTCGACCCTGTGAACAAGAGACAGAAGGATGCAAGGTGGGGTGGAAGAGTTGGAGGCTGCAGTTCGGCTGTAAAAGGAGCAAGGCCAACGGGGAGCCCTTGTGCCAAAACCGCCTGTCAGAGAAATCTCGTATCTCCCAAGAAGGAACCCATCTTAGTCATTGTGGGCTTCAGCGCAAACCCTGAGGATATGAGAACGCAGCCACGGGGGCCGGTCTGAAATCCGAGAGGTGCATTTTCATGGCCATCACCCAAGTTCTAGGGGTTTCTCTCCACTGGAGCTCTAGACCCAAAGGAACAAAGGTGTCTGCGTTTTCCACCTGAGGGCAGTATATACAGAAGCTCCTGCCTCTGTCACATACTAGCTTCTTTGACCTGACTTCTCTGAGCCTTATTCTCCTCACCTATAGAATGGAAATGAAAGTTGTGATAATACGTATGAAAGTACCCAGCACAAAGGAGTTCTCAGTATATCATTTGATTGAATCGGATTTATTGAAACCTGTAATAAACACCCAGTACAGGCTGGGTCCCAAGGAGTCTCTGGATGAGTAAGAGACAGGCCCAAAGAGTCAGAAAGAGACAGGCCATCCGTGGTGTGCACAATAATGCCCACCGCCCCTGAAGATGTCCACGGCCACATCTCCCAGAATTTGTGAACATGCTACCTGAATGCAGCAAAGGAGAATTAAAGTTGCAGATAAAATTAAGACTGCGAATCAGCTGACCTCAAGAGATCATCCTGAAGCACCCAGTGTCATCACGAGGGTCCCTGTAGGTGGAAGGAGGCGGGAGTGAGCGGCAGAGAGACGCGACATGAGCGACATGGCCAGTCACCACAGGCTTTGAAGATGGAAGGGGCCAGAGATCGGAGGCCTGGGAACATGGGCAGCGCCTGGAAGCTGGGAAAGGCCAGAAAACATCCTCCCCTCCAGCCTCCCGCAGGAATGCAGCCCCGCCAACACCTGGAGGTTTGCCCAGTGAGACCCATTTGGACTTCAGACTTTCAGAACTGTAAGATTATAAATCTGGGGTTTTGTTTGGTGTTGTTGTTGTTACATAAATTAGCCCGCTTATTATAGACCAGCGATGTTTCAAATGGTGGAGCTTCTACCGGTCTTTTAGCTCCTCGGTCTTCGGATGGAGGGTTTCTACTGGTCTTTTAGCTCCTCGGTCTTCGGATGGCGGGCTGTCCCGCGATGGCAGAAGTGGTTCTGTGGGTCCAGGCGGCCCCTGTTTCACGTCTTCACGTAGGAACCCCAATGCCAGATCCCCACAGCTCGTCCTTCATCTTGGCTTTGCCACAGCAGGAGCAGGTGTACTTGGCATGCTGGCTTATTTCCATTTTCTTCACCAATTTCCCAGGGGAGGCACCACAACCGATCCCACACTTAGCAACAACCCTGCCCTTCTTGGTGCACTTAGCCACGTCACCAGATGAGGTCTGACCCCAGAGAGCAATCAGTCTGCTGTTTGAAGCCACTACATTTGCAGTAAATGTGTCACAACAGCAAACAGAAAACACAGCCTGATACAAATGACCTGCAGTGACAGAAGCGTGTGCAGGGCACAGGAGCCCAGGACAGGGACGCTGGCTGCGGGTGGCCCAGGGAGAAGCAAGAGGAAGGCAGAGGGCCCAAATGCCACGGGAGGTGTGGGTTTGGGGGGCTGTGCCCTCAGGGGCTTACTGCCAGGCCCTGACTTGCACACATGCCCACCCTGGTGACACAGGCACTTTGCGTGCAGACGCTGTAGGACACAGGCCCACCTGTCGCCTACAGTCTACCTGTTTCTGGCGACCTCTTTCAACATCCACATTTCCCAGGAGCAGCTGAGTTAGTGGGGTTGGGGGGTCCCTGCTGTGACCCCATCGCTTGAGGCCTCACAGTGGGAAGTGGCTGGAAGTCCTTTCTCTGCGGGACTTCAGTAGGCGAGGTGCCAGGGCAAGAGTGACCGGGCGCACGTTCCCCCCAAACCTCCACCGTGAGATGGAGCCTACCACGAACAGGGCAGTCACCCGAAACCACAGAGGGTCCGTCTTTCTGTGCACTTGCTCCTTATTCATTCAGTCAGTACATTTATTGGTACTTGCTGTGTGCTGGTGCCCGTTGAGGCTACTTTGGACTCCAAGTAAAACAAGCCATTAGCCACACCTGCAAGGTATGGAATCCAGCGTAATCAGAACTGTGACCAGGTGGGGACAGCTAGGGGCCGGCAGAAAAATCGGAGGAGACCCCAGCCCAGCCCCGGGTGTCAGAGATGACCTCCCAGTGTGAAATACTGATGTGACTGGAGTCATTTTAAAACAGAGTCGAGGGGGAGGCCACTACAGAGAAACCGCCTTACCTGCCCGTGTTTGAACCGGGCAAAATCGCCCACAGACTCAACAGGACAGCAGGCCTCCGGGCCGTAAAACTGCCGGCGGTGGGCTTTGGGAAGACAGAGCAGGCCACTAGAGCACACCAGGAACAGTTCCGATGGTTAACCCAAGAGTCAGTGTGCACCCCGCAGCGGGCCGGCCTGCTAGCACCAAGTCACGTAATTGCCCCCCTTCCTCTCTCTCGTGAAACGCCTTGCTCTTGCCCAAAGGCAGGACACTTTTCTGGTTACTGCCAGAGTCTGTGCTCCCCACACTGCAATTCTTGGATCCCAAATACACACTTGTTTGCCTCTTGTTGTGGCCCTTTATTTTCAGGTTGACACCCAGATACATGACATTGAGGCTAAGTCTTAGGACAAGAAGGAGCTAGCTGGGCAAAGGGGAAGGAGAGGAGGGCAAGGAAAGGCAGGTAAGCCAGGACGGGACATGTGTTTAGAAAGATGCACAGGGGACTGGGAAGTAGGGGGCGGCTAGGGGCTGTTGTGGTTGTTCAGATCTGAGAAGGCAGGTAGGGGGGCTGGAGAGACGTTCCTGAGGTGGTCTACCTGCTGGGGGCAGTGGGGAGAGAGGGGAGAGGGACAGGACTGTCAGGTTGGTGCCCGAGAGACCTGCAAATGGCCACAGCCTCCAAGTCCAGTGGAGGAAAGACAGCCAGGCAGGCAGCAGAAGCCCAGGGCCCTGCCTCCACGGGCAGGCCACACACTTCCACGGGGGCCCTGCTGGAGAGAGGAGGTGGGCAGCCTGCCAGGCCCTGGGAGTGCTTGTGTTCCACGGCAGCAGGCAGGTGGCCCCCTGCCCAAGTCACAGACACACCTACGACTTGATGGAGAGAAATGGAGTGGCCACTCTCTGCTCTGCAGCTGAGGGCTCCCTGCTTGGGAGAGAGAGGTCAGATGCCCAGGTCAGACGGTAGTGTCTGATGGAGACAGGCTTGAACCCAGGCTTGAGTGACTGTGTCCCCGTCTCACCCTCCCTAGCCATCCATACTTCAACTAGGCCAGTCTTGGCACCAGAGAAAGGAGATTACCAGGGATCCGTGACCTCCACCTCCCACCCAGCCAAGCCAGGCCACTTAGAGGGCCATTCAAGGCCAGGAGAACACTGCCATGACCTCACCCTCCTGGGGACTTGACCAGGACATCAAGTTTCCTCCGCGGGTGGAATGAGCTAGGGCCTCCGGGAGAGGGCACGGGCGCACAGCTGACTCAGCTCCCTTACATTCTCTCCACACGGGCCACGCACCTCACAGACCACCTGAGAAGCATATATCTCTGTCTGGAAGCAAGGACTCCTGCCTCCCTGCCAAGAAGAGCACAAACCTAGCCCAGCTCGTCCCCCACTGTCACACAGCTCAGCAAAGCTGGGCCTTCCAGGAAATGCACGCCCAGCCAAAAGAAACAGTTCAGAGCTTAGAACAGGGACGCTCATGTGATCTTGGTGAGATCTGGTCCTGCCCGAGCCTGTTTCCTCATCTGAAATATGAGGCTGGGCTCATTTACCCTAAAGCTTCAGCAGCTGTGACGCTCTTTTGTGTCTGCTCTACAGTCTCTGGCCCCATTCCAGCTGAAGGGTTGGACACCAGATGCCTGGTCCCTGCAGAGAGCCCCTGACTCTGGCCTCAGAGATCCACCTCCTCACTCCCCGCAGGTCCCCCGAGGTTCGAGGTTCAGTGCGGCCCCAGCCAGAGGAATGTGAGCCATTCCCGGCATCTCCTCCCCTGTGGCCAGCCCAGAGAGGGGCTGGGGCCTCTGGGCCTTTCTGACAGGAAATTAGCTGGGCCTGGCCTTCCCCACTACCAGCTGCTCTGCTGACCCTGACCCCGTGTTTTCTGAAACCTGATACTGCTAATTTCAGAGCCTCCTCTCCATTCCCAAGGAGGCCTGGGTGAGCTCTGTGTCTAACCTCCCGCCTGCATACGGGTTCACCTTCCTGCCCTGGGAACTCCAGCCCTACTGTAACTCTAAGCAAGCCCTACTCTCTCTAGGAGACTGGTGTCCGCATGTCTGAGGCTTGAGATAGAGCCGGTGTGCAGAGTGGCTACAACATGGAAAATGGCTTGGAGGGAGGCAAGTGAGAAGGGCTGTGGAGGGACGATGTAACAGGCTGCTGTGGTCCACCGGAAGAGTGCACGTGGTTAGGATTAGGAAGAGGCAGTGAAGCTGTGAAGAACTAGAGAGTTCAGAGCTATGCAGGCAACAGGATGAAACGGGTGGTAGTCTGGCCACCCGGGCTGCAGGGAGAGGTGTGTGAGGCCCCCTAGTTTTCTGAGTTGCAAAGCCTCTTGGGGAGCAGCAGGGGCTGAGCAGGGCCGTGGGGGGAGGAGAAAGGACCCCAAGTTTGCCTTGGATCATCCAGGCTAAGGTGCCTTTCAGATGCCCTAGTGAACATTTGGCACAATAGGAATGAGCCGGAAATGCACACTAGGGAGGTAGGAAAGTAGATTGTAACCCAAGCGGAGAGGCGGACAGGGGCGCCCCAGGCCAGAGTTTAGAAAAGAGGAGCCTTTTCTAAACTGCGCCTGCAGGACACTACCGCCGGCGCCTGCGCCTAAGGACACTAATGCTGGGCGGCCTGTGAGGGGTGGACCCGGAAGGAGCGGCGAGGAGCGGCCGGCAGTACAGGAACAACGCAAGAACGCTGAGCCCCCCAAGGAAGGGAGAAGGGCGGTTCAAGAGGCCAGCGCAGGAGGCTGCTGGACAACTAGGAAGAGGAAGACTGGAGAGTGTCCTGGGGTCACTGGCGACTTCAGGGCGCGTGTTCTAGGTGAGTGACGGGCCGATGAGGCAGGCTGCAGTGGGCCAGGAGGCCGGGAGAGGTAAGCAGCAGAGCGGCGTGGGGAGGAACTGCCCTGTGCGGCGGCATTGGGACTGTGGGGTCAAAGACAGGACCTGGCTTGTTCGCGTTTAGGGCGCGCGAGAAGCGAGCGTGTTTACGTGTAGCCGCCGAGGCCTGTCATCGAGGGGTTGATAATAGCCGCGAGAGCAGGGATGACCCCCAGAAAGGTGGCTTGGAGCCCGCAGGGGCCTTGTGAGGGCCGCTCTGCGCCTCAGGGGCCGAGCTCGAGGGAGGCGCGCGCGCGGCCATGGCGGGGCGCTGTCCTCCGCGGCCACGCGGCCCGGGCTCCTCGCCGCCCCCGGCCCGCGCACGCGCACGCACGCACGCATGCGCACGCGCGCCTGAAAGCTTGGGGGGAGCCCCGCCTGGAACTCGGCGGTTAAGAGGTCGTCTGTGTAGGAGATGACGGACGTAGACGGTCACACACTCTCTTCTCGTCGGAGTGTGGGGGTATCCCTGAGAAGTCAGGTCGCGCCCAGCGGCAGGTTCCATCCTGAACGACGGCAAGCTGCTGTTGCACTGTTTTCCACTCGGGTTTTCCATGAAGGCTGCCGTTCGCCTCTTTCTGGAAAGAGCCGGGAGCCAGCGCCGCCGCCAGCACGCCCGCGTCCCGGCGTCCCCGCGTCGGCGCGCTAGACCCCGGGGGGCTCCGGGAGACACAGGCGCCTGTGCCAAAGGGCGGAGCTGGGATGGCCACGTCGCACCCCCGCCCTCCCTGTGCGCTGCGGAGCTGAGCAGGGCACGTCACCCGGGGGCACCGAGACACCAGCCGTGAGCGGGAGCCTCGCTTTCCCGAGCTCTCCGGGGATCCTGCCAGGATCCGCTCGGGCTTCAGACGTGCCCTCACCCAGTGTCTCATGGTTTCCCTCCAGCCTCTCGGCCACTCCGCCCGGGGCCCCGTGCTGCCTGTTGTCCCCAACCGCCGCGTACCCCGTCTCTCCTCTGCCCCCTCCCTGGATGGCTGGCGCTGACTGCCGCCTCATCGTTGTCGCAACTCAGGCCTAAGGCTCCTCGCGAGCCCCGGCTGCCTCCGGACGCCTACTCCCGAGCACCCAGAGGCACCCTGACTGTGTGACAGGTGCACCTCCTCTCCCTGCACTCCCTGCCCGCCGAAAAAGAAACCTTGCTCCACTTCCTCTGAACCGGGAACTCCTTACACTTGCCCTTGGCCCCAGGCTGAGTCATCCTCAATGGAATGTTCTCTGCTCTCACACCCACAGCTGACACTACCTTCAAAATACACCCTCAACCTGAGCGCTTGTCACCTTCGCCACACCAGCCTGGCCCACCTCCCACCTGGGCTTGTGCGGGAGCGTCCTCAGCAGTCTCCCTGCTTCCACCCAACAGCGCCAGGGGCGCCCCTATAAATAGAAGTTCAGGGCATCCTCTGTCCAGCATCCCCCAGTGCTGTTCCCTCTTTCTTGGACTGGAAGTCTCTAAGACCTTACAACAGCTTACAAAACCCGCGGCGACCCCTCCCTCTGCTGCCCGCTGGGCCTCATCTCTCGCCATGGGCCCCATGCTCACTTGCACCAGCCACCCCACACTTGTCCCGCCCTCTTCCTGGGACACTCCTCCCACAAACTTCGCTGAGCTCACCCCTCACTTTCTTCCCCTCTCTGCCCCCAGCATGTCCTGGGTGTGACAGCACCCAGCCCTGGCCTTGCCTCCCCGCCCCCACCTCGTGTTCCTCGCCTGCTCTGCGGGGTCCACAGTATCACCCCTCACGCACAGCCGCTTGTCTGTCCCTCCCCTCAGAAAGTAGACTTGGTGAAGGTGGTAACTTCCTGTTCAGAGTCTGCCTCTCAGCACATGGAAGCGTGGTCCAGGCACAAACACGCATGTAAATAAGCACTTGGTAGGAACTTGTGGGAGGAAGGAACAGGAGTAACTGAGAGGATGGTCGCTGGGCATGGGGGAGGACGCTCCGCCAGCTGAGGGAGGATCCGAAATGACAGACTGAGAGATCCACAAAAGATGGAGAGAAGGGCGCCCTTCCTGACCTGCCAGGTCCAATCTGCATGAGACTTGGCTGTTGGTGAGGTCTGCAAAGTGGCCCATCTTATCCTCCCCTGTCTCCCACCTCTTTCCTGATGATACAGGTTTCTGTTCCTTGCAACCAAAGTAGTCTTGACTCAAGCACTGTCCTTCCACCCACCCTCCACAACTCCACCCTACATCCAGCCTCCCAACCATCTAGACATCTAGTCATCTATCTGCAAATCCAACAGCCCATTGGGCCCTTCATCCCCAAGAGCACCTGCCTCAGAGTCCACCCATCCACCTACCAGATGGAACCAACAACTGTCTCTCTGCACGTCAGCCCCTCAGAACACACATGCTAGCATGGGGCCAGATCATGAAGGGTCTTGAACACCAGCTAACAGTGGGGAGCTATGGAAGAATTTTGAGCAGAAAAGTTATATAATCCGATCTGTATTTTAGAAATAGAACACTGGCAGTTGTGAAGAAGATGGATTACAGGAGGAAATCTAAGCAGGAAGACCGGTTGGGGTAATAATCCAGTATTTCAGATGATGAAATAGGGCAGAAGCCGAGTGGCTAGCTAAAGGAAGCTTTGAGAAGACGGGAGCAGCCGTGGGAGCAGGCCCGTCCAGGTTGGGGACCATCTAATGGGCCTTGGCTTGGCAGCCCCGAGGTGGGCCCGGGAACCGTGCTTGCCCCAGCTCTCAGGTGGGGCTGTGTCTCCTGCACATTTGGCCCCAGAAGTTCAGGACAGGCCGTTCCCAGGGCCCCAGCCCTGAACCAGTCCTTTCTGGGCCCATCTCCGGAGCCCTCTGCCCTATAGCTCAAGCCCCTGAGCAAGTGATATTTCCAGAGTACACTGTCACCACCAACTCCAGGGTCACGGCTCAGCCCGGGCTGCAGAGAGCTGGGGCCTCTTCTCTGTTCATTTTCTCCAGCTCCTCTGAGGCTGGGCCTCAGGCCCAGTGAAGTCACAGTTTGGGAGGCAGTGCCGGCTCCCTGCCGCCCACGGAGGCTATATTTGGAGCAAGACTACTCCCCAGAGACATAGACTAGGGACCCACCCTGCAGCGCTGCCCCAACCAATTTTACCTACCCAAGCAGTGTGAGCATCACTCATATCCGCACGTACTTGCTTATTCATTCATTCGGCCCCTCATTGATTTCATTCCCTGTAGAGTAACTACAGGCAGGCACAGCAGGATGTGTGGTGGGCACGTGTGTGTGTGCGAGTACATTTGGGTATCTGTGTAGAAATGGGGATGGTGGAACATACTCTCAGTGCCCTCCTCAGGGTTCCACAGTGCCCAGGACTCAGGATCGGGGCTCAGCAGCGTCTACGGGCACCTGCGAGCACGTGCGTGCAGGCATGTGCTCTCTGAGGCGGCAGCTGTGACTCAGCCGCACGCAGCGTCTGTACCGTACCTGTGTGGATAGGACTGTGTGTGCCATGCGAGCCCTTGCCCTTGGTGGGTGGGAGAAGCGGTTGTGACTGACTCAGCTGCCTTCGGTGACTGGGTGCCCCCAGGCCAGCTGTGACTTTACACCTTGCTCACTTGCCAAGCTAAACAGCCAGTGTTGGGTGCAAATATTCTGCACAGAGTGTGCAGGGACAAAGTCCCAAGTCTGCGGCCTCCAGTAAGCGATCCGGGCCCCGCTGCTTCCGCCCTTCCCCTGGCATAGGGCCCTCGTCCCAACCTCTCCGGCCTGGCCCCCTGGAGCCTGGGAGACTATGCCCCATGCGGACCTCTCCCTCTCCTCCACCCACCAGTCCCAAGTCTGCACACATTAGGAACCAGGCCATGGGGTACGGAGCTGCCAGCCCGCTCCATTTTCCTCCCACACCCCGAACCCCTCCTGTTTCAGCCACGATGGCATCTTTCTCCATCTCCCAGTCACAACCCCAGGAGCATTTCTAGTCTCTGGGGCTCCACAGCCTCGGCTATGGCATCGCCCAGTCCCTCCCCGTCTTCTTCCTCTGTGTTTGTTGACCCGTCTATCCCCGGCGGTCTCTCTCCTTATCTCCCCAAGTGTCTATCTTTGTCTCTTTCCGAGGCAGACTGTCTGCAGCGGACGCTTCACAGGAGTGGAGGTGCTGACAGGGTGGGGGTGTGGGGAGGCCACTCGGTGTCGCTTCTTGAGCTTTATCAGCAAAACTGAAGTTCCTGCTCAGGGCTCAGCCTGGAATTTCGCCCTGGATGACCTCGCTTCGTTTGCTGGGGCCTCCGCAGGGACAGCCAGGGTCAGACCAGTCAGGAAACAGGCCCCTGCTTGTTGGCTGCTCCCCCTCCCTCCTCACCCACTCTCATCCCAGCCCGGGGCCCCCGGCCAAGCCTGTCCACAGAGGACACAGAGGGGAGAGGGCTGCCCCTTCCTAGGCTCTTACAGGAACAGGGCCCCTGCTCTGTGTGCACTGGGGGCAGCGGGGAGGGATGAGTCATGACCAGAATGCCTCGAGCTACCAGCAGGGCACTCCCCAGGCCCCCCAAAGGCAACCTCAGGGCCCAAGGAGGAAGGGGGCTTCCAGGCAGGCCTGCACTGCAAGTGTGTGGTACATGCCAAAGGGCTGGGAGAGACTCTGAGTCAGGACACCTGGGTTTTGTCCCCCATCCGTCACTGCCTGCCCTTGGGTAATTACCACGTTCCTCTCATTGGTACAGTAGGAAAAAAAGCCACTTTGGGGGCTGTCGAAGACACAGTGGGACCGCCCGAGGCCGCCTCCGGTGGGCTCGGCGCCCGTGGGTTTCCTCAGTCCTCGGCGGACACGGCCGCGACCCACTGGCGCTCCCACCCGCCCCGACAGACCGACCCGACCCTGCGGCGGGTGCGACGAGGGACGGCGGGTCGGCCGGGAGCGTGGCCGCGGCGCACGCCTGCCACCTGGCGGCCCCAAGTGGCGTCGCCCAGCCCGACGTCCCGCGTCCCCGGCTCTGCCTGGCCATGCGTGCGAGGGGGGCACAGGGTCATTCCCCCAAAAGGCACCAACAGCTCACTGCCGCTGGGTCTGGGCAACTTCAGGACCTGCCGGGGAGGCCCTGGATAGGGGCTCGTCTCTTATGGGGGCGCCCATGTCCCTCCTTCCAGCTGAAAGTAAGCCTGAGACCCCGGGCAACCCTGGTCCATTGTCCCTGGAGGGTGGGATTAGAGCGGTATTTTATTCTCTCTGCATACCTCCTTTGTCTCCATTTTCCACATTGGGTATGTATTACTTTGTGATGAGAAAAAACTACAAACATTTTTTAAAGATTTTATTTATTTGGGGGGAGGGTGGTCAAAGGGAAAGGGAGAGAGAATCCCAGGCAGACACTGCACCCAGCTTGGAGCCCGATGCGGGGCTAGATCCCACTACCCTGAGATCATGATCTGAGCCGAAATCAAGTCGGTTGCTTAACTGACTGAGCCACCCAAGTGCCCCCAAACGTTATTTAAAAAAAAAAAAAAAAAAAAATCAGAGAGGGGGTCTAATTGACTTGTCCATCAGGGAATTTTGGGAGACTTTCTAGTATCTCTATTGGGAGAAATGGAGACTAGGACTCGAGACAGCACAGGGTGGGGTAAATGTTCTAAACAGACCAGAAATTCTGGAGAAGAGAGTTGCTTGCAGGTCAGTCACTGTTGTCTCCTGTGAGCTCTGATCAGGCCCAGGGGACTATATCCAGGACATATTTGAGGACAAGGATGTCTTGCCAAAAGGGGCCATTAAAAAGCCAGCCTCTACTAAGGACCTACTAAGTGTCAATATAGCTGCCCTTGGGCTCGGACAGCTCAGTTAAGCAGCTGCCTTGGGCTCAGGTTATGATCTCAGGGTCCTGGGATTGAGTCCCGCATCAGGCTCCCTGTTCAGCAGCGAGTCTGCTTCTCCCTCTCCCTCAGTGATCTCTCTTGCTCTCACTCTCTCTCAAATAAATAAAATCTTAAAAGAAAAAAAGGAGCCTTGGGCTCACCTCTGAGAAAGTTCATCAGGGCTAGTGAGCAGTGGGGAGCCTCACCCCACAGGTGTTGAGACAGAATCAGCAAGATCATCAGAATTGGCCGCGGGAACAGCAGCTGGGTGAGGCCCTGGGAGGAGAGTAGAGAATGGCTCTGGCTTCCGCAGGATCCCAGAGGGGAAAGCAGAAGCCAGGGGTCCTGGGAAGTGGCAGTCCCAGGCCCTTGAGATCCACTTCAGAGCCTGGCTACGGCCCCCCAAAGGGCCTGTGTGACTGGGAAGTGGGAGTCTTGCTGGACAGGAGCCCTCACCTTAAGACTTCCGCCATGCAAACATTTGCCAAGTACCGGCCTTTGCAGGACACCTGCCTGTGGAAATGAAGAGACCACTCTCCAGTAGCTTTGCATGATCACCTACTTCAGTTACCCGCAGAATTTTCTCAGAACTTGCCAGTTCACCAGCAACATCTCTGTTATGTGTCCTGGCCCAGCCAAGATGGAAAGCCCCTTCACCACCTGACTTTCTAAAGAAAATGCACCCGGATGAAACATGGCGGATGGGGGCTTGGAGGGTGGAGCTCGTCTCTGCAATGTGGAGAAACCTGAACAGGTTGATATTCCCTCACCAGCGGACAGATGAACATCATGTGCCTCCAGGTGTGACACCCCCGGAAGGACACGTGACCCATGCAGGACCCCCTCTGAGAATACAGAATCTAACTCAGGGTGACACCTTAAGGTAGACCCATGAGGAGAACCCAGGTCCATGTCACTCTGAAATCCAGCCTCCTTTCCAACTCAGCACTTTTGAAGGCCACTGACTCCTTGTAATCTCGGACTGTGAGGGCAACCACACTAGAAAGAAGACATTCACCCGGTCCCTTTAGCCATCTTACAGCTCACTGTGCTGTGGGGAGTACAGGGCCTTGGGACTCAGGGGTGAAATCTTCTACACACCTTTTTGGTGTCCCTGTGTGTTCCTGGTAAACAAACATTCCAGATGCAAATGGCCTCCAAATGGGAACAGAGAGCCCAGTTTGGCAGCACTGGACAGTGGCGCTGATTCCTTTTCTCATCCCGGCCCTCCTGAAACCAGCCTGTGGGCTCACAGGGCGTCTTCCTGGGGGAACTGGCCCAGGATGGCCCATCAGGAGGGCAGGGCGCCTGAGACCAGAGGGGGGAAAACGTACAAAGCGGGGCCCAGGGAGGCCTGCTCCCAGAGCCCCCATGTGGGTGCAGGTCAGAGCAAAGTACCCGCTGAGGGGAAGAGGCAGGGTAGCACAGGACAGGAAAGGAGGGGTTCGGTTGGGTGGGGGGAAGAGTCAGCTGCTAGCCTTAGGGGCTGAATGGAATGGGGGCTCCCTGCCTCTCCCCACTCCTCACGCCTTGCTGGCTCTCAGCGAGGCCCTGTGGACCGCTGTTGAGGAGGTGGACCCAAACGGGGGGGAAGGCCTGCATTCCTGTGGGTACACAACCCTAAGAAACTGTGTGCTGTGTGTACGTGGTGGGGACGGAAGAGGAGTCTGAGGCCAGCTCTGGCTGGCATTTAGCACCCACCACAGCTTAGCCACGGCGCAGGGCCGAAGACGGCAAGCTCAGGCCAACAGAAGCTGAACATGGGACTGCAGCGGTCACAGCCCTCCCTCCAGAGCGAGGCGGGGCACGGACGTGCAACTGGCTGGTGATGGGGACAGAAACACATGGAAACGAACACGTTTGATGTCCAGACGTAAAGGGGAGGCAGGGGGTGTAATGAACCGCATCCTAGAAGAGGCATTCCAGTGTGAACTTGGCTCACCCCTGTCCAGGTCCCTCTCTGCCAGGTGAGGGGTCTGGCCCCGCTGCCCTCCAGGGACCCGCCGGTTGTGGCATTCTAGGGGCACTACGGTTAGCAACCGTGAGCAGTACAGGTCTGGTGTGTCGAGCCCATACATTGTACTTACAGAACAGCTCCGCGTTTCCAGCATCCCAGAAGGTTCACTTAGGCTCTTTTGCAACCAACCACCACCCCGCCTACCCCAAGGTCACTCTGCTTCTGACTTGGAAATCCACAGATTAGCTTTGCTGGCTCTGGAAATCACTATAATCATGCAGAATGTTCTCTGGTTTCTTTGCGCAACATGATGTCTGTGAGATTCATTCATGCTGTTGCATCTCTCAGTGATGTGTTATTTCTAATTACAATGTGGTGTCCTTTGTCTGATACACCAGTTCACCAGTCTCCTCCCTGCTGGTAGGCACTGGGTGGTTTCTGCTTTGGGGCCGTCCCCGGCAAAGCTGCTGTGAACGACCCTCCCTGCAGGGTCTCGGTGGGGACACGGGCCTTGGTTCTCCTGGGGGTGGAACTGCTGGGTACATGTTTTTAGCTCTAGTAGATATTACCAAATAGCTCCCCCAAGCTGAGACGTGACTTTTACGGGTCTCGAAATGAGTATAAATAAACAAGGAAATAGAAGGGAAGAGAAAGAAACATATTCTTAAACGATTCCCAGGACTGATCCTTTCGATAAATGTGGAGCCCCTGCCAGAACTGGGGACGGCTGGGCGGTGGCCCTGCCCACGCGCTCGCGGCCTCAGGTCAGCCCGAGGGGCTCCGCGCTCTGCCGAGCACAGCAGGCGCCGGCACGAGGCACAGCAGAGCTGGCCAGCGACTCTGGACGCCCGTTCCTTGCCAGCTGCTCAACGGTTCCGAGACCCGCCCTCTCGTGGAAAGAAAATCAAGCTCATGGCAACTTTCGTATTTTGCACCTCAGCAACCTGCATCGCAGAAAGACTTTAAAACATACCCAAGTAATTCCCTCCGGATCTGTGTGGAAAAGGCAAACTCGGGGCACCTGGGTGGCTCGGCCGTTAAGCGTCTGCCTTCAGCTCAGGTGCGGGAAGCCTGCTTCTCCCTCTCCCACTCCCCCTGCTTGTGTTCCCTCTCTCGCCGTCTCTTTCTCTATCAAATAAATAATATCTATCTTAAAAAAACAAAAAGGCAAACTGATAGTTTCGGAAGCACAGCGCGCCACGCCGGCTGGGCCAGGCCTCCTGCCCTCGGCTCTGCCGGCCCGCAGAGCAGGCGGCCGCTCTCCCTCCCATTTCTACCAAACACGTCAGCTCCTGGGACTCCGTAAGGGAAAACCCTGGCTCGTGTTGTGTTCTGGGCACTAGAACTTGCCTTTTTGTAGAGCAGGTTTTCTCAACCTTGGCACCACCAACAGCTCAGGCCAGAGGACTCTTGGTTACAGGGGACTGTCCCGTGAATTATAGGACGTTCGGCAGCATCTCTTGCCTCTACCCGCTAGACTGCCAGTAACACTACCAGTTGTGACAACCACAAATGTCTCCACACATGGCCAAATGTCCCCTGGGGGGGGGGGCGGGCACAAAACTGTCCCCTGTTGAGAACCACTACAGTAGAGAAAGATGGTTAAGAAAACACCAGCTAGTGTGTTCTCTGCCCCCCAGAAGGGAAAGATCAGCGTTCCAAGACACAATCAAGCTGGCCTGAGAGTGGGCCGGCTTAGCCCACAGTAGGCATTTTAGTCTTGGCAACCATGTGAGAGACCAAAACAAAAACCACACTGTTTACTCTGGTAAAACTGAAAGAAAAACCAAAAGGCATAAAAAGAAAATTCGGGAAAGCAGAGGTTAAGTGGATTTGGAGGTAAGAGGGACAATGAGGGAGAAATCATCTTTTTAAGTTCCCGTTTGTGAGCACACACATCTGCCATGGTTTCCCACAGGAGTGACTCAAACACCAAACACGAAGCCGTAGTTCACCTCATGACAGCACTCGTCTGGGGGTCCAAGCTCCCAGCTCGGGGTTCTCGGGAAGCATTCCTCAACTCGAGTCCATCTCATTATGTGAAAATACACACACAGCTACAAAACCTCACCCTACTGTTCTGTTATAATCAGTTTAAAATGCATGCCATTCTGGTATTTTTATTTTCTAAGCCCATTTTACCAAAAAAAAAAAAAAAAAACACAAAAAACCAAACATACAAAACATTTTTAATATATCTTAGAAAATTAGCAAAAAATTAAGTTCAGCATATTACATTGTACAATATTTAGGTAAGAATGTTTGAAAATTATAAATATTTGTTTCCTCAACATAGGACATCATAAAAATACATTTTTAAAACTTTCTTCATGTAAAATTCCTATAAATGATCATATCCATATTTATTAAGGAAAAGGCCTGATTATAACAAGCATTCACACACTCCTGAAATTTTCTGTACAGTAACTACAAAAGTAAAAGCAAGGGGATCTGGCAGCAGGTTGACCCTCAGACCATTTTAAGTATTAGAAAGAATTCAGTTAGTATCAAATTACCATTCCAAATGGGACTTAGTTCATCTCTGTGCTGTCTGTCTTTGATTCCTCAGGATCTATCGGCCAAAGCACTCGATTCCTGGAGCTGGGGCCACCGGGGCCAGGACATGGATCAGCGGCAGCGCATTCGGCAGAAACCTCCGCACAACCGCACCGGGGACGGCGAGCTGCGAGCGGGGACAAGGGTCACATGTCCCCAGGACAGCTCTGCGGGAGCAGCGGTCGCAAGCGTCCCCGACCACCAGCACGCCCAGCAGACCGGGCTAGTTTAGAAGGCTGCACTCGGAGACGGGGACCCGTTGCCACAGGGAAGGAGGGAGCACGGTCCACCGGCCGACCCCCGTCCCCTGCGGAGGCCGACGGCACCTCCCGCAAGGTGTGTGCACGGCCCGCTTCCCACGAGCACCTGAGGGAGCTAAAGGGAATTTTCAGAAGCTGAAGTTTTCAAGGAAAGAATAGATAAAGAGCTTGATAGTGTCGACTTTTTTTTCTTTTCAGGTAAGCCCTGATTTTCAGACAGAGGAATCAGAAGCCTGCCTTAGTATATTGACCTGATAGGCACGGAAGGAAGAAGGTTAGAAGCAGCAAAGCCAGTTCCTGTGTCTTTAGCACTGAGCTTTCCAGCTCCGCGGGGCCGCGCACCCGTCGGGGCCCCTGCCCCGGGTCACTCCCTCACTCTGTGCTCTTCTTCCCCTTCCAGCTCTTCTCTCTCTCTTCCAGTTCAGCCTGGGTGAAAGCCGCAGGGCCCCAGTTAGTGATCAGGTGAGGGTTTTTGGAACCTAAGGGACAAACACACATTAAATACAGTAAGTACCATATCCTTCAGTTAACGTAACCATTTCCCCACAGGTAAAACAGTCACTTTCTCTTTATTTCCGCTCGGAGGAATATCCATCAATGTCATACCTGCCCAAACAACCAGAAGACTAATGCAAAGGGAATTACTGGGCCTTCTTATCTATTACAGGGCAAGTTATTCAAGAGAAATTGACCCTGAACAGCTTGATTTCTATATATCTGGGCTAATGAAGATTTTTAGCACAACTCAAACACACAAATAAGACAGAAAAGAAATTGGGAAAATATCTGATTACTTCAAGGAGCGTGTTACCTGGCTCTATCAATCGAATTAATCCCTCATGCTGGGCCACTTTGTCCTTCCAGCTCTTGGTCTTACTAGTTGCCATCTCTAGCTTCTTCTTAACTCCCTGGAACACAAGTAGATTTTGGATTATGCAAACACAACAGGAGTTTAAGAGCCAAATAAAAATGGGCGCTTACTATAGGACTGTGGGTTATCCCAGGAAATCCTCCCAGCCTCTCTCAAGAAGCAGGAACTCTTGTTACCCCCGTTTTACAGATGTGGAAACCAGATGCAGAGCGCTTGAGTAACCTGCCCGAGGCCAGCCCGAGGACCTACTCGCACTGCTACCCACGAACGTGTAAGATCCCTGTGTGCACATCACGGCTCGCCACCCCTCGGCTCCAAACGCCCCCTCCCCTGTCCTGCATGTGACAGCAGGTAACTCTCCTCACCAATGGGCACCCTTAAGCTTGGTCAGCAAAGGGCACTGAAGGGACACTGGAGGAAGGGGCTTTGCTTCCAGGTTCCACTGGACCCTTCTCGGTTGCTGAGAACCTGCTGCTCTTCTCCGCAGCTCCTGTGGCAGGGGGCGCCCCCAGGGGCTCACCCCCCAGTGCCCAGAGGGCAGCCCCCCAGGCACAGCTCTTCTGCCGTCCAGGGGGCCAAGGCCATGCTCTCTCCAAGGAGGTCGGGATCACAGACATGGGCATAAGGGGCCAGGATTAAGGGGGACCCTCTTCCAGCGGTGCCCCTCTCTGGGTGCCCTGCCTCAGGCTCAAAGGCCCGGGCTGCTTTCTGTACCTGCCATTGCTGCCTCCTTAGAGTCACCTTTACTGCTTAGCAGGTGATCCCCTTGTGATAGCTAATAACTGCTTACATTAGACTTCTGTTCAAATTACTGCGTGCCTCTTGACTGGACTTGACCTGCTACCCCTCACCACCTATAAAAACTACTACTTCTTACAGCTAGGCAAAATTCTTACTACAGCCTCTTACAGCTAAGCAAATATTGTTATTTCTAAATGTTTAAGTTTTTACTTTAAGTCCAGTTAGTTAACGTAGAGTGTTAGATTAGCTTCGGGTGCTTAAACGTTTGTTTCGGAAACTTGAAATGCAGGCTGGCGGGAGCGGCGGCCCCACCTCGTACTGCGCCAGCGCCTGCTTCCGCTCGAGCTCCAGCTGCTGCAGCTGCTCCATGGCTTCCTGAAGGGCCCGCTCCTTCACGACGCGCTCATTCTCCAGCTCCTGCTTCTCCGCCTCGGTGGTCTGAATGGCCTGCTGCTGCTCCAAGTGCCACTTTTCCAGTTCAGCCCTCTTAGAAGACTCTTCCTCGAGCAACCTGCGACACAGAGGGCTCAGGATCAAACCTGCCTGGGCGCCCACACCCCGGCAGATGCCGGAGCCCCCGAGGTCATCTCAGCCGCCCCCCTCGTTTCACAAGGAAGAAACGAGGAGCCACAGAGGCCCACATTCATAAAGCTGGTAAGGCGACCCGTGCGTCCTGTCCTGCGCCCCTCTGTTGCACCCTTTCTTGAAAACAAATTAACATTTAGGAGAGGTGTAATGTGCCACAAACTGGGCCAAGAGCTAAGTGTGTTTTCCCAATCAATCCTCACAATAAACCTAAGCGCTATCAACATTCATAGTTCAATGATGAAGAAAGTGAGGCACAAAAGCTAAGTGACCTGTACCAGGTCATTCACCTGGCAGGTGGGAGGGCCAAGTTTTGAAATGTGCTTGGTTGCTATAACATCAAAACATTTCTCATCTAGTACAAACCTATGACCAAGGACAAAGCTAACTAACGAAGTGAGGGAAGAAGGCGCCAACAGAAGGCAGAATAAATCAGCTACCACTTACTGAACAATTGCTACATGTCACTCCCTTGACTTCATGACCGTTAACCCCCCATCAATTCTGCAAGGTATTATCATCCCTCCAGATGAAGCAGGTAGTAGTGGATTTTCACCAAAGTTTGTGTGACTCCAAAAAGGTATATTTGAGTAACAGGCTACCTATCTAAGAATATCCAGCTACGGGGGCGCCTGGGTGGCTCAGTGGGTTAAAGCCTCTGCCTTCGGCTCGGGTCATGATCTCAGGGTCCTGGGATCGAGCCCCGCATCGGGCTCTCTGCTCAGCAGGGAGCCTGCTTCCCCCTCTCTCTCTGCCTGCCTCTCTGCCTACTTGTGAGCTCTCTCTCTCTGTCAAATAAATAAAATCTTAAAAAAAAAAAAAAAAGAATATCCATCTACGGAGGCATTAAACAAACTAAGGTACAGCCCAAACCTGTACCCAGAGCACAGACAGCATCGTTAGACGCCGGCCCAGGACCTGACACAGCTCCAGTGGCCCGAGCATCAGCACGCTCTTCTAAAGCCAACAAGAGAAGGAGTAAAGTAACGGACCAGACGGCCTCATGTCACAGCCCCCCAGTCGCCCCCTCAAGAACTCCCTCTACGACACCCTGAAGGGCGGTTATCCAACTGTGCTCAAACCCTCTGAGGGATGGCCCGCCCACAATTCGTGCGAGTTTATTTATGGGCAGCCTCATCCATAGAAAGTTCTTCCTGGACTAGGAAGAGCTCTCCCACCCACTACCCACCCGCTACCCCTAGTTCTACACAGGACCGTCCACTCCCTCCTTAGATGTCTCCGGGAGTGTGAGATCCACAGCTGAACACAACATTGCAAATGTGGTGTGACCAGTGTTCATCCACTCACTCAGTGTGTATATATGATGCACCTTCTGTGTGCTTTTCTAGGCACTGGTGATACAGCACTGAACAAGACTGGAAAGGCCTGTTTCTTCATCCTAGTGGTAAGAGTGTAGAAGGGGGATGGACATTTGCAGGTGTTCAGGCTGCCCAGTCTGAATCCCCTTCATGTGTCCAAGGAATCTGTCACAATGGGCATCTTGATGGGAAGCAGGGCTCATCTCCCACTACGTAAGCCACAGGCCAGACCCCCTGCCCTCCTGCCCTTTGGCACCCAGGGCACAGTGGAAGCCTGAGCTGGGCCTGGCTAAGCAGATGCATAAGGAAGAAACTAGACTCTGGAACTCTGACTCTGAAGCAACCGACGCAAAGGAGTAGAGACAGTGAAGACTTTATCTTGCTGGGGATGGCAGCATCCAGTGCTGAGTGACAGCAGA
Organism: Potos flavus; assembly: GCA_028534135.1. Taxonomy (NCBI): domain Eukaryota; kingdom Metazoa; phylum Chordata; class Mammalia; order Carnivora; family Procyonidae; genus Potos; species Potos flavus. Next base: position 54,663,418 of record CM052884.1, on the reverse strand, counting down.
AGGCTTGGGGACGTCAGTGGCGTCCTCAGTGGGCTCTCCCCACGGCCTGGTTGGTGCTGTGGTTGGGCTGCTCAGCCTTGGTTCATGCCTGTGTTCAGGCCTGGCCACCTGCCTGCTCTAACACAGAGGGAAGGCCTGTCTAGAGCCCCAGAAGCCAGGGTCTTCCAGGGCCCTAGACTGAGAATAAACAAGTTGGCCAGCCAGGCCTCCAGCGTCTCTCCAGTCTGGCAGACCCTCTCCCTCTTCGCCAGAACGTTAGTCATTCCTAGAAACAGACATTCGCCCCAGCGAAGCACATAAAGGCACGGCAGACAAACGGATCTGGCACCTGGCCTGAAGCTTCCGCACGGTCTCCTCATCTTGCCGGGCCTGTCTCTCATCCTCGAGGGCCTCCTGCAGCTTTAGGTACATGTCTTCCAGCTCCCGGACTCGCTGCAAATACTGTTCCAGTTCAGAGGACTTCTGGGCAACCTGTTCTTCCATCTGCTGTCTGATCTGATGGTGTAAAAGGGTCATGTTACGCTCAGGCGACTTCACCCCCAGGAGCGGCTCCCGCGGCTCCCGACGGCCGCAGCCCCGGCAACAGCCGAGCAGGGTGCGCAGGGCCCCATCCCACACTCCCGGAACTGAAGAGGGAGGAAGAGAACACCGCACCAAATACCAACACGGAGACCGCACGCGGAGTCCGGGGCCACAGACTACAGCCCTCATGCTGTCTTCCTGCCCAGGGAACATTCCATCCCTTCCACTCCACACTTTTAAGATTCAAGTCAAGAAAAAAAAATGGCTTATCTGAATAGTTTCTCTTTAAATTCCTTTCTATTATAAAGCCACAACCTCTTTACCCCCAGTCTGCTCTAAAAGGAATGAACCTCTGCCCAGTCAGAACAGCCAGGGGGAGGGTTAAAGGGGAAAGGGACGACTGACCAGCAGCCAGCGGCGACTCTTAGCCGGCTGCCTCCAGGCCCCTCTTCTCCCTCCCTGGGGGCACATCCAGCCCTGGGGGGGCTCAAGCACCCAAGTTAGCACCCTGACAAGTATATGGGTTCTCCTTTCTGTATTGAACAGTTTTGAATCTCTGCCTCAAAAATTGAAAGACAAGGACATCTGAATGTAACAGCACACACATTAGCTTATGTGTCCGTGGTTTATAAAATATTCTCACTGCTCACTTCATCGTACTAAGGGTCATGAGAGATCACATGACAACACCTCCAATGTGAAGAGAAAACTCATGCTCAGAAGCAGGAGCAGAGAGGAAAGAACCCAGATCTTCCGGCTGTGAGTACAGCGCTCCTTCCCGCAACATCTGCCTGCCTATGAACTCTTCTCTCCTAACACGAACATACCTGTTTCAACTCCAAGCAACAAAAAGTTACTAAATAAATGTCATGAGCATCTATTTGATGGGCACTGGGCTCAGTACTCTCCCACACATTACAACTCCAAGAAAGACCTGTGTTCCAATGAACTAGCTGACCGCCTACAGCAATCTGGCTCTTGGGTGTGTTGGGGGATGAATCAGAGCGGCTAAGAGCAGCAGACTAGAATTCATATGTTCTCATGATTTCAGAACCTCCCACTTTGCTCATGACAGAAGAGAAATGTCATGGAACCCGTGCTTACATTTTCCATAGCTATTTATTTTCCAAGCCAGGACTCTTTGAGAAGGAAAAGGAATGCTATTAATAATTGTATCAGGATGGCAAGGACTATCCCAGCAAACGAAGACATACAGTCACCCTAACCACAGTACTTATCACCCTATCCCATGAATTTCTATTCTGGGGTCCTGAAAGCAAGGCTTACGTCTTTTACCTTTATATCCTTGGCATGGTGCCTGGCACATAGAAGGTGCTCAGTAAAGCCATACTGAATGAAGAAACACAGAACTTCCCCAATAGCCCAATGCAAGTCAGAAGCATAGCCCAGCTGACAAGATGGCCTCCCTCCAGCCTCCCAGGCCTTGGCCCCTCCGCCTTCACCCAGACTGGCTCTGTGAGAGAATGCACCAGGTCCCAGGTTCCCAGCTGTGTGGCACTCACAAGCTTCTCTCGCTCCAACTCTGTGCTGAACCTGGCCTGTAGTTCCACTTGAGTCTGAAGACGTTTCTTTTCTTCTTCTGCTGCGCGAGATGCTGCTTCTTCCAGTTTCTACCCAATCAAAAACCCGCCCATAGAAAAGCAGTAAATATTAGAGTGGAGGTGCATTAGGAAAGAGAAATGGTGGTGCGTGGGTGGCTCAGTCCGGTAAGCATCTGATTTTGGCTCAGGTCATATCTCAGGGTCATGGATCAAGCCCTGCATTGGGCTCCACACTGAGCACAGAGTCTGCTTGGGATTCTCTCTCCCCTCTCCCTCTATCCCTCCCCGCTGCTCACTCTCGTGCGCTCTCTCCCTCTCACTAAAAAATGAATAAATCTTAAAAAAACAAAACAAACAAAAGTCTCAAATGACCTAACTTTACACTTCAAGGAACCAGGAAAAGAAAAAAATGAAGCCCAAAGTTAGTAAAAGGAAAAAAGTAACAAAGATTAGAGCAGAAATAAATAAAAGAGACCAAAAACACAAGATCAATGAAACTAAGCTCGTTCTTAGAAAAGATAAACAAATTGACAAGCCTTTAGTTAGACTCACCAAGGAAAAAAGAGGACTCAAATAAATGAAAGAGATGTTACAAAAGATACCACAAAACTACAAAGGATCATAAGAGTCTATTATGAATAATTATACACGAACAAATCGGACAACCTAGAAGAAATTTACAGATTCCTAAAAATATACAACCAATTTGATTACTAGAAGGAGATTCAATCAGTGATCAAAAACCTCCCAACAACCAAGCTATCCCAGGACCAGACAGCTTCACTAGTGAATTCTACCACACATTCAAAGAAGTACTATCTATGCTGCTTAAACTTTCCAAAAAAACAGAAGAGGAGGGACTTCCTCCAAATTCACTTTGAGGCCAGCGTTACCCTTATATCAAAACCAGACAGAAGAAAAGAAAATTAGGGGCTAGTATCCCTGAAGAACATAGATGCAAAAATCCTCAATAAAGGAAAAAAAAAATCAATAAAATATTAGCAAACCAAATTCAACAAAACATTAAAAGGATCATATACCATGATCAAGTGGGATTTATTCTTTTGTATAATTTAATTTTTTGAACCATATGATTATATTATATATACAAAAGATTAAATATTTTTTAAAGAAACCAAAATAGAAGTAAAAGTTATTTGGGAGAGGAGGGAGATGAATAGGTAGAGCACAGAGGATTTTTAGGGAAGTAAAAATAAGCCTGAATGATACTGTAATGGTAAATACATGGCGTTATACATTTGTCCAAACCCACAGAATGCAGAACACCAGCATGAATTAAGGTAAATTATGGACTTTGGGTGCTATGAGTGTCAGTGTAGATTCATCAATTTTAACAAAGTCCCTCTCTGGAAGGGGGTGTGGATACCGAGAGAGGCTGTGTGTGTGTTGACACCGGAGGTATATGGGAAATCTCCGTATCTTCCTTTTAATTTTATTGTGAACCTTAAAGTGCTCTACAAAAATGAAGTATTAAAAAAAAAAAAAATGTGGGCAACCCCTTTAAAGAAATGTATTAATTTACAAAAACTACAGGATTTCTTGTTCCTTCTTCCAAATTAAGTGAGGCCAATCAAGTCTTACAAAACCCACAAACATTATTGAATTCCAGGTGATTAAAATACTCATCTAAGCAGGTTTTTTTCTAAATATGTTTCAATGAAAAATTGATGAACTTTATTTCTTAACAAGAAAATTAAAGATTATTAAAGGATCTCTAATAACTTCTCAACACTTATCAAATCCCAAATCAGTTGCTTAAATAATTCTGTAAATCTAGGTAGGAGGAAAGCTGTCTAGTCTGGCCTAGGCCTTGCCAGCTCTGGGTACACATTCACGTAAAGCAGAACAGGGCACCTACATGCTCATGGGAGGCAGAGTTTAAAAGAGGCAGAGTTTAAAAGAGTCTAAAGGTTCAAAAAGATGCCAGATGGGTGAATCTGAAATGCATGATGCTAAGTCAAAGAACCCAGTCTTGAAAACTTACATACTGTGCAATTCCATTTATATGACAATTTGGCAAAGGCAAAAATATAGGAACAGAGAACAGATCAGTGGTTGCTGGGGGTTAGGGATTAGTGGACAATCTGAGTACAGGCGCCAGTGTGAGGAAATTCTTTGGGGCATTAGAATTGTTCTGCATTCTGTCCGTACTGGTTACAAGAATCTAGACACATGTAAAAACTCACACAACTATATATAAGCGATGAATCTTACTCTTTGTAAACTACCAAAAAATTAAAACGAAAGAAAAAAGGACACCAGAACTTCCAAATATTGGCAATACCCTATCCTAACTTGGGTAGTAGTTTCAGGGGTATTCACTTTACGATGCTTTGTACACACTCTTTCGTACTTTCTTCTTAGGACCTACTGCATAATTTTTAAAAATTATGAAAGAAGGCCAACAAGCCCAGATTCCCACCCCACTCTTCTGACATCCACTACTGCCATGTGTACAGTGGATGAAGGAAGCAGTGATCACATAGTACAGATGCTTATCCTAGCCTGTTAGGGGAGTTTTTAAAGAAAACATATTACAGCACAAAGGCAAGATGCATGAGTGATTCAGGAGGAAGAGCAACAAGACCTGAGAAGCTGCTTTTAGAAAGTAGGTATGTTGAGGCACCTGAGTGGCTCAGCAGTTAAGCATCTGGTTATGATCCTGGAGTTCAAGGATCGAGCCCCGCATCGGGTTCCCTGCTCAGCAGGGAGTCTGCTTCTCCCTCTGCCCCTCACCCTGCTCGTGCTCTCTCTGTCTCAAATAGATAAATAAAATCTTTAAAAAAAAGAAAGAAAGAAAAGCAAAAAGAAAGTGAGTATGCTCTCTGGAAAACAGTATGGAGAGTCCTCATAAAGTTAGCAATTGCACTACTAGGTATTTATGCAAAGGATGCAAACATACTGATTTGAAGGGGCACCTGCGCCCCAAAGTTTATAGCAGCAATGTCCACAGTAGCCAAAATATGGAAAGAAACCCGATGTCCATCGACAGATGAATGGATAAAGATGTGGTATATATATACTCAACAATCAAAAAGAATGAAATCTTGCCATTTGCAATGACATGGATGGAACCGGAGGGTATTATGCTAAGCAAAATAAGTCAGTCAAAGACACACAAATACCATAGGATTTCACTCATATGTGGAATTTAAGAAACAAAACAGATGAACATAGGGGAAGGGAAGGAAAAATAAAATAAGATGAAAACAGAGAGGGAGGCAAATCATAAGAGAATCTTAACTATAGGAAACAAACAGCTGCTGGAGGGGAGGTGAATGGGGGATGCAGTTATTGGGTGATGGGCATTAAGGAGGGCACTTGTAGTGAACACTGGGTATTATATGCAACTGATGAATCACTAATAACATACTAATAACTGAAATTAATAATAACTGTAATACTGAAACTAATAATATACTGTATGTTAACTAAATTGAATTTAAATAAAAAATTTTTTTAAAAAAAGAAAGTAGGTATGCTGGATAGCAACAACTATTTCTAGCATCGTACGCCACATAATTCCTAAGGTTACAAAAGTATTAGAAAATTCTCTGTGAGTCTACTCAGAGGATGTCAGCACAAAGTGTGGCATCTCCGTGGACTGGAAAAGGAGACCCCACCAGGAACGTGGGTTATACTGTGAGCATCTCCCATACTCCACGGCAAAGGTGCTACATTGGAGACACAAAACGGGTCTTTGATCTTGTAGTTATCAGGTGCTCACTGATTCAGGCAGAAAGGCTCAACCTGTCCCACATAAGGACGGTGCCCGCACACTGAGGACCCACTATCACCTCCAGAACCATGATACAACTGAGCAACAAGGTTTCCAATGAATGTCAGTTATCCTATACAATCTATAGTACTTGACCTCCTAGCCCAGAGATGGAAGGAGAAACTGACCCAGACTGTATCTTTGATTCCACAGTTCTATACTAAGGGTATTCATGAGTAAAGCTAAGGGGGGGAAAAACTAAAAAAAGCAACACACCATGCCCAGGTCACCAAAAGTGACCCTGACATCCTCAGGGAAATAAAATTTCTCATTTTTCTCTGACAAAACTCAACTGTGCTCACTATTCTTATAAATGTTATTTTCCGGTCAATGAAATGCCTTGCTGACCTGAGACCCTCATACTTTCAAGGCTGGGATAACCAGGATGTCTCACTCGGCAATCTAGATACACTTCCTGAGAAAACAGTTTCCCAAAACAGCTCTCTAAAACTGCATGCACCTGGTCTTGGTAGACCCAAAGCTTGTCAGTAAGGCAGTTGTGGCTCCTACAAGGAAACGGGGGTGGGGGAGTGGGGCCTCTCCCAGCCCAGTGTCCACGCCCACCTTCCTCACGGTCTCCAGCTCCTGCTGCTTGTTTTCGTTGGCAGCCTGGAGCTCCTTCATCTGTCGCTCCAGCTCCTCCTGTTCAGCCAGCAGCTTCTTCCGGAGTTCTTTCCGACGCTGGCGGGCTTCTTTATGTGGTGGGGGGCTGCCCAACTTCAACAGATGGATAGTAGAATGAATGGCTATAAAAGGTGTAGGACGGAAAAGGGAACAGACTGTTTATTCTTCGCAAGCCTAAAATGCAGATGGCATACTGGGAAGAAAACCAGAGACCCGGTGTAGATTCTGATTCTGCCACTGAGTGGTGGTGTGACCTTGCATAAGTCGTAACCTGCAGCATCAGTCTCCTCATCTCTAAAATGAACGATGTGATCTCTAGAGTCCCTTCCAGCTCCAAAATTCCATAACTACATATTTATGCTTAAATAGATACCTGATTTGGGAAAATTGCACACATTTGAAGAACTTACAACACTTTCAATTCCCTTCTCTGTATTTCTCAAAAGGCCAAATAAGAACAAGGCACAGTAAGAGCTGAGATTCAAACTTCCTGATATCTGATTTGCTACATACTGGCTTTAGTCTGCCCTTATCTATGCCTTATGAAACCATATCCTTATACACTCCCTTCCTGAGATGATAAGGGTAGCTATCCTTTATTGAATATTTGCTATATGTATACCCTTTACATGCATTATCTAATTTTTATTTATTTTCCTGATTTTAATTAATTTTAAGTTTTTGAACAGCTATTCCTTTCATATTGTTCAAATTCAAAAGCATGAAAAAACATACAGGAAGTCTCCCTCCTGCTCCAATCCCAAGTACTGGCTTCCCCTCTCCATTACCAATTAATGCTAACAGTTTGCTGTGCATCTTTTCCAGAGATATTTTAAGCATATACAAATAAATATGTATACACATCCTCCATCTTCTTTTGACATAATACACTCTTCTGAGCCTTGGTTATTTTCTCAATTTATCTTGCAGAGCTTTCCATATCAGTATATAAAGCATTATACAGGGCACCTGGGTGGCTCAGTCAGTTAAGTGTCTGCCTTCGGCTTGAGTCATGAGCCCAGGGTCTGGGGATCAAGCCCCATATCGAGCTCCCTGTTCAGCAGGGAGTCTTCTCCCTCTCCCTCTTCCCCTCCCACTGCTCATGCTCTCTCTCACTCACTCACACACACACACACTCTCTCTCTCAAAATCTTTTAAATAAATAAAGCATTATACATAAAGTACTGTACAGAACTCCATTGTGTTTCTTCTATCATTTATTCAACCATTTTGCAGTTAATGGATATTTAGGTTGTCTACAATCTATCACATTTCTGCGATAATGTGCCATTTTTTTTTTTTTTTTTTAAGATTTTATTTATTTATTTGACAGAGAGAGAGAGATCACAAGTAGGCAGAGAGGCAGGCAGAGAGAGCCGGGGAAGCAGGCTCCCTGCTGAGCAGAGAGCCTGATGCGGGGCTTGATCCCAGGACCCTGAGATCATGACCTGAGCCGAAGGCAGAAGCTTTAACCCACTGAGCCACCCAGGCGCCCCGATAATGTGCCATTTTTTAAATGTGCAAGTATATCTTCATTATCTAATTATTAACCCTCACAAAAACCTTGAGAGGTAGGTACTATTTTTTTTTAAGACTTTATTTATTCATTTGAGAGAGAGAGAGAGAGGTAGTGAGAGAGAGCATGAGCAGAGAGGAGAGGGGGAAGCAGGCTCCCCACTGAGCAAGGAGCCTGATGTGGGGCTTGATCCCAGGACCCTGAGATCATGACCCGAGCCAAAGACAGACGCTTAACCAACTGAGCCACCCAAGTGATCGGAGAGGTAGGTACTATTATCATCTCCATTCTACAGAAAGGGAAAAACAGCTACCAAATTCATAATTCAAGTGACCCAGGGAAAAAGACTCAAACCTAGGTACACTTGCCTCAAAATTTTAAGCCACATCAAGATGACCACAATTTTCAGTATAATATAATTTTACTTATGACCAAGAATATCATATTCAGAAGCCCCTTTCATGATTAAAATCTTATAAGTAGTGTCCCATTCTTTACTAATTTTAGAATAATACTTTAGCTTAAAAGTTATTAAATCAAAAGTTTGTGTTCTCGAAATAATTATTTGAAACTAGTGACTTCTTGTGAAATTAACAGATTTTAAAAATTATGGAAATATTCAAAAGTGATTGCATTATTCCTCTTTTGTTTTCTGTATTATTAAAAATTCAAGATGGTCACTTCAAAATCCTAGTTCTTAAAGGGGAAATTCCATTCTCTTTAAATAGTAAAAGTAAATAAAACCTAAAATGTCCAGTCTATAATTTTCCCACCAGTTTATTATGCAAATGAAATTGATGAAAAATTTGGTAACTCCTCTCAATTTGTTTTTCTTTCAGTTTCTATGCTGCTGGCAGAAATAACTACAATGAGGGAACAATGCCTTTTGTATCTTTAATGAGATTAAAAATACAAAGTCAGAGCTCTCAAGTTATATCATGACAAATAATAAAAACTGCCTTACCCTGAATCCACTCTTGTTTCTTCTTCTTATCTGAGGCACTGATTTCAAAGGTCTTATCAAAACATTTTATGAGAAAAAGGCATTTCTTCCCATCTTTGTCAGGCAAGGACTAACACAGAAAGCAAAATCAGTTTTTTTAAATTTTATTTTTAAGCATTTAAATTAAATTCAATCTTAATTATTTATACAAATCTGGCTGAAGTTCAATGTCAGTGAAAAATGTCTATAAGAGCATATTTCTGATTTACAAAATGCTACTCTCTAGGCAACATTGCCTATGGTAACAATGATCCCTGATTAGGATACTTCATCTGGACTGTGAGAACCGCCTAACACCTGATGGGGACACCATGCTTTGGCTTTCCTGAGCACAGGGACTCGTATATGTGAGCACACCCCTCACAGAAACCCTGGAAGGGATATCCACGTTGTTAATACAGGTGCTGACTCCAATGTGCTATGAGGCTACTAAGCCAGGGTGATTCCCACGTCCGCCTGAGGCAGAGCCACTCTCTTTGCACTTGGGCTGTTATTAAGAGCAAGCTGTGGCTCCTGTCCTATATCCTTAGGTAGACTGGTATGGCCTATGGTAATCTTGTGAGTCTCCATGTTTAGCTGAATCTAAGAAGACCCATGAGTGGGCAATGCACTCCCTGGGACATTAATATAGCTATACTATTTCATCCATCAAAATACATTGTCATTTATGAGTGGATTTTAGGTAATTTAAATGTTCTTCATCAAATACAGATGTGATGATAGTTCAGATATAAATTAAAAACTCAAAACTTATGTTTCTTGAAGACTTCACTTCTTTACGGAATTAACAGCGATGAATAAGGTGTCCTGTGTCACCTAAAATATTCAAAGATAATTCTTGTTTGCTTCAGTTTTATTTACTATACTCAAAGTGGCCCAAATTTCCTCATATATTCATGATTTCAAACACTCTTAATATTTTTTTGCTTTCTTTTTTATAACTCTATTTTATTCAATAAATGTTTCCTAAAATGTTCAAATAAGTCTGACTTAATCCCTATACTTTGTTTATGAGACAGAAAATAAATTCACATTATAAAAAACTTTTGTTGGCTTATCTTTGGTTTTGGTTCAGAAAGTCTGGCAACTGTATGCCTATACTATTTTGAAAGTGTTAATTTTAAGATTATTTTAAAGTTCCAAAGTCTAAAAGCAAGATAAAAGACTTCAGCAGCAGGGGGCAGCATCAGAAAGAGGTAATAAGAGACTCTTACCTCCACACAGCAGTTTTCATCCAAGACAATGTCTCCTTTCTTATCTTTCAGATCCTCACTCACATAATAAGAAATTATGCTGGGTTTTAGTACAAACCAGCGTTCAGTCCAGTTTTTCCGTCTATGGCCTTTTTTCATCATGTAACCCTATGAAAGATTAAATCTGGTATAAATGCCTGGCCTTTTACCTATGAGAGCTAATATCTCTTCCTTGAATACATGAGTATCAGTGGTTCTTGACCTTTGTGGATCTGAACCCACTGAGAATCTATGAAGGCCAGGGGCACTAAATCCAGTCAAATACATGCATACAGAAGTTTACACAGAATTCTGGACATGCAGAGACAAGAGTCCACCCCACTCCCCATCCCCCAGTGCTATATACATAGCCTTAGAACTCCTGGTGCTAAAAGCATTGTGATTTTTCTTAATTCCTTTTTTTTTAAAGAGAGGGAGAGAGAATCTTAAGCAGGCTCTACACCCAGCATGGAGCCTGACATGGGGCTCAGTCTCATGACCCTGAGATCATGACCTGAGCCGAAATCAAGAGTTGGATGCTTAACTAACTGAGGTGCCCCTAAAACTCCTTATCTTTTAGGGATACATATTGAAATATTTATAGATAAAATGAAATATCTGGGATTGTTTAAGATACAGGAGAGGAAAAAGTAGGAAGGGTAGGATTAACCATGTGCTGGGGGTTACTGGGGCTGGATGAATGGTATAAGGGGGTTCACTATACTACCCTGTCTATTCTGATTAAAACACATACACACACAAAACCCTGATAGTGATTCTCAGTAAATTAAAACCTCAATCAATGAAAAGGCTAAACTTGGCCAAATATATCTTTTAACCAATCACCTTCTGGCACCAACCTACCCTTCTACCTGACCTGTCACTCACTATTCTGGAGGAAGAACTCTGCTTCAGATGAACAGAAAAGGAATGAGCAGTTAGGATTCTGGCTTCTAAATGTAGCTTCTACACTCACATTTCTAGGCCTAGATTTCCTTCCCAGGTATCAGTCACAAAGGTGTATAATTCGTATTTTTACTTAAGCAAAATGACACATTATTATAGGCCAAGCCCTTCAGGGTTGTTTGAGAATAGCTGACTTTTTTTTTTTTTTTTTTAAGATTCATTTATTTATTTGAGAGAGTGCTCACATGCTCAAGGGGGTGGGCAGAGGGAGACAGAATCCCAAGCAGACTCCCCACGGAGCACAGAGCCCAGTGTGGGGCTCAATCTCACCACCCCAAGATCAGGACCCCAAGCAGAAACCAAAAGCCAGACGCTTAACTGACTGAGCCACCCAGGAGCCCCCAAAATAGCTAACATTTTAAATATTCAATGTATAAGTGCTGATAGCCTACAGTAGACTACACATTATCATTAAATATTTATTACCTTGCTGTATCATTTGATTATTATGCCAAGTTCTAATCATATACTTGTTTAGTTTTCTAATCTTTGTACATTTAAGTAAAAGCTATCTCATACTGAAATTCATCTGTAGTCTGATTATCCTGCCATCCTGGTGGGCCTAGAACTCTTTGGACAGAGACCATGTCTCGCACTTCTTTTTAGAACTAAAAACCTAGACAAATGAAACCTCAATTAATGTTTATTTATGGGCTCAATAAGTGACAAAGAGCAAAGACAACAACATCACCTGTTGAGTAAATAAAGGACCAAGGTAAGGAAATCCCAACTTGGAGTTATTATTCAGTATCAAAATTAAGAAATCTGAAAGAGCCATTAAAAAATATGTAAATATATCAATTATATTTAACATTAAGCTTCCCATATGTGTATCAGATGCTATGCAGGTCATAATCTAATAAGATAATGCAATTTTGCTATATAAAGGTATTTTCTCCCAAAAATAAGGGTATTTTTCCAATTTTATAAAAATATACAATCAGGGGCACCTGGGTGCCTCAGTGGGTTAAAGCCTCTGCCTTCAGCTCAGGTCATGATCTCAGGGTCCTGGGATCGAGCCCCGCATCAGGCTCTCTGCTCAGCGGGGAGCCTGCTTCCCCCTCTCTCTCTGCCTGCCTCTCTGCCTACTTGTGATCTCTCTCTGTGTCAAATAAATAAATAAATAAATCTTTAAAAAATATATATATATACAATCATATACATATATTCATGTATAGAATCATACAAAGCAGTAAGTCCAATAACAAGGAAGGAATAAAGAAGAAAATAAAATTTACAGAAATCCCACAATCCAGATCACTTTTAACATTTTGGTGACCATCCTTCCAGATACCCCTATAAACGTATATCACATTTCATGAAAGAAGTTGCAAGATACTTCCTGTCCAACAACCTGTTTTTTCCTCTGAACAATATGCCATAAGGATCTTTCAGATCAACAACTATGGCTGTACGCATGACATGAAAGTACTTTAAAAATAGTTAGAAATGTGATCACTTAAACAGTCCTTTCAAAATAGTAATTTCCCAGTGCTTAAGTGTACCTTAAAATTGTACCAGTAATTTTTTAAAAGTAAAGCCTAATATAAGACTGAGAAAATAAACTTTATTTCTGTTCTAAATCAGTATAAAAGTATAAATGACTTGTACTCAATGAAAATATCTTATTTCAAACATAAGTTCTAAAGGTGAGGAGACAAGACTCTTACCTGTTTCAACACATCTAATATAAGCTCATTAAAGACTTCATTAATCGCCATGGACACTGTCTGCCGATCCATGCCTTTGCTGAACTGTCCATTTCCAATAAGCTCTATCAGTTCCCACACAGAAAGGCCATCTTTACTGTCATCAAAGTTGATTTTATAATGTTCAAATTGTTCTTGCTGCCAGCCTCCTCCCATAGCTTCTGTAAGTTTCTTAAGCAGGTATTCAATCTGTACAAAGAAAAATATAAAAGTATTAATTCCTAATTTAAAAAAATAACTTTTAAACTTAGGTATGTATCTATGTTACCTACATTGATATGGTCAACTTAGGAAATGTTCTTTTCTAGTTACAAAAGCATATCTTTAAATACTCATGATATTATCAGGGGGAGAGGTATGGATAAAATGCCGCTGGTCCTATATTAACCTTATAGAACAAGTAAAGGATTCAAAAACTGATAACCCTTTAATAGTATAGTGTATCTGTATGCAAACTGCATACATATAGTACCATACACAAACTAACCGATGTGATTTGATTACTCTCTGTTGGATAAGTATTTCGATATACCAGAATATTGATCTTACTGAACTAATATGCAAGTACTAAATTAAATAAGCATTTCAAAGTAGTATGTACAAGTTAGTCCTCAATTTACAAATTTTCCATATAACCAGTTATTTGAAAGTTATAATGCTTCCTCCCATTATAACATTGACAATGTTGGCAACAATGGCTGAATTTCTAGCCCAGGCTGGAAAAGCTTATGAAATCCTGAAACACATACCTTTCTGTAGAAAAACAGTAGAAAACATTGCTATTGAAATAGAAGCAGCAGAACAAAACAGTGAGGCAGTAATACTCATTGAATGAAAAATCAATATCTTATCTTCTAGAAAACCTGGATTTCCTACAGCGCTCTTGAATTCAACATGTCCAAAAATGAATGAATGAATCACCGCTACCTTCCAAATGGCTTCCCCTTCGATTATTGATTTCAGCTGGGAACAACACCATTCACCCATACCAATCCTTGTTCCCCACTCCTTTATACCAATATCAGTGATAAAACCTGTTTTTACTTCCCTAGATCAGTGTTTTTCAAACTGTAGGTTATAACCCAAAATAAAATCAGTGTCTTAGGTAGTAACCACCATTTTCCTTAATGGAATTAAAATATTTGAGTTCACCTACAATAAAGACAAATGTTTTGTGGTAAGTTTGGCTTTGTGGGTGTGTCTATGTGTGCTGGGTCATGAAATAAAATACTTATCTTCCTATGGATTACAGTCAAAAGAAAATGAAAAACTTTGTCCCAGCAGTTCTCAAATCCATCCCCTCCTACTCCATCTGCCTTTGTTCAGGCCTCCCAATATGTATCTTTGACTCCAGCATTGCTCCCTTGCATCTATACTCTGCTAGAGAGATTCTTCTAAAACACAAGCTGAGCCTGTCACCTCCCTCTTTAAATCCTGTCCTCGGGGCGCCTGGGTGGCTCAGCGGGTTAAGCCTCTGCCTTCAGTTCAGGTCATGATCTCAGGGTCCTGGGATCGAGCCCCGCATCAGGCTCTCTGCTCAGCGGGGAGCCTGCTTCCCCTCTCTCTCTGCCTACCTCTCTGCCTACTTGTGATCTCTCTCTGTCAAATAAATAAATAAAATCTTTATAAATCAATCAATCAATCAATCTTGTCCTGGCTCGCTGTCACATCAAAGATGAAGGCCAAGCTCTTCTGTGTCCCTTGGTGAGCACCACCCTCCCAGCCCCACCCCGGCTTACTATCTATCTCCAACATGTCTTCCACTATGCCCACTGCAGATTTTACACTTCACCATATCACAGATCAGAGATCTCAAGCTTATTCTGTAAAGGGTTAGGTAGTAAATGTTTTAGGCTTTGTGCATTTCTACTATAATTTACTCTTTGGGTTGGGTTTTGGTTTTTTTGGGGTTTTTTTACACTTTAAAAATGTAAAAACTATTCTTAGCACATGGGCTATACAAAAATAGGCTATGGGCTAGATTCAGCAATGAGCCATAGTTTGCCAACACCTGCCATAGATTATAAAGAGTTTACCAACTTAACACACTTTTTTATGCTTCTATGCCTTTCCCCATGTTGTCCTCTCTGTTTTGAATACCTCTCCTCATTTCTTTTTTTTTTTTTTTAGATTTTTTTTTCTTTTAATTTGACAGAGAGAAACACAGCGAGAGAGGGAACACAAGCAGAGAGGGAATAGGAGAGGGAGAAGCAGGCTTCCCACTGAGCAGGGAGCCCGATGTGGGGCTCAATCTCAGGACCCTGGGATCATGACCCGAGCCGAAGGCAGATGCTTAACAACTGAGCCACCCAGGCTCCCCCCACTCCTCATTTCTATATCCAGCCAACTGGTATTCGTTCAAAATCTGTATCGTCTAGGATATTCCTACTTAAAGTGAGGTATGTGGAACAATGGCATCAGCATCACTTAGAAGCCTGTTAGAAATGAAGAATCTTGGACCCTAGCAAAGACACAAAAATAAATCTGCATTATAACAAGAACCCCAGGTACTTCCCCATGCACATTAAAGTTTGAGAAGCACTGTTCTAGCAAAACTGCTCTGACCAACCCTAATCCAGGTTCAGTGGTCTTCTATGTCACTGAATTTAGCATACTGTGCTGAAATCATCTCTTTACTCATTTTCTTCCCTACCATTTTCTGAATTCCTTATACAAGGGACCATGTCCCGCCCATCTTTGAATCTCTAGAAACTAGCCATCATACCTAGAATGTGGTAGAGTTCAATTAACATTTACTAAACTGAAATAAACTAAGCTAAGCCTCAAATTTTTCATCTATGAAATGGACATAGTAACACTTATCATAAAGAACTGCTATGGGGATAAAATGAGACAAGTACTGATTATTTTGTATAGCGTCTGACACAATACATACCCCATCAATGTTATTTCCTTTTGCACTGAGTGAGTGATGTGTTATTCAAACATTTAAAATTACATTTTAGGGGACATCTGGGTGGCTCAGTTGGTTAAGTGGCTGCCTTCGGCTCAGGTCATGATCCCAGGGTCCTGGCATCGAGTCCACATAGGGCTCCTTGCACAGAGGGGAGCCTGCTTCTCCCTCTGCCTTTCCCTGCCACTCTGCCTGCTTGTGCTCTCTCTCTCCCTGACAAATAAATAAAATCTTTAAAAATAAAATAAAATAAAATAAAATTACATTTTAGAAAGCATTTATGAAGTAACATAAATTAAAGAAGAATGCAAAATCAAATTTACCTATAATTTCCACTGCATAAAGAGTACACAAATATTTTGACAAATACTAGAGGAAAACACAGAAACAGTAAGTCTAATTTGTTACAGATAAGATTGTGAGTTCATTTTTCTTTCTTTCCTTTGCACTTGCACTAATTTGGTTGTAGCGATATCTGTGAAATAACATATTTTAGCAGAGAAAGAATGCCAACAATAAGAAAAATGTGCTTGCAAAGAAATGTATGTCCACAAAATATCATAAAGTAAAAAATATCAAGAGTTCTACAGATTCAATTTGATATAATACTAAAAAGTTCTCTAGTATGAAAATGATCTTCTCTCCTAAATCTAGCATATGGTAGGTAGTCAGCAAATGTTTACTTGCTGGAGAAAAAACACACTTAGGTCTTTCCTTTCTCTTGTTGGAGACAGATCATATACTGTTAAGCTTATCAGATATTATTATTTTCTTGGCTTTTAAATAGAAGTAGCAGAGATGGGGGGTGCTGGCTGGCACAGTTGGTGAAGCATGCAACTCTTGATCTTGGGGTTATGAGTTCAAGCCCCACGTTGGGTGTAGAGATTTCTTAAAATCTTTTAAAAAAGAAGAAGAAGGGAGCCTGGGTGGCTCAGTCGTTAAGCATCTGTCTTCGGCTCGGGTTGTGATCCCAGGGTCCTGGGATCGAGCCCCACATCGGGCTCCCAGCTCGGAAGGAAGCCTGCTTCTCCCTCTCCCACTTCCCTGCTGTGTTCCCTCTCTGGCTGTGTCTCTCTCTGTCAAATAAATAAATAAAAATCTTAAAAAAAAAAAAAAGAAGAAGAAGAAGTAACAGGGATAGTCAGTGGAGGAGAGAGAAAGAAAATGGTCAAGAAGACAGAGAAAGAGAAGAGGAGAGAATGGGGCAGAAAAGAAAAGGAAAAAAGACTAACGACAAGAAGAGATGAAAGACAGACAAGAGAGAAAAAGTCAAAAAGGACATTAAGATAAATAAATGTCCAAAGTAAAATATCTTAGAGGCATTAACGTGTACAGAAGTTCAGTCTCCCTAATGCAGCACAAAGAAGGGCCCATGCTGTCTGATCACAGGTTTTGGTAGTAAAGCCAACAGAAGATGGGTATATGCATATGGTCACGTGTACACACATGACCAAAAAATGGTGCATCCAAATGACCATTCATACGACCATTCAGGAAACAGCCTCAGCTTTTTCTCACATACCACTGTGAATACACCCAAGTCCCTCCCACTCCAAGCTTCAGTTCCTCTTGTATATGGAATGGTCTTTTGTAATGTTAGTAACTCAGAGTGCCTGGTAGTAGCAAACTCAGCTCTGGAGGCAGCCTCCCAGGTCCTTCCTGAACCTTTCTGAAGGTGCATTCCCAAAGCCTCCTGAGTTTGCCATCAGCACCGAGCGTCTGCTCGGCATTCTCAGGGACTGTCCCAGACAAATTATCGAGATTCATTTCCCGCTGACTTTCAACACAATCATATACTTATCATTAGCAAATACTTGAAGGACCTCTTAATTCATCATATTGGGCCAGGGAGAGACAAACATTACCATTCTCAACTACTCAATTATACTAAATAATAAATCACGTGCCGCTGTGTTAGTCTCGAGTGGCCTGCATCAATTCTAAGAGCTCATTCAATTTCAGGAAGCAGCTTACTTCCTCCTTCCAAGCAAGTTTCACCAAAAATAACAAAGAATAAACTTTCAGGCTGCATGTGATTTTTGAGGCCTTTGGCTCCAAAAATTATTTTGTTGAAAGTTCTTTCTCTGTCATCATTTAAAAAGGCCTTTATTGGCTTAACAATTCAGGTTTTATTTCACTAAGGGTCTCTTAAAACTATTTCAGGTTTGATATTTAATTGCATCAAGGCAATTCTTCCAAATAAGCCCACAACAGACACATCCTGTTTTGTTCCTGACTCTGTGGAAAATGAATACTAATGAAAAAATTACCGACACACATTTCCAGGAATATCATTTGACAAAAAATATAGAACCATCTTAAACGGGAACATACTGTATCTTGACTTCTACGTGGTTAACTCACTTAAATATTTATTTAATATTTTTGACACTACTTTCTAGGTGATGGGAAACTGAGTCAAAAGCAAACATTTATACAACTTATGTCATTCGTATAACTACCACTGTTATTTATATCTTTTATAGCATTAATCAAAGCTAGAGAATAAAATCTTAGTTAAAAACATTCTGGACTTAAACAAGATACAAATAATCATTATGGTAGATGAATGATTAGAAACATAAAAATCACCTTAAACATATAAAGCTTAAGAATTGTTTGTAAGATTACAAATTAAATTCATATATATACTCGTGACAAATTAAGACATTATATTCCAAATTTTATTTTTAAAATGTACCTGTCTTTACATTAAATTTCATTAAAATCTCTAAGTCTAAAGCTAGTTCAAAATATGTTTTTTTTTTCAATGTTGTTAAAGTATTTAGGAAGGAAGCAGAAATGTAACAGACAATGGCCACCTTTTTTTTTTTTTAAAGATTTTATTTATTTATCTGTCAGAGAGAGAGCACAAGTAGGGGGAGTGGCAGGCAGAGGGAGAAGCAGGCTCCCCGCTGAACAAGGAACCCAATGTGGGACTCGATCCCAGCACTCTGGGATCATGACCCAAGTTGAAAGCAAACGTTTTAACCAACAGAGCCACCCAGGCGTCCCCAGACAACGGCCACCTTAAGAAATATTATGACTCAGTATTTTCCATAAAATAGTGTGACCCTGAGTTTACAGTGCTTGGTCCAAGGACAGGAGATATGCTAAGAGCTTTATAAATATAAAGCTGTATTTTAAACCTCAGGAGGCTGGTTCAGCAACTGGACAAAGCAATTCCACATAAATCTCTCCCAATGATTCCTTCTTTTCCCACACAAGTACTCTAGGCCACAGAGAAATTCTACATCTAAGCAGAAATGCTGAGAGATTTAAGGATATCAAAACAGAGTAAGTCCAAACAGTAGCATGACAAGGTATGCTGCCTGCCTATTCTAAACAAGTCAAAGAGAGGTTATTCCCTTTTCAACTGAGATTAATTTGTTTAGAAAGAGGACCAAAAATAATAATAATAAATAAACATTCTAATAGCTTGTTTTTTCCTAAATGAATAAAATATATAAATTTAATTTAGACAAATAAAAATTGTATTTTATATAAATAAATACTAGATAGCATCTAGTAAAAATAAGAAAAGAAAAGATAAGAAAAGGAAAGGAAAGAGGAGCAAAGACGTTACTATCAGCCCACAAAGATGAAGAGACCCACGCCACCTCCAGTTACAAAGAAAACACAAATAAATTGTTTTTAATTTATTTTTTTTTTTTGAAAATACAAATAAATTTAGAACACAGAGTAACTACAAAATGTCTTAAAAGGCAATACTGGAAGCTTTATTAGCATAATTCTTTCAATCAACAGCTACGTTTTTAAAATGCCATCAGTACATCTTTTTCAACACCTATCAATATTCTATTCCCTTCTATATATCTCTGTATTAAGCTAGACAATTTTGGTGTGCAAGACTCTATAGCACATTTTATTCCTTACGTCTCCTTTAATATACATGTACTATTACATCATTATTGTTACTAAGCATTAAGAAGCTGTTCCCACTACTACAGTAAAACTGTGTTCTTCTTGATTACCAACGACCACCTAATTGGTAAATCCAAGGGCAACTTCTTACTCATCACCCTCTAATTTTTCTATAACATCCAATGCCAGTAACTACTTTCCTGCTTCTTAGAACTTTTTCTTTCTTTGGCACCCATGACTCAACACTCTCCCAGTTCTCCTCCTACCTTATAGACTATTCAATTCAGCTTCCTGTATCAAATCTACTTCCTCTTCCTGCTACAGAAACAGTCCCAAAGTTCTGTCCTCAGCCCTCACTTCTCCTACAACAGTTTTCTTCCTCTCTGATCTAATCTACTTCCATGGCTTCCCCATCTCTGTCTCCAGTCCGGGCCTCTCACGAGCCCTAGATGTGCACTTCTGGTTGAATACAGGACGGCTCCACAGATATGTTCCACCTAAAATACCAATATATCCAACCCATCATCAGACACCATATCCCCAACTTATTCATAATCCGGTCTTTCATTCATACACGTGTGCGCACGCGCACGCACACACACACACACACACACACACACATTTAGTGAGCACTTATCATGGGGCCAGACACTATATTAAATGCTTCGCATCATCAAATATTTTAGTCCTCACAAGAGTCCAATAAATGGTATAGTTTTCCCCATTTTACAGATGGGGAAACCCAAAGAGCTTAAGTAATCTCTTTAAGGTCACATAGTTAAAAAGTGGTAGAGTTGGGATTTAAACCAGGCAATCTGATTTCAAAGATAATGCTTTAAACAACCACCCTATATTACCTCCTGGTTGCCCAGGCCTGAAACTTGTCCATAGTCCTACACAGCCAGGCACTATGAACTTAGTCCTGTCACCTCCGGATCTCTCCCATCTGACCTTCTTTTCCATTCCCACTGATATTGCTATACTTCGGTCCTCAAATACCACTTACCTTCTCTCAACTTCCCATCTCCCATCTCTCTGTATTTCATCTATTTACTTGTCACTCTCTTGCTTAAAAATCATCAGTGGCTCAGAGTTCCCCACTGCCTACAGGATAAAGTCAGAACTCTCTGTAGCCTCATCTACTACCACTCCTCTTCGCAGCCATCATATTCCAGTTAGAAAGGGCATGTGCCATTCTTTTTGACTGCCCAGCATCTAATCCCCTTCTTATGTCTAGGCAATTCCCTACCTCCCAATATAGAAGCTAAAAATGTAAATGGATCCTTTACAGGCCTCCTTAGCAGCTACCTCATGGGACCTGACATAGGCCATACCAATTAGATGTGTTATCCCCTGACTGAACTGGAAAGTGGGCACAGAGAATTCTCTCTGGTAGCAAGAGCAGCTGCAGGAAGACTGGAGTCCCGGGCTACACCAAGTGTGCAGGGCCAGAGCTGTTCCACAGCACACAAGTACAATACCCACCCTCTGGAGGCAGCAGCATTTTCCTTGTGGTTCCTCCCTGGAGTGACAAGTATAGATCCAGACTGATAGCATTCAAAGCTGGTTTCTCAGCCATCA
Source organism: Potos flavus (assembly GCA_028534135.1). Lineage (NCBI taxonomy): Eukaryota > Metazoa > Chordata > Mammalia > Carnivora > Procyonidae > Potos > Potos flavus. The sequence goes on along the minus strand of CM052884.1, from coordinate 54,642,105 downwards.
TGACAATTCTGTGAACTACCCAATATCCTTTCTGGCTTCAATCAGTCCACTCGGCTGTTTCTAAGTAAGCATGCTGACTAGCTATTCAGACAAGTGGAATACCTCACTCACCTCAGAACATGCCCTTTGCCTTCCTGACTCACATAACCTTGCGCCCTGTTTCTTCCATCCAGACTTCTTCTCCATTAGTCAAAATTCTTCCCATCACAAGTGCTACTTTCACCATAAACACAAAAGCAAACATTTAATGAGCACTTTGCAAGGGCCAGGCATTCACCTTGTCCAATCTTCACAAGAACAGTAGGAGATAGACACTAGCATTAACCCTATTTTATAGTTGAAGAAACTGCAGCAAAAACAAACGATGTATATCGCCCAAAGTCACACAGCTAGTGAACAGTGATAGAGCTGGAATTCAAATCCAGGAAATCCGACTGCAGACCCCTGCCCTTAACCAGGGAACAGCAAATGACAGCCCACAGATCAACTCTAGTCCATCAGCCAAATCGGGCTCATGGCATGTCTGTATACATCCGTGACCTAAGAACAGTTTCTACATTTTTAAGTGGTTGGGAGGCAAAAAAAAAAAAAAGAATAATGTTTCATGATCCAAGAATATTATATAAAATTCACAAATTCACATTTCAAAGTCCATGTTATTGAAGCACAGCAACGTACTGTCTATGGCTGCTTTCTTGCCATAACGGCAGATTTAAGTAGCTGCAACAGAGACGGTATGGCCCAAAGGGGCCACAAAGCCTCAAATATTTATTGTCTGGTCCTTTATGGAAAAAGTTTAAGACCCGACTTTTGCCCATTAGATTATATTGCCTCTTCCAAAGCTTTCCCTCCTTACCTCCCCCAAGATGGAATAAATCTTTCCCTTCTCTGTATCTGCATGGCCTGTGCCCCTGTCTTATAACAGCAGTCTATTTTGCTTTGAATTACACTTGACTTACATTTTTCCTTGAGCAGACTACAAATTCCTTGAAGGCAGGAAGTAATCTTTTTCACTCTGCATTCCTCTTGGCACCTTGCTTATTACTGGCAGTCAACAAATCCTTGCTGACTTTAAATAAAATATTGCAGTATGAACTTTTAAACAGATTTTCCTAACATGAATATGAATCACAGAAATCACAGACTAGACTCTGTATTGGCAGGATGGTAATAATAAGCCCCTCAATCACTTCTGGTAGGTCTATAAATCGGTACAGCCTTTCTGAAAGGCAATTCTGCCTGTTCATCAAATACCTTGAAAGTGTGTTTTTTAGAACTCAGAATTCCACTGTTGGAAATCTGTCCTAAGGAAATAAGCAGACTAGTGTGCAAAAATACAACAACAGTAGTCACAGCAGTTGACACATTTACTGAGTACATCTTACATGCCAAGTACTGAGCTAAGTCCTTTAAATGCAGAACCTCCTAACCTTTAAACACCGTGATGAGCCCTATTTTATAGGTGAGGAAATTAAAACTCAAGAGGTGAAATAATTTGTCAAAAGTTAAGGAATGACAGATTTCTTTCAAGGGGAGCACTATAGCTGATTGTAATTCTGCAAATTACTCTTTTCTATATTTACTACTATAATAAGCGTGTATTACATATGTAATTTTTTTTAAAGATTTTTATTTATTTATTTGACAGAAAGAGATCACAAGTAGGCAGAGAGGGAGGCAGAGGGAGAGGGCGAAGCAGACTCCCTGCTGAGCAGAGAGCCCGATGTGGGGCTCGATCCCAGGACCCTGAGATCATGACCTGAGCCGAAGGCAGAGGCTTAACCCACTGAGCCACCCAGGTGCCCCACATATATAATTTTTTAAGGCAGTAAGATAACACAGAAATGCTCCTTCTTTTTTTTTTTTTTTCCTTTGGAAGCTCAGGGAAAATAAGTCAGAACAGAATAAGTAAATGCCCTTTTTCATTTACTTTGGAAAGCACAATAAAAAGTCACCATTCTGGACTTTGAAACGAAGATAGTATTTCCTCACATGAAACAGCCTTGAGAATAACACTGTGGATTCTATGCTTCCCATATATCATCAGTCAGCCAATTTTGCCCTGCTTTCCTAAAACGCCATACTGGTTTCGCCAATATATAGGTAGACAGAAAATTATGTTGTAACTTGTGCTGAATAAAGACTCTGGATATGAGGACGGATTCATCTATAATTATAGCAATTTAGAGAGGAAAAGTCCCACCCTGTCTGCAAATCTCCAGGGGTATGACATGACTCCAAATCACTGAGTTTTGGACTTTTTTGGATTCAGGCTGTTTTGCTTCTGATCCAAAAACACTAGTCCCAGATCTTCTATATCTACAATGAATTAACACAATACTTCCAAGCTAGATCTATGAAATGCAATGATGACCATGTAAGAATTTCCCAGAGCCATGCCTTACCTCTTCTGGCACAATAATTAATGGATACTTGTCCTCAGATAAAAAGTTGAAAATAACCCATATTTTAAATGCATCTTCTTCTGTAATGAGCAGGGGACTCTTGGTGAGGTTTTTTTTGACACAGAGGGTCCAACACATCCTATTGAACTCAATCTTGTCAAAGTTGTCTTGGACCTAAAAAAGAATGAGTTAAAATTTCAGTGAAAAAATTCCAATGAGTGAAGAAATATTCCAAAATAAGCAGGATATAAGCCAAGTATAGAACAGATACAGGCTTCCATTTTAACCAATCCAATTAACTAATAGCCATTTTCTAAGTACTTGCTTGTGTACCACACTTTCAAAAGCCCAAATAAGAATGTTATATTTAGTCTGACACTAAAGCAACATCTACCTGTCCAAATCACTTACTTAGCACATAAAAAACCAGCTTGTTGAATAGTTATTCTTTCACATATACACATTCTCTTCTAAATAAAACTACCAACCCTAGTACAGAGGAGTGGAGAATGTCAATTACTCAGTATGAGCCACATGCAAATATCTCATTTTTATCTGTATAGTAAAAGAAGATATTTTCTCTTGGGAAAAAAACAAAACAAACAAACAAACAAAACTTTAAATGAAATTCTAAAAGGACAGCCCTGCCACACAGTCATTCAATCATGCATTCAATATTCCCTCAGCATCTACCATGAGCCAAGTACTATGATATAAATTAAGGATATAAAGATAAAGAACTGGTCTCTGCTCATAAAATATTCAGTTTATTAGGGAAAATAGATATGCAATAGACAAGTTCTAATATAATACCATGTATAATACAATAGTTTTTCACTCATTCAACAGATAAAATTTAGATAGTAATTATTATCTTCTAGGGATAATGCAAAGATACTTAATACTAGCCTGTGTCTCCAAGGAATGTCAAGACAATTACAATATAAAGTGTGATAAGTACCATAATAGAGGTAAGCAGAGGGTTCTGTGGGAACACTCAGGAACTAATCCAATCTTAAGAACTGGGGGAAGATTTGCAGAAAAAGTGACATGACAACAAAGTAGAGTCCTAAAGGATCATTAAATATCAAACAGTTTATAGTCACTATGGAAAACAGTATGGAGGATCTTCAAAAACAATTTTTTTTAAATGCCATATCATCCAGCAATTCCACTTCTGGGAATATATCCAAAGGTAACAAAAATGCTAACTCAAAAAAATATCTACACCCCCATGTTCCTAACAGCATTATTTACAATAGCTAAGACATGGAAACAACCTAAGTGTTCATTGATAGATGAATGGATAAAGAAGCTGTGCTATATCTCAATCCCAGGACCCGATCAGGACCTGAACTGAAATCCTAGGACCCGATCAGGACCTGAACTGAAATCAAGAGTCAGACTCTTAACCGACTGAGCCAGGCGCCCCTTACAACCTGCATTTGAAAAGCCATATTCTGGGACAATAAGGAAGATGTACTAGAAAAGGCAGAATGGGTGGCAGGACAATACAAAGTATTTCTTTTTGGAAAGAGAGAAACAAAGTGTTGTGTGTATGGTAAGGAAGAAGTCACTAACTGACAGCAGGAAGAAATTTCTCTTGATCTCTACCTAGAATTTGTGGTTGGCACACCAGTTCCCCAGGAGTACGAGGATATCCTTTGTGCCCTGCCTTCAGTATCCTGTCTCAGTCTGGCACTATTTCCTGCACTCCAATCGTACACAATTGATCCCACAAAGGGAAAGCAGATGACGCTGCAGCTTCTTTTTCTTTTCCTTTAATACCATTTATGAAGACTTTTAGTGTGTATGCTTGGCATTTTATACGCAGTTTCTGACTTAAACTTCATAGTACCCTTGTAAGGCCAAATACTGCCCCTATTTTACATATCAGGAAATAGAGGTTCAGAAAAATTGAGTACTTTTACCAAGTTCATACGGCTGGTAAATCTCAGGAAACAGAAGTCCAGAAAAATTGAATACCAAGTTCATGTGGCTGGTAAATATCAAAACTAGAGTTTAAATCAAAGCTCAAATGCTGTATCTTTCCACTATGCTAATCTGCTTACAGAACTCAGTAGATGGAGGACCTCTATGCAATAGAAGACATCTCTACAGGACTCGTTTCACAGGCCACCACCATCAACTCTACTCACCTGCACCCCTAAAACAATACTTTGGAGAAATGACATGTACACAAAAGCATGTAGCCTTACCCTGAAGAACAAGAAGTGATTCTATGTGTATTATGTGATGAATTATAGGGTTCCTGAGGGGGAGTGGCTAGACCTATGACTAGAAAAGCAAACAGACCAAATCACAAACAGCTTCGTAATTTTAAGAAACAGACAATAAGAAACCCTCAATTGAAGGGTTTTAGAGCAGAGAATGAGAACAGGTCATCAGTTGCCCAGATCAGTACTTTGCAAAAAGATGTATTTGAGGCGGACCATGAAGTATATGAAGAGTGCAAGGAAAAGTATTGCAAAAGACAGGAAAGGAAATGGCATGAGCAAAGGTATGGCACAAACATCACACCAACCAAGTTTAGGGACTAGTCACAGGATGAAAGGAAAGATAAAGTTTTCAATTATGAGCATCTTCAACCTGAAGGCTGGTAAGATATTTAGATGGAAGTGTCCAAAGACAAAGTGGAATGCAGCCTAAGAGGAGAAGCAGATCTGTGAATCAATTGCATGTTGATGACAACAGAAGCCATGATGGTCAATGAGATCACTGACAGGAAGCATAAATCGAGAAAAGAGATGGGATCAAAAAACAGAACCTCAGGGGATATAGATATTTACAAAACAAGAGGAGGAAGAGGAATTATGATGACCGAAAGAACAATCAAAGTGGTAGGAGAACCACAAAGATACGAAAATTGATTGAGGAAACAGTTAAGAAAGTTTGATCAATAGTGTTAAATACTTAGAGATTAAAAAAGAGTTGTTTGGGGGCACCTGGGTGGCTCAGTAGGTTAAAGCCTCTGCCTTCGGCTCAGGTCATGATCTCAGGGTCCTGGGATCAAGCCCCACATCGGGCTCTCTGCTCAGCAGGGAGCCTGCTTCCCCCTCTCTCTCTGCCTGCCTCTCTGCCTACTTGTGATCTCTCGCTCTGTCAAATAAATAAATAAATCTTTAAAAAAAAAAAAAAAAAGAGTTGTTTGAGGGTCGCCTGGGTGGCTCAGACGTTAAGCATCTGCCTTCAGCTCAGGTCACGATCCCAGGGTGCTGGGATCAAGCCCCATGTGGGGCTCCCCACTCTGTGGGAAGCCTGCTTATCCCTCTCCTGCTTCCCCTGCTTGTGTTCCCTCTCCTGCTGTATCTCTCTCTGTCAAATAAATAAATAAAATCTTTAAAAAAAAAAAAAAAGTTGTTTGAGAAAAGACCACTGGTTTTGCAATTTAGTGGTCACTAGTTACCTTCAAGATAGCCAAGAAGTCTGGGTAAAAATCAGATTGCAGTGGCATTAGAAACCAAGCAAATTTTCCATAAATTTTCCCACGAAATAAATAGTGGCTTTTTCATCAAAGTCCACTGTATAACTTAATTTTAATAAATTGTCTGTTTGGCTCATTCCTTTCTCTAAAATTTAAAGTACTATTCTTTAGTTTAATCATGCTCAAGAATAAACACATAGTTTTAAAAAGTACAAAATGAGATCATGTATGAAAAGCCCATGGCTAACATTGTACACAACAGCGGAAAACTGAATTTTTCCTCTAGGATCAGAACAAAGCAAGGATGCCCACTCTCACCACTTGTATTTCAACACAATACTGAAAGTCCTAGCCAGAGCAATTAGGCAGGCAGGCAGGCAAGAAGGAAAAGAAAAGAGAAAAAAGAAAAGAAAAAAGACAGGAAGATGGTGGGGAGGTGATGAAGGAAGGGAGGAAGGAAAGGCATCCAAATTAGAATGGAAGAAGTAAAATTACCTGTTTGCAGATAACATGCTCTTTCTTATATATAGAAAACTCTAAAGATTCCACAAAGAAAACTTGTTAGAACTAATAAACAATCTGGAAAAGATGCAGGATACAAATCAACACTTAAAAATCAGTTGTGTTTCTAGACACTAACAATAAACAATCTAAAAAAGAAATTTAAAAAATCCCATTTAGCATAGCATCAAAAAGAATACTTAGGAACAAACTTAACCAAGGAGGCAAAAGACTTGTACATTGAAAACTATAAAATGTTACAGAAAGAAATTAAGGATGACACAAATAAATGGAAAGAATTCCCATGTTCATGGATTGGAAGACTTGCTATTGCTAAAATGTCCACACTACCCAAAGCAATTTACAATTCAATGCAATCCCTATCAAAATCCCAATGGCATTTTTTTTCCAGAAACAGAAAACATGCTGAAATTCATACAGCATCTCAAAGGACCATGAATAGCCAAAATAATATTAAGAAGAACAACAAAAGTGGAGGCCTTATACTTCCTAATTTCAAAATATATCACAAAGCTACAGTAATCAAAATAGTATGGTACTAGCATAAGGAGAGACATATAGACCAGTAAAACAGAGCCCAGAAATAAACCCTCATGTATGTAGTCAAATGATCTTTAAAAAGGATGCCAAGACTATACAACAAGGAAAAGATAGTCTCTTCAACAACTGGAGCTAGGAAAACTGAGTATCCATATGCAGCAGAATAAAATGGGCCCTTATCTTACACCATATACAAATTAACACAAAACGGAGTAAAAATCTAAATGTGAGACCTGAAACCATAAAACTCCTACAAGAAAACAGAAGGGAAGAGCTTCATGACACTGAAATGGGCAATGATTTCTTGGATATGACACTTATAGCACAGGCAACAAAAGCAAAAATGGACAACTAAGACTACATCAAACTTTAAAACTTCTGCACAAAATGAAAGTAATCAACAGAGCTGGCCAATGGTGAACCTATCCTTGCCCGTCACAGAAGTTACGCTCCAGGAGGGGTATCAGGTATCGAACAATACAGCAATAACCTAACAATCTACATGTTGAAAACTCTGGAAAATGCTACAAAGGGAAAACACAGGATAGTGTAAGAACACTATAGGACAGCAGGTTAGCTCTGGGCAGGGTACTGTGCTACCTGGAGAAACCTCCCTGAGGAAGTGACAATCAAGCTGAGACCTACAGGATGAACAGGAATTAGATGCATTTTATGGGTGGAGGAAGCCTTGCAACAGAGGAAGCGACGTGTCTGAAGGCTCTGTGGCAGGAAGGGTCTTGGTAATATGAGGAACAGAGAGAAGACCAACATAACTGCACTAAAGTGAACAAGAAGGGGAGAGGAAGAAAAGGAGGCTGGAGAAGGTGGCAGAGGCCAAATAGAACAGGCCCTGTATGCCATGAAAAGATGTTGGGCTTCACCTAAAAACAACAAGCCATTGAAGGGTATAGGCTCAATATTTAATGCTTGCTAAATTAAAATAAATCTATACATTGAGAAGATCTCAAGGTCTGTTCTAACTATAAAGGGTCTAGAAATCCATGATTTCATACTCCATCTCATCTAAGATTACAAACTGCTCCAAAATCCCAGTTTATATCACACATAATAAATCAAAAGTCTCACATCTTTTGGAAAACTAATAATGGCTGCCAGTGGTTTCGAGGTATCCAAATGGAAGATAATATCCTAGAAAGAAATGTGTAGGGGTGCCTGGGTCTCTCAGTGGGTTACGCCTCTGCCTTCGGCTCAGGTCATGATCTCAGGGTCCTGGGATCAAGCCCCGCATCAGGCTCTCTGCTCAGCAGGGAGCCTGCTTCCCCCTCTCTCTCTGCCTGCCTCTCTGCCTACTTGTGATCTCTCTCTCTGACGAATAAATAAAATCTTTAAAAAAAAAAAAAAAAGAAAGAAATGTGTAGAGTTGTTCTCATTTTCAACATTATTTCCTTTTCAATAAAATCCATATAAGACAGCAATGCTATTTATAGATCTCAATTCTAACTCAAAGTACTAAAAGTATTTACAAAACTAAACTCACATGTTCTCTAAACTAGAATTTCATCCAAACCAGCTCAAGAATAAGTTCCTGTGGCACAGAGACAGTTCTCAGAAGACAGGGAAAGTGGCCAATTTGATGCTTTGGAAATTGATTGTAGAATTTGTTTTCTTAGAAAGTATTCATACTCTCCCATCAATAATTATACTTCAAATAATCTATCCTAAAAAGAGAATCAGAGTCAGATAATGATTTACTTAGACTAGTCACTATTGTGTATAAGAGTTGGGGGAAAAATAAAAATAAAATATAAGCCCACCAAAACGGGAATAGTTATAAAGCCACAGGACAAAATTATCATATAGTCATTGAATACCACTTAGCAGCTGGGTGACCTTAGGCAAATAATGTAAGCCCAGGCCCAGTCTCTTTGTCTTTAAAATGGGAGTGATGGGGCGCCTGGGAGGCTCAGTGGGTTAAAGCCTCTGCCTTCGGCTCAGGTCATGATCTCAGGGTCCTGGGATCGAGCCCCACATCGGGCTCTCTGTTCAGCAGGGAGCCTGCTTCCTCCTCTCTCTCTGCCTGCATCTCTGCCTACCTGTGATCTCTCTCCTCTGTCAAATAAATAAATAAAATCTTTAAAAAAATAATAATAATAAAATAAAATGGTAGTGATGATGGTACTTAACCCATGAAGCTGATATAAAGAATTAATTAGAACACTTGTTTAAAATATTTAGCAGAGGGGTGCACATGTAGCTCAGTCAGTTAAGCATCTGACTCTTGATTTCAGCTCAGGTCATGATCTCAGGGTCATGAGATAGAGCTCCACCTGCAGGGAGTCTGCTTGAGACTCTCCCTCTACCTCTCCTGCCCCTCCCCACCCCTCATGCACTCTCTCTAAAATAAATAGAGCTTTTTAAAAAAGTAATGAAATATTCAGGGGCACCTGGGTAGCTCAGTGGGTTAAAGCCTCTGCCTTCGGCTCAGGTCATGATCTCAGGGTCCTGGGATCGAGCCCCGCATCGGGCTCTCAGCTCAGCAGGGAGCCTGCTTCCCCCTCTCTCTCTGCCTGCCTCTCTGCCTGCTTGTGATCTCTCTCTCTCTGTCAAATAAATAAAATCTTAAAAAAAAAAAAACAACTAATGAAATATTCAGCCATGAAAAGGAATGAGGTACCATTACATGCAAAATTGTAGATAAATTTTGAAGACATGCTAAATGAAAGCAGGCAGACACAAAAGGCCTCATATTTATATGAGTCCAGAATAGGCAAATCTATAGAGCCAGAAAATAGATTAGTGGTTTCTTAGGAGTGTAGGGAAAAAGAGAGTCCTAATGGATACAGCTTTTTTGAAGGAAGGTGAGGAAAATACTCTAAAATTGATTATGGTGATGTTTGCACAAAAAAGTGACTACACTACACCACACTCGGTGGCTCAGTATGTTAAACGTCAGACTCTTGATTTAAGCTCAGGCCATGATCTCAGGATCCTGGGATTGAGCCCCGTGTCAGGCTTGCCACCCAGCAGGAGTCTACCTGTCTCCCTCTCTCTTTGCCCCTCGCCCTGCTCACACTCGTGCTCTCTCTAAAATACACAAATAAATCTTTTCTTTTCTTTTTTTTCTTTTTTAAGTGCCTAGGATGCCTGGGTGGCTCAGTCAGTGAAACATCTGCCTTTGGTTCAGGTCATGATCCTGGGGTCCTGGGATCGAGTCCCACATCGGACTCATTGCTTGGCAGGGAGCCTGCTTCTCCCTCTGCCTGCCGCTCCCCATTTGTGCACTCGCTCTCTCTCTCTCCGACAAATAAATAAAATCTTAAAATATAAGAAGTGGTTATACGAAGAACCCTGAATTATACACTTTAAATAACTAAACTGCATGACATGTGAGTACCTCGATAAGGCTTTTATTTTAAAAAAACAGTATTTCTTAAACTATATTACACTTATATTGCTGGCCACAGTACTCAATGGCATAAAGTCACCCACAGTTTTTAGCATTTAACCTCTTTTTTCACCAGAAGTTTTTAGTGCTGGGCACCACCTGGATGCCTCAGTTAAATGTCCGACTCTTGATTTCCGCTCAGGTCATGATCTCAGCGTTGTGAGATAGAGCCTCACATCAGGCTCTGCGCTGGGCATGGAGCCTGTGAAAGATTCTCTCCCTCCCTCTCTCTCTCTGTCCCTCTCCAACCACCTCCCCGCCTCAAACACACACTCTCCCTCTCTCAAAAAATTAAAATTAAAAAAGGAAAAAGTTTTTAGTGCTGTATAACTTCAAAAATATGATGAAAATGTAGAGTCCAACTTGGACATTGTGCCAAAATAATACTATATAACTCTTAAGCAACAATGAAAGAAAAAATAACAGGCTAAAGGACAATAAAAAGAACTGTACAAAACATGGTTTAGGTAGTTGAGAACAGTATGACTTCCTACTAAATGACTGTTGTTAGGCACCCATTTGAAGACATTTTGACTGCTGGTGGTATATGGATTCAAATAACAGAAATCTGAAACCTCATTTTATGGAAGAACTAGAACTGACATGAACAGCAAGCATTTGGTATGTCAGCCTAGGAAAACAGAATGCAGAGGCTACAAGCCTCTAGAGAAAGGACATTATATTGAACTGAAAGGTTTATTTTTGCTTTTCTTCTGTGTGTATGTATGTTTCCAAAAAGCCAAAAGCCAAAAAGAAAAGGATTATGCTAGAAAAGCAGCAAATTCCCCAATGAGACTAGGCATCTTGCCAACAGATTATTGGTTTTAGTCATAATAGCTCAGACCAACCCTTAACATGTGGAATCAGGAAAAAGAACTGAAAATGATTCAGACCCAAAAGCCTAATAGGCTATTAAATCTCATGAAAGAATTAGATTGCCACATAAATATGCTGAAGCAGAATTAGCTTTTGATGTAGTCTATTGGGGCTCAGTAGTAAAAAGGTAACAACATACTGCTTTCTTCAATTATTCACTGTCAGATAATCCAGGTATAATGTCTTTTTGCAAAAAACAAGAGAGGAGAGGCTCACAAAAACATTCTTCCTAAATGTTCACAGAATTCCATTCTTTACTAAAGAAGAAATTTAACAAGCAAAAAAAATAAAAAGTTAATACTTGGGGAAAGCAAAATATTTGATACGAGAACACAGGCATATTAATCATTGGATGTCTCAGGAAAGCTAAAAATAAATTCTATCATCATCAAGAACAACCAGAATATGATGATCTCTGCAAATACAGAAATCAAATGGAAAAATTACTTTTTAGAAAGTGAATTTCAACATAATTTATCTCTTAGTCCCAAACCCTTCAGAATAATTCTCCTAGGCAAAGGCAAAAAAAACTCTAAAACCACCTGGGGAAAAAGTGATGCAAATGAACACTAAAGAACACCAGATACTAATTAAGAGAAAAGACTCATCTTAAAACTTTTGAGAAAAAACCTAAGAGAACTAGAGGCTGACAGAGTTTGAGATTTGTCAAAATAGCTTTTAGGCCACTCTCCCTTCCCCTATATACCCCGTAACTGGAAAAACAATAATTCTAAAAGAAAGTAATTAATCTCTCAACAGTACAGTTAAAAGAACACTGATCTAGAAATTAAATGGCTTAGGTTTAAAATCTGTCTAACCCTTATTAGTTAGGCAACCTTATGCTCTGTTTCCTCCTGAGTTAAATGGGAATAAGAATTCCAGTTATGTATTGCAGGATTAACATGAGGATGAAATGAGATAGTGTGTGATATGTATATGTATATGACACACACAGATATGTATATCACACCTTGCAAATTTAATCATTATTTTCTATTTCTTTTACATAACCAATTAGAATCTCTAAACTTTATGTTAACATTCTCCAGTCACTATTGGCACTTTTTCAACCAAGTTTCAAAACAAGGCACTAATCTTTGCTCAATTTAAACCCACACCATGGAAACTTTGGCTGCTTTATTTGGATTGAAGGATTGGCAAAATTCCACTCCAGGTGGCTAAGCAATAATAAACAAGAACTTACTGTTTCATCATATCCTCACTCATTTTGTGAGTTTTTCTCCAAACTTAGTGGCTAATTTTGAACTTTTTAAATCCTGCTATATTTTCTCCCCCAATTACAAAACTTTAAAATACCTAAATACTAAAACAAAAAAACACCTTAAAGCTTAAAATTCAAGATATTTAATGAAAGTTACACCAAGGAGAACAAAATACAGTATTAGAGTACAGCACTTTGAGATATGAAACCATGTTTCTCTATCTACTGGTCCACCCCACAACTTCTAGCACTGAAAAGGCAATTTTCAGATTTCTGAATATTTCCCAGTACGTTCTATATTTTAATAACAGACATAATTCTGATGATTGTTGGGGCGCCTGGGTGGCTCAGTGGGTTGAAGCCTCTGCCTTCGGCTCGGGTCATGATCTCAGGGTCCTGGGATTGAGCCCCACATCGGGCTCTCTGCTCAGCAGGGAGACTGCTTCCCCCTCTCTCTCTCTCTGCCTATCTCTCTGCCTACTTGTGATCTCTCTCTCTCTGTCAAATAAATAAATAAAATCTTTAAAAAAAAAAAAATTCTGCTGATTGTTTTTTAATTTGGGGGGAGGGCAGGGAGCAGAAGGAGAGGGAAAGAGAGAATCTTAAGCAGGCTCCACACCCAGTGCAGACCCCAAGGCAAAGCTCAATCTCAGAACCCGGACTGAGATCACGACCTAAGCCAAAATCAAGAGTTAGGACGCTTAACCAACTGAGCCACCCAGGCGCCACTGATTCTATTTAATTTTTAAGATTAAACACACTCACACAGCTGGTCATCAAATATTTGTGGAATTTAAAACATATTTACTTATAATACGACTACAGAACACAAATTAACTACCTCATCAATGAACAGAACAGCACCCAGGAAAAGCTCCAGAAAGTAGTACAGCATCATACTACGAAATTTTGAGACCTCAAAAATCAGTTTCCGTATAATCTGATTAAAACATTTTTAAAGATTTTATTTATTTATTTATTTGAGAGAGAGAAAGAGACAAAGTTCACAAGCAGGGGGAAGAGCAGAGGGAGAGGGAGAAGCAGACTTCCCGCAGATTTCCTGCTGAGCAGGGAGCTTCATGCAGGCCTCATTCCCAGGACTCCCGGATCATGACCCGAGCCGAAGGCAGACACTTAACTGACTGAGCCACCCAGGTGCCCCCAAACATTTTTTTTAATTGAAATATAATTCATATACCATAAAATTTGCACTTTAAAGTGTACAATTCAGTAGTTTTTAATATATTCACAAAGTTTTTCAACCATCATCACTATCTAATTCTAGAACATTTTCATCATTCCAAAAAGAAACCACAAGCCCATTGGTAGTTACTCACCATTCCCACCTCCCCTCAACTTCTGTCAACCACTAATCTACTTTTTATCTCTATTTGTTTGCCTATTTTAGGCATTTCATATAAATGGAATCACATAATTTGTGGCTTCTGTCTTATTAAATCTTGTATTTCATTACGATATCACTTCTTTTTCCTAATTATTAGGCATGATCAAAGCAATGTTATCATCTCTGCAGAGAATACTTAAAAAACATATAGCACATATACTCATAAAACAAACACAAATAAAGAGCAGAAGATTGTGTTGTGAGGCTGATATGGAATAACAGACACACGTACAAAGAATACTACATAAACGAACAGTGTAATCTTGACAATCTTTGCAATAAAATTTCTGAAAAACATGCGATTTTTTATTTTTTAAGATTTTATTTATTTATATGACACAGAGAGAGAGGGCACAAGCAGGGGGAGTGGCAGGCAGAAGGAGAGGGAGAAGAAGGCTCCCTGCTAAGCAGGGAGCCTGATGTGGGGCTCAATCCCAGGACCCTGGGATCATGACCTGAGCTGAAGGCAGACGCTCAACCAACTGAGCCACCCAGGCACCCCTAAAACATGAGATTTTTTAAAAAGAATCCTCACCAACATCTTGACATTTTCCAAACTACTTATTATCATAAATTTTAATTACTGTACTTTACTATTATAAAAAGACACTGAACTATAAAAATGTATACATATACAGCAATAAAAATCCAAAGAAACCATAGAAAAAAATACGTAAATAGTTGTGATATTTAGGTGATGGGAAAATACAGTTTTTAAATTTTTTTTAAGTTTATTTATTTAAGGGGAGCCTGGGTGGCTCAGTGGGTTAAGGCCTCTGCCTTCGGCTCAGGTCATGGTCTCAGGGTCCTGGGATCGAGCCCCGCATCGGGCTCTCTGCTCAGCAGGGAGCCTGCTTCCCCCTCTCTCTCTGCCTGCCTCTCTGCCTACTTGTGATCTCTCTGTCAAATAAATAAATAAAATCTTTAAAAAAAAAAAAGTTTATTTATTTAAGTCATCTCTACCACCCAACATGGGGCTCAAACCCACAACCTCAAGATCAAGAGTCGCATGCTCCTCTGACTTAGCCAGCCAGGTTCCCCTAAATGTCTTTTTTTTTTTTTTAAGATTTTATTTATTTGAGAGAGTGAGAGAGAGCATGAGAGGGGAGAAGGTCAGAGGGAGAAGCAGACTCCCCATGGAGCTGGGAGCCCGATACAGAACTCGATCCCGGGACTCCGGGACCATGACCCGAGCCAAAGGCAGTCGCCCAACGAACTGAGCCACCCAGGCGCCCCTGTATTTTCTTTTTAATTTAAAAGTATTATCATTGTCACTTTTTGAAAGGCATTTTAAAAATATATCCAAAACTTTCATGCTTGGTGTAATAAATAGGCAAAAGCAGGAATTTCCCAGCCATTCATGCGAATATACGATTGATTTCATATCTAAACTAAGTGTACACGATATGGAAAAATGACACTAATCTATCATTCAGTTAAAAAAACAATTTTAAGAATTTTATGTGTAGCATGATCTTAGCCATATGGAAACAAAATACTATGTATTATGTAGGGGGAATTTACATGTATATATTTAAAAATATCGGCAAAAATATTCACCAAACTGTTAAGAGTGGTTACTCCTGGAGAGTGAGACTAGGAAGAGTAAAGAGACATTCACTTTTTATTTCATATATTTTTGTATTAACTGCCTATTTAACAAGCATATACAACCTTTCATAATTTTTAATCACCAATTTTTTAAATTATTTGTAGGTGCCATCAGTTTATTTTCTTCCAGAAAGAAACAGAAGTACATTAAATTCAACACCTTCTTGTGTCAATTTTTAATTATCCAGACCAAAAGAGAAACTGAACATGGTAGCAATGCCAATAGGTTATATTTGGCTTCCAAACACATAATAGGTTTTTGCAGCATCTTTACTCATAATATACCCCAGAGGGAGCATCTGAGTGGTACCCTGAAAAGTCTATGATGAAAACTTTGCTGTACAATAGTTATTTAGTGGTTAAAGCCTCTGCCTTCGGCTCAGGTCATGATCTCAGGGTCCTAGGATCGAGCCCTGCATCGGGCTCTTGCTCAGCGGGGACCCTGCTTCCCCCTTTCTCTCTGCCTGCCTCTCTGCCTACTTGTGATCTCTCTCTCTCTGTCAAATAAATAAATACAATCTTAAAAAAAAAAGTTACTTAGTAAAAATAATTAGCATCACCTTCCGCATTCACATTTCACCCTAACACACCGGTGCTTTAACAATTATTGCCAGTACATGTGGAACCAGAATTTAAAAAGGGGGGGGAAAAAAGCACTCTAAGAAGACATTACAGACTAATACAAAATACAGCTCTTAATTTCAAAAAATGAGCCAGGTTATAAAATACCAAACCAAGTTTTAGAAGACAGTGCAGAAGAGGAAGAAATAGGAAATGTCAGTCTCTCGTTCTTTCTTTCCTTTCTGACTTATCCTCCTGATGCCTCACACCTGAACTCCTTAGTGAACTCACCAGCAAGGGGCTCTGGGGCCCACTTGAAATGTGCAAATCAAACAACGCTGTAAGCAAGAAGACATTAGAAGCATACCTTTTCCAAAATGAACTTGTTTAAATATGGCATGTAGCCCTGATTGGAGACGGGCCCCTCATCATCATCCCGGAAGTGCTCTTCAAGGGCAACAGGGTCATGTGGAACCTTCAGCACTGTGCACAGGTTATGGGAAAGGACCTAAGGGGAAAGAAAGTCCTTTAAAGGCATCCACTAACCAACACATGGCAGCTTCACTGTCTGAACACAATTGGCTGCTCCCAACTCTACTAAAAAAATGTTTAAATAGCCATGACTATAATATTCCTTAGAGTTTTTTATTACTTGGCCCACGTTAGAAAGAAAAAAGGGAGGAAGGGCCAAGAGGATGTTTTCAAAATTAAACTTCTCCCCAAGTAGAGCAGTGTCAGAGTTGTAAGAGAAAGAACATGGAACTGGGCAGCTGCAGCCGAGGGTTCTGGACAAAGTGACTGATCAGGGCCAATCACACCTTTCTGTGTTCTCACTTGTTCAACACAAAGGGCCAAGTTAATATACAAAGATACCAAATATTAATTAGCAATCTCTAAGTGTCCAAATTATTTCTAAAATTCTAGGATACTAGGCTAAGTTTTCCGCATGAGTATAAAAGAACATAAATATAAAAAGAAAAAAGAAACCAAGGGCCTGGTTTAGAAGAAATAGGAGAAAAATTAATTGTGAAAATATCTCAGAAGTCACCAAAATGGTTCAAAGTCTTTTGTAGAAAATTTGCATTCCATATATAAAGCATTACTGGTTTTGGCATAACCTGAGTGCATAATTTAACACTCAGGCACTTCAATTAGCAGTTTTGGCTCTCTGAGTACTAACCTCATTTTGCATTAAATGAAAATTTTACAGTAAAACTTAAATCCCTCCCATTTCATTTGTGCATTCTAAACAGGTCAGTTACATAGCTCCAGCTGTACTTGCTTTAACAGAGAATCTCACCAGATGTTAAATCCAAGGTTAAAGTACTCTCTACTTTTCTCAGCCCTACACATTTAATCAGTTGAAGAAGCACATTCATCTCAATGCCATTAAGCAAGTCGCTTTTTTCTGCATACACGTTTCAGTTAGGATTTTTTAAGATTAAAAAAAGTAACCTATAAAAAGAATATTTGCATATCTTCTCTCTATATTTGTTTTGTTTCTCAAAGCTTCATTTATCTGGAGATCCTTTTCTACATGCCCTACTGGTTTTAAGGAAGTAAGTAAAGTAAAGGAAGTAAATTCACAAATGGTTATAAATGAAGTAATGAAGACTTTTATCAGCCCCTACAAAGCAGACTGTGTTTCTCAAGCAAAACCTCTATTTGCCAATAGTAGAGCACATGAAAAGAGCACGGTAGAGCTTGTGCTGAAGAATCTTGCACCACAGTCAGCAGAAACCCAAATAGATATTTCTTTTCTCTATTTACCTAGTAAAACTTATGGAGTAATTACCTACTTCCAAAGAGATTTTGTGAGGATCAACTTCAAGAAGATAAAGCACTTAAAACCTGTAAAGTACTACAGAAATAGGAGGTTAGAGAAATAAGGAGTGATTTTCTCAGATAAGGCTCAAAGGTCATTCAAATCTGAAATCATTTGGGACTTCAATCAAGTAAAAATTCCCAACCACTGCTTAAATTATGATGCATTCATAAAACGTTAAGAACAATAAGGAAGCTCACTGTGTGGTGATATGAAAAGATCTCCAAGATAAGCGAAAAAAGCATTATGCTTAAGATTATGTTTAGTGTGCCATCTTTTATGTAAAAGAAAAAGAAAGAAAAAATAAGAAACTCTAGCAGAGGGGCACCTGGGTGGCTCAGTCGGTTGAGTGCTTGCCTTCAGCTCAGGTCATGATCCCAGGGATTGGGATCCAGTGCCAGAGTGCCACATGGGGCTCCTTGCTCATCAGGGAGCCTGCTTCTCCCTCTGCCTGCCGCTCCCCCTGCTTGTGCTCTCTCTCGCTCTCTGACAAATAAATAAATCTTAAAAATAAATAAATAAAGGTTCTATTTCTTAAAAAAATTAAAAAATTAAAAACTAGCAGAATATATAAGAAACTAATAACAGTAGGAGAAAGACTAGCTTGGTGGTAGACCCGAGGAAGACTTTTCACTGCACCTCCCCTTTTTCTTAAGCCTGAAAAAAATTTTACCTAATCAAAAATGTTCTATTTAAAAAATTAAACATGTGTTTTTAAAAAGCGCCTGACGCAACATCACACAGCTAAATCTATTTAAGTTCGAAGTCTGTATTTTTTCTTTCACATTAATCTACTCTCTAGCGATAGGTATAAAAGGCAGGCATATTTCACAGCAACGTACCATGATTAACAGATGAGTGAGATGTAAGGACAATCAATGCGATCAGAAAAGACATACAATGTGTGTTAAAGTGACTTCATAGAGGAAGTGAAATGTAACCTGGGTCTTAAAATAGGAGAGCTTTTTGGACAGAAAAGGGCAATTGGCAGGCTTTCGGATAAGGGCGTAACATGAGAAAAACAGTTGATTATTGCAAACTCCTCAGGGTACAAAAAGGAGACACCAATCTCTCCCACACACCTCTTTCCCTACCTTCAGGTTTTATAGATCTTCCAACTAACGTCGTGGCAGGGGCTTTGTGTGCCCTACTGTCATCCTCCTCATCTTATAGTTGATAAGTACTGGCTCAAAGAGATAAAATTTGTCTTGTTTTGTTTTTAATTAAGGTTACTTAGCAGAAAAAACACTAGAATTCAGGTTTTGTAATCCCTGGTCTAACACTCTCTAGTAATAAGGAACATCATAGTTTTAGTTCTCTAAAGTCAACAATGCTCTTTGTTGTTGTCGTTTTTTTTTTAAGATTTTATTTACTTATTTGAGAGAGAATGAGAGAGCATGAGAGGGAGGAGGGTCAGAGAGAGAAGCAGACTCCCCACCAAGCAGGGAGCCTGATGCGGGACTAGATCCCGGGACTCCAGGATCATGACCTGAGCCGAAGGCAGTCATTTAACCAACTGAGCCACCCAGGTTCCCAACAATGCTCTTTGTATGTGTAGGTGCTTAGTTCAATTCAGTGATCCCAATAAAGAAGATTTAGATTTGAACTCTAGACTTTTCCAGAATTTTCTTAACTGCCTTTATCTTTATTTAGCTAAACAAACTGTGAGGGAGTCAGTGCTTAATAGTAACAACAACCCTAGAGCAGATTTGAGCACCAGCCCTGCTCATGCAGTCTGTTCCTGCTCAGTGGTTTGCCACTTACCATTTTATAATATTTTAATGTTTTGTTACCTATTTGCTCATCTCAGCATCCTCACTGCAGAATAAGGTGTTAAACCTGCTTCTAAAAAAATTTTTTAAAGCCCAATCCTTAACTGTCAACCCAAACGCGTTCTATAAATTCAGCAAAAGCGCTATAATTTGATCATAAATTGGCTTTTTTCATTGTTAATATGGCCTAGAATAGGGAAGTCTTCATCAAACAAAACTAAATAATAGATAACTGAAAAGATTCTGTTACTAAAAGAGAAAAAAAAAAGTGTGCTATCTTTAAAAGTTTTCAAAAATTTTTATCGGCATAAATAAAATCTTTTAAAAAGGTAGGGGGTGGTGTGCCTGGGGCGCTCAGTTGGTTAAGCATCTGCCTTCGGCTCAGGTCATGATCCTAGGGTCCTGGGTTCGAGCCCCACGTTGGGATCCCTGCTCAGTGAGGAGTCTGCTTCTCCTTCTGCTCCCGCTCTTGTGCTCTCTCGTTCTTTCTCAAATAAATAAATGAAATCTTAAAAAAAAAAAAAATTATCAGCAATTTTTTAAAAGCCTAAATGGTATCTCAAGTTTTTTTAAATAAAAAATAAAATGTATAAAAAATCAAAATCTTAAAGGCCAGAATACAAACTATTAATAAGAAGTAAACACTCCAGGGGCGCCTGGGTGGCTCAGTGGGTTAAAGCCTCTGCCTTCGGCTCAGGTCATGATCTCAGGGTCCCGGGATCGAACCCCGCATTGGGCTCTCTGCTCGGCAGGGAGCCTGCTTCCCCCTCTCTCTCTGCCTGCCTCTCTGCCTACTTGTGATCTCTCTCTCTGTCAAATAAATAAATAAAATCTTTAAAAAAAAAAAAAAGAAGTAAACACTCCACAAGCTTGTACAGTAGTTTATGCTTTTTAGAGTAGACTGGCATCGTCCGTTAGTTGGTTTTAGTCTTACCCCTGAGAAAAGTAGGTATTATTGCTATTTTACAGATGAAGAGGCTGAGTCAGAAGTTAGGAGATGTCCCCAAATCACAAAATTTTATATGTAGTGAAACTGGGCCAGAAGCCAAGCCTCCTGTTCTGATGTCCCTTCCACATTTGCCACTTTCCCTCTCTTTCTGGAAGAACAGAGAGCCCAATACCCTGTGGCCATGTATGCGTGTTGTAGATAAGGTGCAGTGATGGACTGGTGCTCGCCTAGCCCTACCTAATCAGTTCTCCAGGATCCAATAAGATGCCTGGCACTATTTCGTGGATCCAAGTTAAATCCAGTGGCGTAGAACTACATATGCCTAGAACTCTGGGACCATTCTCTCTCAGGGAGCCCCCATCTCCTAGCACCCACCTTTGGGGGAACCAGTTCCAAGAGGCGCTAGCCTCGCCAGATGAAGAAGCTGGAAAGTAGATCAGGACAAAAGCAATCAGGATGAAAGAGGGCTGCAAGTTCTTGATTTGCATGAAGACTGCCCCTGAATCACTCTAATCAGGGTGTTTGCAAGTTTCTCAAAAAAGTTGAATTATACCACTTTAAATGCCTGCTCCTCCAAAGGCCATTCTTCTAGCACCCACATGATTGCTAAGCAACTTTGCTCTCATTCCCTTGATTTGAAGAATAAACTATTGTTACTACAATAAAAGATCCATATCCATGCCAACAACCCATCTCTCCAGTTCTTTCGTATCTACTATTGCCTCCGCAGGGCCTTTGCTGACAAGAGATGACTAATTAGCTGCATGAGCCCTGTTCGTTGGTCTATTCCTGTTCAGTGGTTTGCCATTTACCCTTTTTAAGCACTTTACTCCAACTATCATGAAAACAAAACCAAGGATGATGAACGACTAAACAGTGTTTTAACACACATGAATACATAATCTTTACCCTCCTCCCTCTCAAAGATGTAGAGATTATAAAGGTTCTCTGAAATGTGCTCCCCCCACAAGTCACACAGTTTCCCTTTACAGGATGTGCGTAATGGGCAAACTTCAACACTGAAGAAAAGGGGGGTGGGGATCTCTATTCCAACAAGCTTATCTGAACCAACACAATTACAGAATTATAATTCATAATAAGTAATCTTTAAAAAAAAAACATGAAAATTCCTGTCTGATTTAAAAAATTTCAAGCTAATAGCGAATTACCAGAAAATTCTACCTAACAATGAACCAGAATGACCAATTTCCTACCAGTATTATGTCCTGCCTTAAGAGTATTGTCTTAAAAGAAGTCCTGCCCCTTACCACAGAGTCATTTTCCCTTTCCTGACAATATCCTTTCATCCTGCTTATCACTGTTTAAATCTTGCTTGCTTTCTCTTAAATTATCTTTATTGTATTCAGCCTCAGAAATCTCCAAGTCAATGTTGACTCAGTCCCTAAATGCAATCCTAGACACTTTTACCAAATTAATCTTTTTGGGGGGAAGATTTTATTTATTTATCTGACAGAGAGAGAACACAAACAGGGGGAGCAGCAGAGGCAGAGGGAGAAGCAGACTCCCCGCTGAGCAGGGAGCCTAATGCAGGCTTGATCCCAGGATTTGGGGATTATGACCTGAGCCAAAGGCAGATGCTTAAACGACTGAGCCACCCAGGCACCCCTTACCAAATTAATCTTAAAGTGCTGCTTATACCACATTATTCCCTCATCTAAAACTCAACAAAAGCCTACAGAAGTAAAAACCAAGTAAGTATCTCAACCGTGTATTTAAGGCACTTGACAAATCAGGCCCTCTTTAGCTTTCTAGCGTTTCTTCCTACCCCTCTGTACCAACCATACAAATCTGACCAAACAAGTTTACTCACTGTACCACAGACAAACCCGGTACCACAGCCCTTCCCTTGAGGCCTTTGCTCCAATTGCCCCTATATCTCCATTTCTGCCTAACATAAATGCTATCCCTTTCAGAAGCCTCCACCATCCAAAATCAAGATGGTCTTTCCTCATTCTGCATTTCCCAAGCACTCTGTACTTTTTATTTTACACTACCACACATGATTTTTCTCTCCCAAGATTGTAAATTTCTGAAAGGCCCATGTCTTATCTATCCTTGCATTGCCACAGCACCTCACATGCTATCCAGAAAGCAGAAGGCTTTCAATAAATGCTGAACAAATTCTTTCTAAAAATTCTCTTTTAACAGTAAAACTATAATATTTTAATAATGGCAACTATCTTAGGAAATATTCTACTCCTGTCTCCTTATTTCACAGATAAAAACACTAGGGCCTGAGACTCGCCACACACTGATGAGTAACAAAACAGGGATGAGAATCCAAGTCTATCTGCCTGTCCCACAACAAGGGGGTGCCAGAAACATTCCCTTCTGCCTAGTTACATCCTTTAAGACTGGGTCATTCTCCATAAACTCCAGGAAACCTTTACTGGCCCTCCTGTCCACCCAACTCCTACTCAGCATATAAATGAATTGTTTCATATGCTAACAGTATCTCAAATACCCAGCTGCAGCTCAGTGAGGGAGGGAACCTTGCCAAATAGTTGTATTCCATACCCTTCACAGAGACTACCAGTAGGAACATGACACTTATGCACAGATTAAGGCAGGATATCTAACTCAAAACCACCTGTTGTGATGTTGTCTACAGACTACATGCCATTAAACTACCTACAGTCAATGCCACTGGATTTCATTCTAAATGAACCACCTTTAATAAGTTATTTCAGGCAATTCAGGTGGCTCAGTGGATTAAGCCTCTTAGCCCTCTGCAGAAATCCAACAGAAAATATCAATAAATTTGACCACAAAAATGTTTTTAATTTCTCTTTGAAAAGAGACACCACAAAGAAACAAACAAAAAAAGGCTGATAGCTCCAATATTCAAATTACTCTTATAAATTAAAGATGAGCACCTGATTAAAAAAAATGGACAATGGACATGAATGGGAAATTCATAAAAGGAACTGATGGCTAATATAGAAAAAGATGGGGGCACCTGGGTGGCTCAGTGGGTTAAAGCCTCTGCCTTCCACTCAGGTCATGATCTCAGGGTCCTGGGATGGAGCCCCGAATCGGGCTCTCTGCTCAGCAGGGAGCCTGCTTCCCCCTCTCTCTCTGCCTGCCTCTCTGCCTACCTGTGCGCTCTCTCTCTCTCTGTCAAATAAATAAAATAAAATAAAATAAAATAAAATAAAATAAAATAAAATAAAATAAAATAAAATAAAATAAAGAAAAAGATGCTTAACCTCACTAGTAATCAAAATAATGCAAACTATGGGCGCCAGGGTGGCTCAGTGGGTTAAAGCCTCTGCCTTCGGCTCAGGTCATCATCTCAGGGTCCTGGGCTCGAGCCCCCATCAGGCTCTCTGCTCAGCAGGGAGCCTGCTTCCCCCTCTCTCTCTGCCTACTTGTGATCTCTCTTTCTCTGTCAAATAAATAAATAAAATCTTAAAAAAAAAATAATGCAAACTAAAAGAGTTAGTACTTTTTGCCTGAGTAACAATACACGGTGTTTGAACAGATATAGGGGAGTGAAGATAGCGACCACCCAACACTGGAGAAGGAATAGAGCAGGTTTTCTCCATCACTACTGACATTTCGGACCAGGTAATTCTTTTTTTTTTTCCTAGACTTTTTTTTTTTAAGTAGTCTCCAAGCCCAGCATAGAGCTCAATGCAGGCTTGAACTCATGACCCTAAGATCAAGACCTGAGCTGAGATCAAGAGTCAGACACTTAACCTACTGAGCTGCCTAGGCACCTCTAGACCAGATAATTCTTTGTTTAGGTAGCAGGGGGAGGTGTGTCCTATCCATTGTAGAATCTTTAGCAGCATCCCTGGCAGAAAACATCTGAACACCTCAAATATCTAATAGGAACGTGGTTAAATAAAACATGGTGCATCAACACAGTGAAATAGTTTATAGCCATTATTAAGAATGTTGTCTGTATCTATGAGCAGTGATATGGAAAGATGACCCTAACACCTCTTTAAGAAAATAGGTTACAGAGGCCCCTGGGTGGCTCAGTCGGTTAAGTGTCTGCCTTTGGCTCAGCTCATAATCCCACGGTCCTGGGATCGATCCTGGGATCAAGCCCCACATGGAGCTCCCTGCTCAGCTGGGAGTCTGCTTCTCCCTCAATGTGCTCCCCCTCCTTCTGCTCTCTCTTCCTGTCAAATAAATAAAATCTTAAGAAAAAAAAAAAAAAAAGAAGGGGCCTAGGTGGCTCAGTCGTTAAGTGTCTGCCTTCGGCTCAGGTCATGATCCCAGGGTCCTGGGATCGAGCCCGGCATCGGGCTCCCCGCATCGGGCTTCCCCACATCAGGAAGCCTGCTTCTCCCTCCCCTACTCCCCCTGCTTGTGTTCCTGCTCTCGCTGTCTCTCTCTCTGTCAAATAAATAAATATTTTTTAAAAAAAGAATAAAAATTAAAAAAGAAAATAGGTTACAAAAGTATATGAAATACAGTCCCATTTATATAAAAGGATATGTATGTTTGTGTACATGCAACTGTGTGCATGCATGTGTATGTGTACGGAGCAAGGAAAGGGAGGAAAAAGGGGTGGAAGAGAGATAAAAGATGTTAGAAAGATATTCACTGAAAAGTTAATTTCATCCGCCCTTGCTGGTGGAATTTTGGGTACTTTTACCTTTGCCTCTATACTTCAATGCATTGTTTGAATATTCTACATATTATCTTTATAATCAGAAAAAGTGAAGCTTTTATATTCATGGAAAATTTAAAAATTAAGTATGTCTGGAGGTTCCAGCTAGAGAACACCAATAAAATTACAAAATATGAAGAGATCACTGTAGGAATATAGAATTGATGAAACTAACTCAGTTCAGTCATCCACAAAAAACTATGCTTTGCCATGCCTCTTGAAGAAGCCACACGATGGGCAACAAAGTCTCCCAATCTGGGACAACTTCCTTAGATTTCAGTCTCCCACTGGATTACAGCATAAACAAATGTTTTAAGAGGATAAATCATGTATAAAAAGATTTAACTCCAATAAGTGTCTGCACCTATATCTCCCACTACTCTGTAAGTTCCATAGAGGGAAGGTCTATATTTTATCCAACTGTGCAATACCAAAGCCTAATAAAGTGCCTGATGTTCAACAAATGTGTGCTAAACGAGTCCTATTTAAGAATTTTCTTCTCAGGGTGCCTGGGTGGCTCAGTGGATTAAGCCTCTGCCTTCGGCTCAGGTCATGATCTCAGGGTCCTGGGATCGAGCTCTGCATCGGGCTCTCTGATCAGCAGGGAGCCTGCTTCCTCCTCTCTCTCTGCCTACTTGTGATCTCTCTCTCTCTGTCAAATAAATAAAATCTTAAAAAAAAAAAAAAGAATTTTCTTCTCTCTCTCTAATTTAGTTTGCTTCTCCATCATTTTTATCTAGATCTAGGTTTTTGAATTTACTTCATTGTACTACCACTATATTCCACTGGAGCATTTTTAATTGGAATATCTAATTCAGATCACTTTTAGAGTAAAAACCAATGTCCCCATTAGTTATTCATGCCGCCAGTACTAGCAGGCGTAATTCATCTGACCCGAGGTCTAGTAAAGCAATCCAGTTCCTCAAAATTCAAGTAGAGATTTTTGAAGAAGGAACTCAGTAAGAATTAACAAGTGTGAGAGAGAACTCTATAACAGAAGAGAGAAAAATTAGGTAGTTCAATTTAGTACACTCCACTCCAAAAGAAAATCTGAAGCCACAGTATACACCCAAAGTGATGATAAAGATCACAAAGCTGAGGTTTATCTTTGCTGCCCCCTCTTCAGATCACTCTGTCTCCTTATGGTCTCCATAATATGGCTCCCGTCCTTATCAATCTCATGAAATTGCTTTTTCAAAAGGATTCTGTGGCAGACACGGAGATGTACCACTCAGAGCCCTCAAGAAAGGAAATGCTGCCCAGCTACAATGACTATAGTTAGCTGGGAGCACCCAGCTATTACACCTTCAGGGTCCTCAGCCAATGACCAAGCAAGATGGTGATATCATTTGCTCCCAGTTTTGTCAGCTCCGTATCACAGTTTGATACCTCCTTTTCCCAATTCTGCTTCCAATCTCTCTCTCTCTCTTTTTTTTCCCCCATAGGTGTTTCTTCTCAATAGCCCTTTTGCAAACCCAACTCTGTCTCACCATCTGCTTCCTGGAGAAGCCATCGTAGGACAAAGACCTTCTGAACAAGTCATTCTCCCAAGTTGCTGGCACTTGGCAGTCTGGATCACCTCCCTCCTCTTAGACTTACTTTGGTTCTTCTCCTTAGGAGAATGAGGGGTTAGGGAGGTGATCCCACAAAGGCACCTCCACCAAAGCTCAATTTTCAGCCCTGAGTTCTTCTTTCTCCTTATTCTCTTCTTCAAAAGTGTTTTTATTCTGACAATGTTAAGTTACCTCTATTCTAATAACTCTCACATCTTCTTCTGGTCTTTCCCTCTCAACTGAACTCTGATTTACATCCCTAAACCTAGAGATTTCTATACTAAATTTACCTCACATCCAAAAAAACCCAAAGAGTTCATCACCTTTTCCCCCAAAACAGGCTTCCCACCCCGATGCTAACTTTGGTCCTATCATTACTTTTAACAACAAAATCATGGACTCTCCTCTTCTTGTACCTCTTTTACTTAGTTTGTCCTATTGCTACATCTAATTCAGCACCCCCCCAAGGCCAACTCCCCTCTCTACTGAATGAGCTGCTCTGTCAACTTATGGCTAACCAGAGAATGTAATGTTGGGGAAACAGGGGCTCCCTGTCCTCAGCAGCAGGTCCCATTCTCCCCTCTGAGACTCTGACAAAGAGCTGCTGCAGAGCAAACACTCAACAGGATATGATTGTGGTAAACACATCAAGCTAACTAGTTAAATTAGAAGGCTAACGCTCAAAGACCTCATCTGGTACTCCACATTTTACAAATGAGGAAACTGAAGCCCAGCAAGAAGTGACTTCCCATGGCTACACAAGTATCAGCGCAGAGAGGTCTCCTGACTCCCCAACTAGTGCTCTTCCCTGACACTTTGTCCTGTTTTTCCAAAGGATTTCTTTTTTTTTTTTTAATTTTTATTTATTTATTTGACAGAGAGAGAGATCACAAGTAGGCAGAGAGGCAGGCAGAGAGAGTGGGGGAAGCAGGCTCCCTGCTGAGCAAGGAGCCCGATGCGGGGCTCGATCCCAGGACCTTGAGATCATGACCTGAGCCGAAGGCAGAGGCTTTAACCCACTGAGCCACCCAGGCGCCCCAGGATTTCTTTTCTGTATCTTTCATCATAGATATTCTTATAGCCGAGTTTGACACATCCCTTAAGGTCCACAACAAATGCCTCTTTCTTTAGAAGTATTTGCTGACCTAACTCCTCCAATCCTCCCCATAAGTTAGATAGGTTCCCCTCCTCTGTGCGTCCAGCACTTTTTTTCTGGCGAAAGTTTAATTTAATTTAAAAAGAGTTAGAGGGGCGCCTGGGTGGCTCAGTGGGTTAAGCCTCTGCCCGTGGTTCAGGTCATGATCTCGGGTCCTGGGATGGAGCCCCACATTGGGCTCTCTGCTCAGCGGGGAGCCTGCTTCCTCCTCTCTGCCTGCCTCTCTGCCTACTTGTGATCTCTCTCTCTGTCAAATAAATAAATAAAATCTTTAAAAAAAAAGTAAAATAAAATAAAAAGAGTTAGAAAATGAATGCTTGTCTTTAAACAAGAATGACAATTAATAAATGGACAAAAATGATAGAACTGATCTTAAAAATCACTATATTGCACCCAACAATAAAATAATTCATTACAGGCAAGTGTTATGAATAGATCCCACAAGCCTTAGGTGAAATGCGTACTTCATCTCACTATATTTGAACTGACACTTGCTGGGTCGCTATCATTCACAGGACTAAAGCTCTATAAGGGTAGGGAACATATCTGTTTTGATTCCCACTGCCACCATCCCAGTCCAGCACTCATAAACTGACTCACCAACTTTCACAGATGCTCCCCAATTGGTCTCCCCATCTCCAGCCTCTCACCTCTAATTACCACACTCACATTATCAGAATAATCTCAAAACTCTACCTTTGTCATAAATACTCAAAAAGTTTTAGTAACTTCCCCTTTATGGGATCAGTTCTGAAGTACTGGCTCTAATGCAGTCGGTCAACAAATACATGTTAACCATCTATTCTGTACAGGAACAAAAACATCGAAAATGTAACCCCACATCCATGAGCTGAAAGAATTGATGGGGATGTGCTGCCTCACAAGGCAATGCTCTATCCTCCCAGAGCTACTTATGCAATGAAATATAACACCTTCAACACTGTTCAGCGTGTGTTGGTGCACGGCTGCTACACCATGCTCACATACACAAAACAAACATATCTGATTACCATACAAAGGTAATTATTCCTAAGGAAGCAAAAGGTATAGAAAGCACAGAGGAATCCTAAGATGAAAAAATTAGTTTTTCCAATATTGCAGAAATCTCTCCCTAATCACAAGATCTCTTCATTTATGAAATTCAACTACATGCAGATTTACTCCTAAATACCTTTCCAGTTAATTAGTTGCTGAGAATTGCAATTTCAAGGAAATACAGATTTTGAATTAAAAAAAAAAAGGAATCCGAAGGTACAATGAGAAGGAAGTAAAGCAGAAAGCAGAGCAGAAAAATAGAGTCATGAAATGAATCCCTGGGGAAGATAAAGGAAGCTGAGTCAAAGGGCTACCTTAGACTTATGTTGTAGGACGGGAACAGGGACACACATAAGAGAAACTGTGGAGGCAAGCTGGAATACCTCGAGTTCCAATGTGCTAATTAGCCACTGAGGGGATTACATAATAACCCTCTTGTTGGGAGGGAATGAGAACATAGCTACTCTGTGATGGCAAATGGAGTAATTGAGAAAAGGTCACGCGAAAACTCTTCTGTCTCTAGCTTCCAGGTACTATGTACCTCAGGACTATAGTGAGACCCAAAAGGAAGTACGAAATGGAGATCAAGAAGGTTAAGAACTCTGAGTCATAAGATTAGAAATGCACGCTGGCTCTTAAGATGGAGGCACAGGCACGCGCGCATGCGCGCATGCGCGCATACGCATATATATACACACACACACACACACACACACACACACACACACACACTGCCTCGTAGTTTGTATATTACCTTCAATAAAGCAGAAGTTTACATATTATTTCAAAAAAACCCAAAACTTCCAACTCGTCTCATTGAAAAACCGTTAGAAAATAAGGAGTGAAGAAAGGAAGTAATTCAGAATCCATTATTACCATTTTAAGATTTTTAAATGTCTCTTACATGTTCTTTATTTGGAGAGCTGTCTTTACTATTTTGTTTTGGTTAAATATAAAAAATATTTACAAAGACTTTTATAGGCTTATTCATGATTCCAATCCTCTAATCCGATTTTTTAATTAGATTTTTTAGTTCTTCAACAGAAACAACTTTTACCACAGAGGTTAATAGAAACATAACACTAAAGTCTAGGGAAAAAGAGGGGCCTGGGTGGATCAGGCGGTTAAGCAACTGACATGGACTAAGATCATGATTCCAGGGTCCTGGGATCAAGCCCCACATAGGGCTCCCTGCTCAGCAGAGAGCCTGCTTCTCCTTCTCCCCTCTGCTGCTCCCCCTGCTTGTGCTCTCTCTTTCTGTCAAATAAATAAATAAAATCTTTAAAAAAAAAATAAAAATAAAAAATAAAGTTCAACACCTTAAAAAAAAAGATTAGGGAAAAATACTATACATGCCAAGTTCACAAAAATTAGCCATATTTTTACATTGTGTTTCACAGGATAAAAGCCCTTTACAACTTGCTTCCTGTACACAGTTGTCCTGCTTATGCAGGGGACACTACCACTTCCAAGTGGTAGCCTGAAACCCTACCGGATAGTACTGAACCCTAGATACATGTTTTTTCAGATACATATATATCTATGATCAAGTTTAATTTATAAATTAGGCACAGTAAAAAGATTAACAATAACTAATAATAAAATAGAACAATTATAACCTACTGTAACAAAAGTTAGGTGAATGTCATATCTCTCTCTCAAAATATTGTCCTATACTCACCCTTCCTGTAATTATAAGAGATGATAAAAGGCCTACGTGATGAGATGAAGTGAAGTGAATGATGTAGGCACTGTGACATACTGTTAAACTATTAGAGAACTTCTGACAATATGTCAGAAGAAGGATCATCTACTTCCAGACCACAGATGACTGCAGGTAAATGAAACCGTGAAATTCAAATACACAGGTAAGTGGGGACTACTGTATTTTCAACTAACACATTGGCCAGCCTCAATTACTTTTGTAACTGGTAAGATTAAAATTTTTTAAGACTAAATGCCTACATGAGAATAGAACATATAATATTCATAAGATACAAAAACAAACTACAAAGCAAAGAATAAAAAGTATTTAGCTGAAAATCAACATTGAGGAATGAATAAAGATTCAAACTACCCATGTTCCCCAAAATTTTTTTCCACTTAGATTCTCTTTTACTTCAAAAGGGCAGGGCACAATTTAAAACAAAACAAAACCCTGTGTTTCTAAAAACAACATGATAAAAGTGCACAGCCAAAAAGCTTATTTCAAGACATTTCCAGGACTGACATGTAATTCGCACTGCAACCATAATTGCAAAGTAAAGTTATAATAAAGGTTGCAAAAAATATCACTAGACTTTGCTATATTTAAAAGGACAACACTTACTAAAACAATAAGAGTATTAATTTTAAGATACATTTTGATCTCTGGAAGGAACATAACAAACTAGTAATAATGGTTACCTCCAGAGCAGGAAAATAGTGTGGGACAGGGGTTGAAGAAAACTTACTTTTCACTTCTGTAAATGCCCTTCTGAACTTTATGAATTTTTTTTTTTTTTTAATTTATTTGAGCAAGAGAGAGAGCAAGAGAGCACAAGTAGGGGTGAGGGGTGGAGGGAGACAGAGCAAACTCCCCACTGAGCAGGGAGCCTTACACGGGGCTTGAGCCCAGGACCCCTGGATCACGACCTGAGCCGAAGGCAGACATCCAACCAACTGAGCCATCCAGGCACGCCGAACTTTATGAATTCTATACCATGTGTATAAGAACTATTACAAAGTTTCTCTTTGATGTACAAGTGTTTAAATAATAGCCTTCATTATCTTATCTTCTTGGAATTACATTTTTTTAAATTTTTATGTTATTTTAATCCAGTATAATTAATATACAGTGTTATATTAGTTTCAAGTATACAACATAGTGATTCAAGAATACATTAGTCTGGGGCGCCTGGGTGGCTCAGTCAGTTAAGCATCTGCCTTTGGCTCAGGTCATGATCCCAGAGTCCTGAGATTGAGCTCTGCATTGGGCTCCCTGCTCATTAGGGAGTCTGTCTCTCTCCTACTGTCCCTCCTGCCTTCCGTTCATTTTCTCTCTCAAATAAATACTTAAAAAAAAAAAAAAGAATACATTACTCAGTGCCCATCACAATACATGTACTCTTAATCCCCCTTAACTATTTCACCCATTCCTGCACCTACCGCCTTCCTCTCTGGTAACAACCAGTTTGTTCTCTATATTTAAGTCTTTTTTTCTCTTTTTCAATTTGTTTTGTTTCTTAAATCCACATGAGTGAAATCATACGGTATTTGTCTTTCTCTAACTTATTTCACTTTCAGCATCATGCCCTTTAGATCCATCCATGTTGTTGCAAATGGTAAGATTTCACTCTTTTTATAGCTGAGTAATAGTCCATTATATGTATACACCACATCTTCTTTATTCATTCATCTATCCATGGACACTTGGGTTGTCTCCATATCTCGTTATAATAATGCTGCAATAAACAGAGGGGTGAATATATCTTTCAAATTAATGTTTTCATATTTCATAAATTCCCAGTCATGGAGTTACTGGATTATATGGTAATTTCATGTCATTTTTTCGAGAAACCTCCATATCATCTTCCAAAGTGGCTGCACCAGTGCATTTCCACCAACAGTGAATGAGGATTCCTTTTTTTCCACATCCTTGCCAACAGTTGCTGTTTCTAGCGTTTTTTATTTTAGTCATTCTGACAGCCGTGAAGTGTTATCTCATTGTGGTTTTGATTTGCATTTCCCAAACGATAAGTGATGCTGAGCATCTTTTCATGTGTTTGTTGGCTATCTGGATGTCCTCTTTGGAGAAATGTCTGTTCATGGATGCCTGGGTGGCTCAGTAGGTTAAGCATCTGCCTTCGGCTCAGGTCATGATCCCAGGGTCCCGGGACCAAGCCCCACTTTGGGCTCCCTGCTCAACGGAGAGTCTGCTTCTCCCTATATCCCTCCCCCCGGCTCGTGATCTCTCTCTCAAATAAATAAATAAGGTCTTTACTTTTAATTATGTTTTTTAAGATTTTATTTGTCAGAGAGAGAGAGATAGAGCACAACCAGGGGGAGCACCAGTCAGAAGGAGAAGCAGACTCCCTGCTGAGCAAGAAGCCCAACGTGAGACTCAATCCCAGGACTTTGGGATCATGACCTGAGCCGAAGGCAGATACTTAAATGACTGAGCCACCCAGGCATCCCAGTTAAGAAATCTTAAAAAAAAAAAAAAAAAAAAGTCTGGGGTGCCTGGGTGGCTCAGTTGGTTAAGTGACTGCCTTCAGCTCAGGTCATGATTCCAGGGTCCTGGGATCGAGTCCCACATTGGGCTCCTTACTCAGCAGGAAACCTACTTTTCCCTCTGCCTGCCGCTCCCACGACTTGTGTGTGTGCGCGTGCAGGTGCGCTCTCTCTCTCTGACAAATAAATAAAATCTTAAAAAAAAAACCTTTAAAAAAATAAAATTGCATTCAAAACAAATAATAATAATCTTATAGTTTGTTCTAAGGAAAAACTATTTATAAATACAAGTTTAAAAGCAAGTAGAGAATGTGTTTCTGAAGATTTCTTTCCCCACTATATCTACTTCAGCCATCAACAACTAAATCACTATACAATTAGGAAAAGCTTAATTTAAAATAATAATTCAGGGGCACCTGGGTGGCTCATTCATTTAAGTGTCTGTCTTTGGCTCAGATCATGATCCCAGGATTCTGGGATGGAGCCCTGCATCTGGCTCCCTGCTCAGCAAGGAGCCTCCTTCTCCACCTTACTCTGCCCCTCCCCCACCACTAGTGCTCTCTCTTGCTCACTCTACATTCTCTCTAATAAAAATCTTTAAAATAATAAATAAAATAAAATAATAATTCAGTTTAAGGTCCCTCTGTATCCAGCCTGAAAAACAGAGTAACACCAAATCAATATGACAATTTAAAAAAACGAGCTGCCTTCTAACAATCCCACTGCAAATTAAACTAATACAGCTGATGACCTCTGGGAGTACACAGGCTGAGTGTGGTGGGTGGTAAAGACTGGTACAACTGCAACTCAGGTGGGGAGCCAGAAACACCACAACTGGAGCCAAAGAGAAGGCTCCTGCAGAGGGTGCATGGATTCCAAGGAGGAAACCTGGGAGATCACAGGGAATGCGGAAGGAAGAGAGAGAAAGAATGAAGGGTAAGAAAAGTGAGGCAGAGGTGGTTCCCCTTTTTTTGGAGGGTACAGGGAACGGGGCTTGGGGGGAGGAGAAGGGTACATTAATGAAGATCAGGAAGATACTGACCTACATTGACCTCATGCCTAATTGTCTTAACAAGGAAGCATCACTGTGACTAAACGACCTCAACATCTTGCCTCTATAGTAGCTTATGCAAGTCACAAGTGGTTTTCCAATTCTGTGTCCCATATTTTTATCTTATTGATAAATTTAATGAAAGTCTATGGTTGCAACAACAAAATAATATCTTAACTTATGTTGTTAATTTATTCTTTGGATTTCAAGTTTCAAAATTTATTGAGGTAGTAATTTTTGTTTTACTCAAAAAAACTATTAATAAAAATTAGGTATAAAACAAGCTGGAGATCCTGAAAGAAAATATTTACTAATTTTTTTAAAGATTTTATTTATTTATTTGAGAGAGAGAGTGTGTTCATGCATGGGGTGGGGGGGAGAAATATACTCTCTGCTGAGCAGGGAATCCAATGCAGGGCTGGATCCCAGGTCATCCCGAGATGATGACCTGAGCTGAAGGCAGACACTTAACCAACTAAGTGCCCCAATA
The DNA here is from genome assembly GCA_028534135.1 of Potos flavus. Lineage (NCBI taxonomy): Eukaryota > Metazoa > Chordata > Mammalia > Carnivora > Procyonidae > Potos > Potos flavus. The sequence continues at coordinate 54,607,421 of CM052884.1, read as the reverse complement.
TTTACTAATTATAGCAATGACTCAAACACATCTATCTAAATGAGTACTGTACTACAAAGTAATCTCCTAAAAGTAAAAAAATAAATTTATTCCCAAGATGATGCCAATACTTCAAACTTTTCACAACTTCTCTTTAGAGAAGAAATATGTAGTTTATAAGCTATAGCAGGAGAGAGTCACTCTCGTTACCCTACAATCTCCAAAATATACGTATAGAACAATAATAACAATAACTCAACTCTCAAAGATAAGAGACAATGTCTTCCTTGAAATCTCTTCTCCCTCAGTTCCGGTGTTGCTCCAAAGTGGTTCTTATTCTCGTTTCCAGTCCCTTAGCTTCTATTCTTCCTCTCACCACATACTCTAGCCATTCCCCAAGGCCATTAATTAATCTCGCCTCTCTTTTTTCCAAGTTTCAACTAATCAGATCCTGTACTGACAGCCCCACCCTTGCCAAGGACATCATCTCCAACAAGGACCTCGAAAACAAAACAAAGTAAACAAAACCTTATACATGTTCAAAGCTAACTTTCCTTTCTTTTCTAAACTTCCTTTTCATAACTTTCCTGTTTCTATTAAAAACCACTACTATCCACTGGTCATCCACAGCTGAAATTTGAAACATTTCTGACTGTCCTTTTCATTTCTCACACCCAATCACGAGCCGAGGCTACAAGAGAGCAAAATTCCTTCACTCACCATCCCCGCGAGTTCAACCTCACCACCTCCAGCCCCTATTACCTCTCATTAGGGCTACTACAATAGTTTCCTAATTCCAATATGCACAATCCACTCTAACCCAGGTCACATGTACAGCCCAAGTGACTTCCTAAAGTTCACTCCTTATCATGGCCCATCACCTCTCAGAAAACTTGGAAGCTCTATGGCACCTACCCCACTAACCCAGTACTCTAAGTCTTCCATGCATTAACCACAATCTATTTCTATTGCTTTATCACCAGCAATAACTCTCTCTTTAAATATACATTCACACACACACACTCATATTCTATAATGCAATCAAAATAAAGAGAAGTCCCCATAAATGCCTGATTAATTCCTGTCTGCTGCAATAGTTCACAGAGATGCCTTGGCGCTAACAGCAATCAACAAATATCCAATGAATATCCACTGAATGAATGAATGACTAGAATGGGCTTATCCATCCCTCCATTTCTATAAAATCACATCCTGTCTTCAAAGTTCATATCAAAGAAGCTTTTTTCATGAAATAATCTCACCAGTAAAAAGTAATCACCCCTTCCTCTAAAATCTCATGGCGCCTTATCTTCTAATCCACTCAACATCCTCTATCCAATAATATTTATTTCTTATCTCAACCACCAGACTTTACATTTCTTTTTTTTTTTTTAAGATTTTATTTATTTGAGATAGAGAGCAAGTGAGAGAGACAGGGAGAGAGAGAGAGCAGGAGTGGTAGGTGAGGGGCAGAGGGAGAGGGAGAAGCAGACTTTACATTTCTTAAGGATAATGTAACTGAGTAATATAATTGAGAGAGAACCAACCATCTCTAATGGTTGATTACTTTCTTAATCAACCTTCTTACTTTCTTAATTTGCCAAATTTAAACACTTTGAAAGCAAAAATTTGTTTCTTCCCCCCAACCTCTATTACCATCCCTAGCATTGGGCACAGTATCTAACACATGAAGTGTCTATTAAATAGTCAGTGAATATCCATTTCAAAAATATTTTAGAATGTCCATTCAGTTTTACAAAGTGATAAATTTTAACACTTGTTTTGGATATTTAGTCTGGAATTTAATAAGCCACTTATGATATTAACTCTTAAGAGCCTAAAAATAGCAAAAATGAGCTACTGGGACTTCATCAAGATAAAAAGCTTTTGCACAGCAAAGGAAACAGTAAACAAAACCAAAAGACAACTGACAGAATGGGAGAAGAGATTTACAAATGACATATCAGATTAAGGGCTAGTATCCAAAATCTATAAAGAACTTATCAAACTCAACACCCAAGGAACAAATAATCCAATCAAGAAATGAGCAGAAGACATCAACAGACATTTCAGCAAAGAAGACATCCAAATGGCCAACAAACACGTGAAAGTGAAAAAGTGTTCAACATCACTCGGCATCAGGGAAATACAAATCAAAACCACAGTGAGATACCACCTCACACCAGTCAGAATGGCTAAAATTAGCAGGTCAGGAAA
>CM052884.1:54576312-54604725 GCA_028534135.1 Potos flavus | reverse complement strand
GGGAAAAGCCTAGATGTCCATCAACAGATGAATGGATAAAGAAGATGTGGTGTATATATACACAATGGAATATTATGCAGCCATCAAAAAATGAAATCTTGCCATCTGCAACAACGTGGATGGAAGTAGAGGGATTATGCTAAGCGAAATAAGTCAGAGAAAGAATTATCATATGATCTCACTGATATGTGGAATTTGAGAAACTAGGCAGAGGATCATAGGGGAAGAGAGGAAAAAATGAAACAAGATGAAACCAGAGAGAGAGATAAACCATAAGAGACTCTTAATCTCAGGAAACAAACTGAGGACTGCTAGAGTGGAGGGGGTGGGAGGGATAGGGTGGCTGGGTGATGGACCTTGGGGAGGGTATGTGCTATGGTGAATGCTGTGAATTGTCTAAGACTGATGAATCAGACCCGTACCCCAAATAAATAATACATTATATGTTAATAAAAAATAAAGAAAATAAAGAAAAAAAAAGAGCTTAAAAATACTAATCTTGTTACGAAACTAACATGGTACCTTACATAGAAGAGACACACAAAAGGTTATTGTATGAACAAATGAATGAATGAATGAATGAAGGCAAAAACTCTACTCCTAGCCAATAAAATCAGTGGACATCAAATTTCAGAGTCAAAACAAAAAGGAAAGATCTAGATAGAAATTTTTTCTTAATATTTGCCATTCCAGAAAGACTGGCAAGATGAACAGAACTAAATCAATCCCAAAGTCTCTCAGTTAAGTAGACAAAGGACAGACAAAATACAATTGAATAGTTGCATTATCAACATCTTGTGGGTGAACTTATGTACTGGGATTTAATATTTCTTGCCAAGCCTTTCAGTCAAGAATCCCCTTTTTCTATAAGCAGCCACAAGGACAATTTTGAAGGGAGTGCAACAAAAGTAATAGAAACATCTCATTTATCTCATCAAATGAGAAAAAATGAAGAAACATTGGCTCAAAGGTTTAAAAATCTTGGTATTGGGGCACCTGGGTGTCTCAGTGGGTTAAAGCCTCTGCCTTCGGCTCAGGTCATAATCTCAGGGTCCTGGGATCGAGCCCCGCATCGGGCTCTCTGCTCAGGGGGAGCCTGCTTCCCCCTCTCTCTCTGCCTGCCTCTCTGTCTACTTGTGATCTCTCTCTCTCTGTCAAATAAAATAAATAAAATCTTTAAAAAAATAATAAAAAAATAAAAATAAAAATCTTGGTATTAGGGGCGTCTGGGTGGCTCAGTGGGTTAAAGCCTCTGCCTTTGGCTCAGGTCATGGTCTCAGGGTCCTGGGATCCAGCCCCGCATCAGGTTCTCTGCCCAGCAGGGAGCCTGCTTCCCCTTCTCTCTCTGCCTGCCTCTCTGCCTATTTGTGTTCTCTCTCTTTCAAATAAATAAATAAATAAATAAAATCTTAAAAAAAAAAAAAATCTTGGTATTAGATTCAGTTACTATTTACAACTGGGAGTCAGGGCAAGCCACCAAACATCTCATAAACTTAATCCACCTTATCTATAAAATTAAAGAGTTATCGGGGTACCTGGGTGGTTCAGTCAGTGAAACGTCTGCCTTCAGCTCAGGCTCAGGTCACCATCACAGGGTCCTGGGATCGAGCCCCACTTTGGGCTCCCTGCTGAGCAGGGAGCCTGGTTCTCCCTTTCCCTCTGCCTGCCACTCCTCCTGCTTGTGCGCACTCTCTCTCTCAAATAATAAAATCTTTTTTTAAAAAGCCAAAGAGTTATATGGGGAGAAAAAACTATTCTTTTTTTTTTTTTTTTTTTTTTAAATATTTTTATTTATTTATCCGACAGAGAGGAGAGAGATCACAAGTAGGCAGAGAGGCAGGCGGAGAGAGAGGGGGAAGCAGGCTCCCCGCTGAGCAGAGAGCCTGATGCGGGGCTCGATCCCAGGACCCTGAGATCACGACCTGAGCCGAAGGCAGAGGCTTTAACCCACTGAGCCACCCAGGTGCCCCAGAAAAAACTATTCTTAAGAGATCTTTAAAATAAAAATGGTGGTTGAAAGCAAAAAAATGCTAACATTGTCTGGTAAGGTTTTCAATGTGTGTAAATTAATAAATATGACAATTGTAAAGCAGGGAGGTTAAAAGGACTTAAATGGTGATAAGGTTTCCGAGGAGGTTAAAAGGACTTATATGGCAATAAGGTTTCTCTTAACGTGGTAAAATATTAATTCTAAGTAGACTGAAAAGCTAGGTATATATTATAATCCCTAGAGCAGTCATTAAGTAAACTATACAAAAAAATATAGTCAAAAAACTCAGTATCAAGGCACCTGGATGGCTCAGTCGGTTAAGCATCTGCCTTCAGCTCAGGTCATGGTCCCAGGGTCCTGGGATCAAGCCCTACTTCGGGCTCCCTGCTCAGCAGGGAACCTGCTTCTCCCTCTCCCTGCAGCTCCCCCTGCTTGTGTTCATTCTCTCTGTGTCAAATAAACGAATAAAATCTTAAAAAAAAACAACTCACTATTAAAATGAAATACTAAAGTATATTCAAGTAATCTAAAAGAAGGAAGGAAAGGAGAAACAGTGGAACAAAAAATTGGAAAACAGAAACCAAATAATGAAATTAGTGGCCTTAAATCTAACCATATCAATAAATACATTAAATGTAAATGGTCTAAACACAACAATTAAAAGACAGAAATTGTCAGAATGGATTAAAGAACAAGACCCAACTACATGCTATCTAGAAGAAATCCACTTTAAATATAGTGGTATAGGTAAATCAAAAGTAAAAACAGTAAGTGCGCCTGGGTGGCTCAGTCACTTAAGTGTCTGCCTTTGGCTCAGGTCATGATTTCAGGGTTCTGGGACTGAGTCCTGCATGGGGCTCCCTGCTCAGTGGAGAGCCTGCTTCTCCCTCTCCCTGCCACTCTCCCTGCTTGTGCACACTCTCTCCCACTCTCTCTCTTAAATAAATAAATAAAATCTTTAAAAAAAAAAAAGTAAAATATAGCTCTCTTCGTAATCAGCAAAAAGGGGAAATAACACAAATGTTCAAGGATGAATGGGTTAACCTGGGTACATCCATACAATGGATTACTTAATAAAAAAAATAAGTATTAATACATACACATAATAACATGGATGAATCTCTAAGGCATTACCCTGAGTAAAAGAGGCCAGTGTCAAAAGGTTACATACCAAATTACTTCATTTACATGACACTGTGGAAAAGACAAAACTATAGCAATTAAGAATAGAACAGACCATTGGTTGACTACAGCTGGAGGTGCAATAGCAATATGAAGCTTTCTGGGGTGATAGAACTGATGCAAACCTGATTTAAATTCCATAGAAATCTGAGGGCGCCTGGGTGGCTCAGTGGGTTAAAGCCTCTGCCTTCTGCTCGGGTCATGATCTCAGGGTCTGGGATCCAGCCACGCATCTGGCTCTCTGTTCGGTGGGGAGCCTGCTTCCCCCTCTCTCTCTGCCTGCCTCTCTGCCTACTTGTGATCTCTCTCTGTGAAATAAATAAATAAAATCTTTTAAATAAATAAATAAATTCCATAGAAATCTGTACATGTGTTAAAACTCATAGAACTGTACATCAAAAAGTCAATTTTACTGGAATTTAAAAGGAAAATAAAGATTAAGAGAATGATCTCTGTGAACCTTTCCAGGCTATGATTTTATGAATGAGAAGAAGAGAGGGGTGTGAAAGTAAGATCAAGGGAGGAGAGCTAATGCTAAATCCTACTGGCTTAAAAGCCACTACTCATAAAACCCTCCTGATTACTGCACAAAATAAACAAAGCAAATTCAATCTTCAGAAATTCATTCCCAGAAGAGGCTAAGAAAACCAGACATTCAGATCCAAAATGTGGATATTAGAAAATGCCTGTGAATGGCTCTTCTTGTCTGTTTCTATATTTTATACTTTCAAGAAGCTGCCAATTTCTCCTGGCTAAGTGCCACTTTCCCTGCTTGGGGTTACTCAATTTACAAACATTTCTTTATTTATACCCTATACTCTCAATGATGGGGTCTTTGGCAGTCACTATAAAGACTCTGCCAGAAAGATCAGGGCTCCTCACCGGAACTAAGGTCCCTGAGAGACGCAGCACACGCGTGACTGACCTAAAGCCCCTTTCTCGCAAGTCAGAAAGTGTCCCCCACCACCAAAGCCCCCAAAGGAGGAAGCCGCTGGAGACCGGGCGCTGGCCACTTCTCCCTCCTCTGAACAGCCAGACTGCCTCGGGTGCAGCTGGCCGTTTTGAGGGTTGCCTGGGTGTGGGGCGTGCGCTCTACAGAAGGTTCTGCCCAGCGACCTTGGGTAAGTCCCTTCCTCTCCCAGAGTACAGTGGTATATGGGTATTCTAAGAGAGCTTCCCATCGCCTCTCGGAGTCTGAGACTTTCTGGGTGTCCCCCCCGCCCCGCCGCACCTCGCCGACAGGAGCCCGCCTGGCCCCTCACACCCCATCCCCGCCTAACCCCCCACCACCGCTCACGGGAAGCCCTGAGGGGACTAACTACCCGCCCGAGGGCACCGCCCGAAGGCAAGAGAGAGACAACTGCCAAACCCCGGTCTCTGGCCCCTTTGCGCGGAGCAGGCCGCCCGGCCGCATTCCTGTTCAGCCCTCCCTGGGATCACTGCCCGCCCGCCAGGCCCGGCTTCCACCACCGCGGGGTGGTGGAGCGCGCGCAGGGGAGAGTCGGGGTTGGGGACGGGGACGTCGGGGGTGGGGGGAGGCGCCCACCTTAAGCTGGGATTTAGAGACCTTGCCGCTGTGGTCCAGGTCGAGTGCGGTGAAGGCGTGCCAAATGGCCTTGAGCAGCTCGTCCTTCAAGCCCCCCATGGCCGCGGCGTGGCTACCCTGACTGCCAGCCTGCCTCGCCGACCCCAACGCGAGTCTGACGCCCCTCCGTCACCGCCGCCCCAGCCGCCCGCCCTTCGGTCACCTGACCGTGGCAGGCCACGCCCCCTCCAGGCCACGCCCACTCGGCTCGAGCTCGGAGCCGGGCGCACTGGGGTGGGCGTGCCAGGTGGACTCGGGAGTGCACGGGGCTTCCCACCCCTGCGGGCCTTCCGTCCGGGCTTGGACGCTGAGCTCTACTCCGGAGGTCCCTCTTGTTCCCCAAACCGCCTCAGCCCACCTTTGGGGCTTGCGTGCCCGCCAAACACGACCCCCATTCCGAGAAAAAATATGAGAGTCGGAGTGAGGCAGCTTCCAGCCCGCGCACCGCAGTGAAAAAAAGGAGCCCCGCGTCTGTCCCGCGGACGCACCACTGTCTTGGGAGAACTAAGAAGAGCCGGAAAAGTCGCCGAGCAGGGGCTCCAGTGCTAGCGCAGTTCCTAGCCGGAGAGGATGTGGGGCGGTGGGGAGGGGAGGCAGAGAAGGGCTTCTGAAGGAAGGTTTACATTAATTTTTCAAACGTTTCTTGATGCCTACTATGTCGTGGGCCGTGGGGGCACAGAGATGAGGTTTAAGGTTGATTTAGAAGCCACAGAGTCAGGCAACCTTTTCTTCCTAACCCTCAGCTGTTGAGGGTCAGTTCACAACTTAGGAAGGGCTTGACTCCGGTTATTGTGCCGTTCCTGGTATTTCTGTGCTTGCACAATAGGAGTTATGAGAGAATCACAGCAAATCACTCCACCTATTTTACTAGTCAGAATGGGTGGACCATTTAAAAGAACACAACCAAGCCCTTCATCGTAGATGTTTAACTAGTATCTGTTAACGATGGTCACCTGAGCTCTCTGGGCTTCATCGTCTCCACATACAAACGAGCACGTTGCACCAGCTGTTCTGGAGGGTTTTTTCTAGTGTTCACATCCTAGGATAATGATTGCTGGCTGACTCCAATCTGAAGAAGTCACCAGGCACAGTTAGTGCCTTGCCTCCCCAATCCAAGACTAAATCTGGGCGCTATGGAGAGAAGAACAAATACCAAGAGTTTTCAAAAGGAGATCGTTCTCAGATCAAGTTTGGTTTTGTTTCCCTCTTTCATTTTCCTAAATACACACATATGTACCTTATAAAAAAGGGGAAAAATCATCATAAGGAGGATTGGGAAAAAGCAGAAAAGGAAGGAACTGCTCAATGAGTTAGAGACCAAAGGGAACTTGGTGGGCCAGAGGAAAGGATCACCTAGGTGAAGGGAGGGGGCAGAAGCAGAGGGAAGGCTGGTCCCTCACTCTGAGGCCTTTGAGACCATACCCTGCTCTATCACCATTTGCCAGGACTTATCTTGACATGCTAGTATCATTGCTATCATTTATCTTCCCCAACTCCAGTCCAAATCTACCAGTCAGGAAAAACACATGATTCAGCCTTTAATTCCTGAATGCCAACTCAGCTTAACCCTGGGCAGTGACAAAAAAGAAACCCTCCTAATTCTCAGGGTTCAGCTTAACCACTAGATGGTTCTCTCAATATCTGTTAGCACCAAACATGTTTCAAAGCTTTTTACATTTATATAATCACATGACTAGGATATTCTGAACTTCCAAATTCCCATTTCTCCCACAATCCCAATTCTCATAATCCAAACAAATTTTAAAGCAGAATGATGTCATGAAAAGAGCTGTGCTTTGGAACCTAACAAATTATATTAGTTCTCTAGTACAGTGTAACCAATTAAACCTAAATTTAGCTTAAAACAATAATAAACATAATCTCAAAAAAAGAATCTCATATTTTTCAGTGGGAGGGATGGGACACATAACTTGTCTCTTTAATTCACAGGTATTCAAATGAAGAGAAGCTCCAGTCAAGGAGCCTCATACACCTGGACCTGACTTTGAGGCAATCCTGGAATTTCAAGGTAATTCCATGAAAGGTACATGAATTGCAGTGGCTGGGATGAGGTAAGGACTTTGGTGGATGGTCTCCAACATGGCAGCAATTAACTCTGTTCCCCTCTATGGACCCATACTGATCTAAATATCAAGAGGTAAATCTAATTCCCCTCCCCTCAGATATGAGCTGGACTGAGTGGCTTGTTTGACCAACAGAATGTAGCAGAAGTAACAGCTTGGGACTTCTGAACCGGATCACAAAAGCCTTTCAGCTTTCACCTGGATTTCTTGGAATTCTTACTCTTGGAATGTTCTCTCTTGGAACCTTGCTGCCATGCTGTGAGAAGCTAAGGTCACACGGAAAAGCAAGATGAAGAGAGATAACAATGCTGGCCGCATCCTGGCTGTTTCAAACATACCAGCCTGGACATAAATGAAGGAACCATCTTAAACAGTCTAGGCCCCAGCAGACACTCCATGGAAAAGAACCCAAATCCCAGACATATGACCCCAGTCAAGCTGTCCCTACCATCTCCAGCCATTTTTGAGCCAACACAGCTGAGGCCCCACACATTGGGAAGCAAAGACAAACCATCCCTTTTGTGCCCCACCCAAACTTCTGACCCACTGAATGATGACCATAATGAAATGGTAGTTGTTTCATGCCACTAAGTTTTGAGTGGTTTGTTATGTAGCATTAGATTACTGAACAACGGTGAAAAGAGAATGTTCCCAAGATAATGTTTCCTTCCCCTGCCCACCAAAGAAGATTCGGGTCTGGCCTACTCATTCTTCCCCTCCCCTGCCTTCCAGGAGAGTTCTACCTTCCCAGACTAGTTCTTAAGCTGTTCTTTGTCATGGAGAATTAGGAAGAAAGGAAGAAGGAAAGAAGACCACAATGCAGAAATTGGGGGGGGGGGCAGTTGTTGAGAAGAAAGGCAAAGCAGCTCCAGTATGTGAAGGCAATGGGTGGGAAAAGGGGGATTCTAACAGGTCTCATGGAAGACTACATAGCTCCATAGCCCTTGAAAGGTATAGATAAAGGATTTGAAACTTTTTCAAATAGTTTTGGCTAGGTAGACTTTGTTCTTTCATTCAGGACTAGCTTAATTATGGCTAATACTTGTGGCTTCTAAGTGTTATGGCACTTAGAATGGCACTCCCTCCCCTCAGACTGCATTCCAGACCACCCTGTGTTTTTCTGCTAAGTGCTACAGCAGAAAAGTATGGGTTGTTATGAGGGTCTACAGGTGAATGTGCTACTCTCTCGGGAACAAGGGAAGCTGCAAATGGAGGGACAGTGAGGCTGAGTCCTGAAGGATGAGTTGTAGCTAACTGGGCCAAAGTGAGAGAAGAAACTTCCAGACAAATAAGAGCCTAGACGAAGTATGATTTAATCAAGAAACCCAAGCGAAGGCCAGTGTGGAGTATGGAGAACAACAGCGAGAGCAGAGATGTAAGAAGAAATTGGAGAGGTTGGCATCCGAGGCCAAATAAGCCAGGAGCGCCAGGCCTGTCAGTTAGGTCTGTGGAGCTCTTATCTTCCCCAGGGGTCTGAAATACCCCGTAATCAGTGGCACGATCTGGCAGCAAGAAGCAGAAATGCCGAACAACTACTCTGCCTGAAGTTGCAGATGTGGAAGTGGTGTCCAGTCCCTCGCTGCTCGCTGCCGACAGCATCTCCATTGCTGACATACCACAGCTTTCTTGGGGACAAGTGGAAGCTTCTGGTTCCATGAGAAATTTCATAAATCGGTCCCAGAATATAAGTAGCACCTCAGGGAGTCAGGCCCGCTCCAAATCCTCAAAGCCAGGTGAAATCGCAGTCCTCTCAACTGGGAAAAACAATAGCCCTCTCTGCCTCACAGGGGTGGGTTATTGTGAGGAACAAATAAGATACCATCTGTGAAAGCACCCATAATCACTAAAGCCTATCCAAATGGGAGGGGCAATAGTGACGAACAAGAAGAAGGAGAGTAATAACAGAGTTCTGATGCCAACAAGGACAAAAACCTCTGAGGCTTTAGGGTTGGTAGGTTTGCTCAAGGTGCAAAAGCAGCAAAATTTGATCTTTTAATGATAAGAACCGTGTGACAGGGCTAATTCTTAAAGCCTTCTCAGACAACAGTCACTGGAGTTCAGGCTGAGCCCAGTGTTCTATGGAATATCCTGACTTAACGATCTTCTGTTGAGATCAAAGTCAGATCTGCTGACCCACTGAATGCATGAAAATCAATGTCAACATTACCCACTGAGGACAGGGATAAGGGTAGGCTTCACAAAGGTGGAGATTAAGTCTTGAAAATTAATAAAAGGTTACAGACAGTTGGAAAGCAGAAGGAAGGACATTCCAGAAAGAGGTAGCTGAATGTGCAGAAGTATGAAAGCCAAAAAATAAAAATAAAAAATAACTTGTGGGAGATGAAGGAGAAGGAAGAATGTAGACTGGTATTTTGGCTAGGGGCTCCTGGGTGGCTCAGTTGGTTAAGCATCTGCCTATGGCTCAGGTCAGGATCCCAAAGTCCCAGGATCAAGCCAAGTAGGGTTCCCTGCTCAGCGGGGAGCCTGCTTTTTCCCCCTCCCTCTGGTCCTCCTCCTACTCATGCTCTCTCTCTCTCTCAAATAAATAAATATAAATAAATAAATAAATAAATAAATAAATAAATAAATAAAATCTTAAAAAAAAAGAATGGTATTTTGGCTACATGAAATCGTATAATATGAAATATATATATAGTTGACCCTTGAACAGTGTGTGGATTAGGGGCACCGACCACCTCATAGCTGAAAATCCGCGTATAATTTTTGACTTCCTCAAAACTTAACTGCTGATAGCCTACTGTTGACTGGAAGCCTTACCGATAACATAAACAGTCAACATATATTTTGTATATGTATTATGTACTGAATTCTTACAATAAAGTAAGCTAGAAAAAAGAAAATGTTTTTAAGAAAATCACAAGGAAGAGAAAATACATTTATTGTACCTACTGTTTTGAAAAAATCCACATGTAAGTGGACCCCAAACCTGTGTTGTTCAAGGGTCAACTGTATTTGGCCTTCTTCTTCCAATCCCTGGCACAGAATTCCTAAAACCCATGAATTTCCTAGGTGACAAGAATGACTAAATTGTCTTTTGTTATGTTCATGAACTTCTGGAAAGCACCTAAGGATGAGGGCTGGTTGCCAGTGTAGCCAACCATATCATTAGAAGGTTGGAACTTCCAGTCCCACTCTGACCTCCAAGGGAGGGTAGAGGGGTTGGAGGTTTAATCAGTCACCAATGGCCAGTGATTTAATCATTCGTGTCTATGTGATGAAGCCCCCCTAAAAGCCCAAAAAGACAAGGTTTGAAGAGTTTCTGGGTTGGTGAGCCAGAACATACCCAGATGAGAGGCCCCAAACTCTGCAGAAACAAGCGTCCACGTACAGGACCTCACCCTATGTATCTCTTCATATGGCTGTTCATTCACATTCTTTAAAATCTTTTGTAATATGCCAGGAATCTAGTAAGTAAACTGGTTTCCTGAGTTCTGTGAGCCACTCTAGCAAATCTATTGGAACCAAGGAAGAGGGGTGTAGGAATCTCTGACTTCTAGCTAGTCTGTCAGAAGCCCTGGTAATAACCCATGCTTGGACTGGCGGTTAACATCTGACTTGTGGGACTGAGCCCTTAACCTGTGGCATCTGATGCTCTCTCCAGGTAGATCATGTCAGAATTGGCACCAGCTGGTTTGGGAGAATTTCTTGGTGGAGGGAAAAACCCACATATCAGAGTTGGTTTCAGAATCATAGGTTAAGACACCTTGGTCTTTGCAGTCAGAAAGATGACCCAAGAGAACAGTTTTGGGTTTTTTTGGGGGGTGAAACTGAATACAAAAGCCAGACAGAGCCTCCAGATGAGTAGAAAAATCTACTAGATTTCACTTCTGGGAAAAGGACTAGACAGAGATGAGGGGAATTTGGCAGAAAAGCGGTGGTGCAGAAATCAGGGAGAGCAGCCAAACCAAAGCTCCAAGCCGAGGGGTGGGAGGCAGAGCCTGAAGAAGTGCTTGATTTGTACATGGTTCCTGTGGTCAAAGGCAAGAGGTTGACCCGAGGGCTTATGGGTTAATGTCTAGCCCAGACGTGACATACAAGTAGATGAGTGGAGGAGTCCAGCTAGAGAAAGTAGAAGGTGAAACAAGGGTCTAGAGTCCAGGGAACACCAAAATTTAAGGGGTGGTTTGAAGAGGAGTCCTTGAAAAGGGCTAAAAAAATGCAGCCAGAGAAGTCAAACATCTCCCTGGCTTCTAGTACTTCTCTCAACTCCACTCTCCCTTCACAGTGCCCCTCATTCTTGAATTAATTCTTGATCCTTCCCCTCCACCCTTCCATCAAAACTCCTCTTCTGAGTGCAAGAAAGCAATCTGAGTCAAAGTGATCCACATTTAGGTTTGAATGACCAATGCTTCTCTACCTTCATCCCTGAGTGTTAATCTCTAAGTGTAAATTAATCTCCAGTCGGTAAGGTTTCAGCCTACTTGGGAATGGTAAAGAAAACTTCAGTTGTGGCCACTCTGGCTATTTACTTCAGCTTGGGGGAGAGAAGCAGAGGGGAGAGTTGAAAGCAGCTATAAAGTCCCTCTGGAGTCCTAATTTAGTGACACTCATGTGGTTCCCTCCTTCCCATCCCCCATTTTTATTTTTCATTTCATTTCATTTAATTTAATTTTTAAGTAGTCTCCACACTGAGCATGCAGCCCAATGCAGGGCTTGAACTCATGACCCTGAGATCAAGACCTGAGCTGAGATCAAGAGTCAGACACTTAACCAACTAAGCCACCCAGGAGCCCCTACCCTCCATTTTTAATGGGGGGCATTCATGGTTTGAATCTGCTGGAAACATCTGACAGCCATGCATACCTAGAAATTCTGGGAACTAGGACAAGCCAGACAGTGGTGTCCTGGGTATAGTTCAGTTTCAGGCTGAATATCCTTCTTTCTTCTTCCCCTTTATTGACTCTCGGCAAGCACAGAATAATTTAGGCCCTCAGACTCCATAGGGGAAGCTGATGGAGAGAGTAATAGAGAAGAGGACATCTCTTTCTATCCATTCCCTTTCTGGAAGAGGCATCAAACATCTTTTCTTCTCTTATAACCATTATGAAAAACAGTTTGGAGTTTCCTCAAAAAATTAAAAATAGAATAATCTTATAATCAACTCAGGTCATGATCTCATGATCTCAGGGCCATGGGATTGAGCCCCAAGTGGAGCCCATGGTGGGCTCCGCACTCAGTCAGGAGTCTGCTTGGGGATTGTCTCCCACTCCCCCTGCCCCTCCCCCATTCACGCGTGCACTCTCTTGCATGCACTCGCACACTTTCTCTCAAATAAATAATTCTTTAAAAGAAAAAAAACTTTCCATTTTTATCCAACTGGAAATTCCTTTTGTTCTTAACATAAAAATATACTTCCTTAGTATACCATATACTTCCTTTTTTAACTTCTCACCAAATCTATAATTATAACCTCTTCTCTTTTATAGTCTTTATTTGAATCACCTATCACCATTCAGAAGCCTCTTGATAGATGCAAATTTGTTTGCATTCTTTTTTGATCCAAAATAAATTTAGTACTCAACTGTAAGAAGGATTTCCAGTTAACTGTTATTGTCTATACCATGGTTATTTATAAATGACCTGTGTTCTGCTTCAATTCTAATCCTTTTTTCATAAGAATCTTGGTATAAATATAAAATAAATTAATAAAATAGTTTAGTGTTGTAATCAAATCAAACTTGATAACAAAGCAACTCATATGTTTCATGATTTGTTATTGTAATAAGATAATCCAGCATGTATGGAAAAGTTTATTTTTATATATACATATATATTCTTTTAAGAATTTATTTACTTATTCGACAGAGAGAGCATACAAGCAGAGGGAGAAGCAGGCTCCCCACCGAGCAGGGAGCCAATGTGGGACTGGATCCCATGACCCTGGGATCATGACCTGAGCCGAAGGCAGACCCTTACCCAACTGAGCCACCCAGGCATCACTGATAAGGTTTGTATAAATGATGATAATTACATAGAAGGACGGTATGTCAAGGGTTAGATGGTAGGAGAGAAGGAAGGAAGACATGGAGAAAGAAAAGAAGGGAGTGAGTGACTAATATATATGGCATGTTTGTATTTCCAGTTATTCCAAACAACTGGGTCAATACATAACAAAAGGCAATACAACCAATTATACAATACTAAGTAAAACTTTAAAAATACATAATTTCAGGGACATCTGGGTGGCTCAGTCGTTAAGCGTGACAAATAACACTGATGGAGCGAGTAAAGTTTAATGATTTAAAAGAGTCAAGTTTCTATACAGTGTATGATTCCATTTGTAAGAAACATCCAGAGTAGGCAAAGCCATATGACAAAAAGTAGTTTGGTGGTTGTTCAGGGCTTGGAGGAGGGGAGAAATGGAGGGTAAATGCTAACAGTTTCTTATTGGAGCGACGGAAATATTCTTTTTCTTTTCTTTTCTTTTTTTAAAGTAGGCTCCATGCCCAATGTGGAGCTTGAACTTATGATCTTGAGATCACCAGTCACATGCCCTACTGACTGAGCCAACCAGGCACCCCTCCATGAAAATGTTCTAACATTGATTGTGGTAATGGTGGCACAGCTCGGAGGATACTAAAAACCACTGAATTGTATACTTTAAGTGGTCATTTGCATGGTATGTGAATTTTATCTCAATAAAGCTGTTATGAAAGTGAGGGCAGCCTGTTGTTTGGCAGCTCCAGCTTAGAAGCTGCCACCACCCCCCTGCTCCAGCCAGAAATCAATTATAAATAATTCCAACCTACATAAATAACCGAATAAGTAACCTACAAACTTGGCCAGTATGAAATGGTATTCTTTTAATTTGGGATCTACTAAAATTAATGTAACCCTAGAAGAGTATCAAAATAAACATTACTTATAAATACAGAGATAAATAAAATCTGTGGTTTTAATATTTTAAAATTAGATTTAAACGTAGTTCTAGCCTCTGTAATTATTTTACTTTCGCGTGTCTGCCTGCCATTTGCTGCGTTAGGATGTTTGAAATGTTCAAAGAATTGATCTTACTGGGTTTGCGCGTATAACTTGGATTGTTTAAGAGAATTTAAATAACTGTGGGCAGTGATCATTAAGACGAATTCCCCTACACTCACTCACTCTGGGATAATTAGTAAAAAGCCAACTGGCAGTCCCATCGTCCTAGTCAGTGATTGGTCTAGGAATAGGCATGTGACACAGCTCTGACCAATGAGATGTAAGTAAAAGTCCACCGTGGGGCTTCTGGGAAAGTTTCCATGGTCTCCAGCCTGCAAAAAAGGAAATAAAAGTCCCACTTCCTGCTCTGAAATGTTGTGTCTGGAGAGGATAGTATCACTGCAATGGCCGCGTCGTGACAAGCCTGAGGGTGCCGCCAAAACACGGAGAAGGGCAGAACCAAGAGAATCCCAGCAAAGTGGAGCTGGAGCCCAGAGGTTCTGCATCCACAGCCCACCCCACAGCGTGGCTTTCCTTATGTGAGATCATACATTTCCTTATTATTGAAGCCACTTTGAGTTAAGGTTTTCTGTTATTGTCACCCCAAAGATATAGAAGTTGTAATCAGGATTTAAATGTAAAAATGTTTAAGAAATTTTTATTTTCTAAGTTTTACTAGGCATGTAAGTTTGATAAATTGAGCATCAGTTGTCTTGATACTGGGAGTTGCAGAGAGAATTCCTCTGCACACACAGAAGCCCCTTGGACTTCGAAGAACCTAGAAGCAGTACCAACAGAAAATTTCAAAGAGGGATTCATCCCCTCGATCCTCGTATGAAAACCTACTGGTAACTTGACACATGTCTTCAACTGTGGCGTTAAATATAAACTCCAAGAAGACATAACTGCAGGAGTCACAAATACCAACTTCTGGTATCGTTTCTGGTGGAGGAAGAGAAGTTAGGGAACCCAAAGGAACAAAACACAAGTAGTCATGCTCTCCGTCAATGACCCAAGGAGCCTTCACAGGCCAAGAGTCCCCAATTCAAATGCCTTTAGGGTTCAGACAATTTCTGTGACTGAAATTGAGTGGAAGTGAGGCAGTAGGAAATGGTGGTCCCACCTAGAGGATCCCAGCCCTGGATGATGTTACTATGAGGAAAAGTTACAGCTTCAGTGTTGCCAGACCGTCCCCTTTTCACGAAAAGCCAGAAACCTGGATCATACGAATTTTTAGATCAAGCGAACCGATTCAACTTCAAAAATAAAAAGAAACCATTGTGTGGCCAAACAAAACACAGCCATAGGCTGTCCACAGGCTGCCAGCTTGCAACCTCACCCCACAGATTTGCAGCCTGCCCGTAGAGGAGACATGTACAGCTGAGACATCTGCCCTGTGCAGCCAGCCAGGGCCACTATTTCCCTCCCACACTTGCTTCTTAGACACTTAGATTCAGGGCCGCCGAGCCCAAAAGAGGTGATTCATACCCATAGCCCAGCCAGAAGGATTAGCTGCAAAATGCACCTGCAGAGTTGAATGAATGATTTGTCACGTGGGGCTGCTTAAATGTTGTCCTCTGGGGTGCCTGGGTGGCTCAGTTGGTTAAACGGCTAGCTTAGGCTCGGGTCATAATCCTGGGGTCCTGGGATCGAGCCCCACATCGTGTAGGGCTCCCTGCTCAGTGAGAAACCTGCTTCTCCCTCTCCCTCTGCCCCTCGCCCCGTTCATGCACTCTCTCTCGCGCGCTCTCTCTCTCTTTCACTCTCTCACTCAAATAAATAAACAAAATCTTAAAAAAAAAAAAAAAAAAGGTTGTCCTCTGCTTCAAAGCTGAAGAGTGACACATAATTTGCATTTCATCCTTGCCAGACCCAAGCTGCATAACGGTGATTAGCCACAAATGTGATCAGTCCTGCTGAACTCCTTTTTTGTGTTCCTAGGCTTTCTAAATTAGGATCAACCATTCACTCACAGATGAGAGAAACTAGAGACACAGAGATAGAGAGAGAGAGAGATTCAGGGAGACTGATTCTGCGAGTCGCTGGAGTCTTATCACGCATCTCTGGACCTTCCCAGTTAAGCCCAGCACAGTCCGCAGTCTGCAGGGGTCACATGACAAATATTCCCTGGTTTCTCGAAGATTTAAGAGTAAACCCAAGGCCTGTGAATGCCTCTGACTCATAGAAAAATCTGCTCATTTTCATGGGTCTATTTGTGTGTTATTTTAAAATACGTGTGCTGTGACACATTGTAACAGGAGGAACTTAGGTTAGATATTAAGAACAATTTCCTGACGGACAGATTGTGAAACATGAGAGCAGGTTACAAATGAGGAAGTAGAGGCTCCATCTCTGCAGGACTTTTCCACGAGGGTAAACGCCTGATTCTGCTGGTCAGATGCTATCACTGAAGTCAGCAGGGTTGGTGTGAGATGTCTCCTCCAGCCCGCTCTTCACTCTTAGCACGAGCTGCCATTTATAACATGCTCGCTGTTGTAGGTCTTTATCAAGTCCTCCCAGAACCCCAGTAAGACCAATTATCCCCATTTTACAGACGAGGAAGCTGAACCGCAGAGAGATGAAATAACTTGCTTCACCCTGGCAGGGCTAGGATTAGAACCTACCTCTGTGCGGCTCCCAAGTCTAGGCTCCTTCTGTAAGACCATGTTGCCGCAGGTCCCTTGGCAGGGCACCCATGACTACCTGGGGGAAGAGCGACCAAAGGGCAGGTTGTGGCAAGGAAAATATTATCCAAAACAGTTGTGAGAGCACTGCTGAGACCCAAAAAGGAAACCAGTGTCAGGAAGAGAGATAAGATGCCAACCAGGGAGGAGACAGAGACACAAAGGGGAGGCAAGGTCAGAACCTGGAAGTCAAGGGATATCCTTCTAGAAATGAGTCTGCGCGGACATGGACAGTCCAGGAAATGAAGATAGTGACCAGGGAGTTCCTTTGAAACAACATTCCCCTTGTGCTGCCGAGCCTGCCAAGCACCAGGCTGGATGCCGCTGACCCTCCCAGCTCAGATTTTCCTTTGGTGACTCCTGACTTGCTAACAGCGCCCTTGGACAACTCCCATTCCCGCTGTCCCACCCGCCAGCAATTGTCTTTGATGTACAGGAACTGAAACACTTTCCAGCAATGACTGCAATGTGGTCAGGTGTTTATGCTCGTGGTCAGAATACCTGTAAACGGTATAACTTCCCTCCTCTAGAATATTGTCCCTGTTGCTTCTGCCCTGCTAGGGCCCGGGCTCCTGGAATAGCAGCATGCTACAACCTAAGAGAGGGCAGGTTGAAAACTAGTGGGTCCCTACAGCCCCAGTATATGGTATGTTAAGCCACACTGACTTTCCTACTTAGTATTTGTGGCTGAAAAGAGTGAGTGTCTGTATTGTGAAATCAGCCAAAGAGCAGCTCCAAAACAACTCCGGGGGCCGGGGGGACTCTATGTACATTATTTCAAGAGGTAATCTGGGTCCCTCTTTTGTTTTATTGAAGTATCATTGGAGTGCATGGGTGGCTCAGTCGTTAAGCGTCTGCCTTTGGCTCGGGTCATGATCCCGGGGTCCTGGAATCGAGCCCCGCATCGGGCTCCCTGCTCTGCAGGAAGCCTGCTTCTCCCTTTCCCACTCTCCCTGCTTGTGTTCCCTCTCTCACCGTGTCTCTGTCAAATAAATAAAATCTTAAAAAAAAAAAGAGAGAGAAGTATAATTAACATACCGTGTTACGTAATTTCAGGTGTACAGCCTAATGAGGTGACAATTCTATACACTACTCAATGCTCCCCACAGGTGCAGTCACCAGCTGTCACCAAACGTTATTACCATCTTACTGACCGTATTTCCCTATGCTGTCCTTTTCATCTCCGTGACTTATTTATTTTGTAACTGGAGGTTTGTGCTCTTAACAGCTTTTTTCCCAAACTCCAGCTGACTGTAGGAGCTCCAGACTCTGTGCTCAAATAGGAAATCTAAAGAAATGAGCACAACCACAGAGACACAGGACAACACTCACTGGGTCGAATTCCCAGCTGTTTGACCAGAACTGACACCCAGTTCCTTCCATTAAACTCAAAACTTCCTGGAAGCTCAGGCCTCAAGGATCAGAAGGCAGGCCCAACACTGTCCTGCTGGTCAGAGTTTTTTGGGGGGAATTTTCTTCAGTCAGTCTGTGCTTTCCTGATGCGCGTTGCTCTACAATAAGGACAGAAGAGAAAACTAAAGCAGAAATTTAAAAAATAAGTCAGGTCTTTTCTGTTTTTCTGACTGGTCGTAGCTTGGCCAGGTCAATAAATCAGTGCAAGGACACATCCGCCTGAAATTATTTATCTCACCCCACCCTCCACTCAGTACGAAAAAAGCCGGAGCTGACTTATCTCTGACTCCAGCCGAAGGTTAAAGCTCTCCAAAGCCTTCTGAGAGTTTGGCCTAGGGATTAACAGAATTCTGGGGAATGCTTTGGATTTTAGGTTCATTCAGTTGTCCCGCAATCATTTATAGGGATACCACCGACTTTCTAGGTGCTGAGTTAGAAGTGGGGGAGTGCTCCAGAATGACGAGAGCACAGATCCTGCTCTCCAGCTGCTCAGGGGGCAGAGGGGAGACAAAGCATGAATTAAATGACTGTAGATAGAAAGAAGAAAATGCTAAGTGCCACGAGAGAGAGACAACCCCATAATACTCATCACTTATATTTAAATGGGACTTTCTAAAATCGGTCTCCTTAGATTATCTCAGTCGCTCCTCAGCACACCTGTGGTGGACACCTGCAGTGATTCTTGTCCGGCATCCTTTCACAGAATCATCCATTCTGATCAAGGTACCCTAACTTCTCACTGGAGAAGCTCCACCTACCCATTCTCGTCCCATGTGCTGCTGCCAAGACCGAGCCCCAGCATCTGGGGTAGGACAGTCTCCTGGGTCCCAGCTGATCCAAGCAGCCAGTTCTCCTGGCCATAGGGACCACCTCAGAGACGGGAACATGACCCAGTTAGAGCAACGAGAATTTAGTTGGGACTTCTGCAGAAGTTCTCGAGCTTGTCTGCTGGAGTTGAAGCAGAAGGACACGGGTTCTGGGACTGCCGCCAGCCATCTTGTCACTCTTTGAATCTGAGCCTAAGGGCGGCAGTAAAATGCAGAGCTGAGAGTCCTGATGATATCACTGAAGCTCTGAATTCACCAATGCCTGAAGCCGTCTCTGTCCCTAGACTGTTCACCTGTGTAAACCAGTAAGTGCCCTTTTGTCAGAAGACGATTTGGGTTGGGTTTTCTGTCACTTGACACAAAAAGAGTCATGAAAAAGGCTCTAACTCTAGGAGATAAATATTTCCATCTCTGTGCTATAAAAGAAACATTGAAGGTCACATAGGTTAAAAACAAAACAAAACAACCCAGCCAAGAAGTAGCAGAGCCCCGTCCAGAACCCAGAAGTCCTGATATCAATTTGTCGGTTCAGTCCTTCACGCCACGGCTGCTTCCCTCAGTCACAGAAATCCTGAGGAAGCACAGATAGCTAGGCTGGAAAGATTAGCCAGGCTTCATAAGAGAACCAGTTGAGCCGGACTGTGAAAGACAGGTTGGATTCCGCCTAAGCTGATGGCAAAAGAACTATGGGTAAAGGAAACGCCATACGCAAGGTCATGGATATGAGAAACTCAGGGGTAGCTGGACAATAGCAAGTACTTCAGTTTGTCCAATGCATTGGGTGGATAAGAGAAGATAATAGAAAGCTTATTTATGATCAGAATGTTTGGGGAACTCGAAATTTATCCTGAAGGTCAGAAATTTCCAACCCCCACTGTATTAAAGAATTGGCTTCACGTGACTGGAACTCAATTTTGGCTAAGCTTGGTTGTACAAGATCTTGGGGATGAGGTCCTGGAAAGAAGATTCAAAAGAACCCAGCAAGGAGAAAGAGTCACATTCTTGGCTTTGAGTTCCAAAATGGTATCGTGAAACTAGGACAAGATGATGGAACTGAAGCAAGACTCACCTCTTTGAGATTGAAAGCAAGAAAGGGAAGTTCTCAGGAGCCAGAAATCAAAGCCAGAATCTGAAGCTGGGACAGGATGGCCTTAGAGATTAAGGACAAGATTTTAACATTGCTGTGGCAACAGAAGATGAGGGCCTGTGCCCTGACGAGACCTGGACTTGTAACAGAGGTCCTACCCGCTCCCCATAGGAGGATAGAAAAACCCTATAACCAACCAGCGGAAGGAGCAAGAGAGCTTGCCATTAGCCAGGATTACAAGGAGAACAATCATCGGTGATAAACTGGTACCCCAAGCCTGTATTTGCACCAGCATAGGACCTGAACTCACAGGTACATCAGGTCCTGTGCCTTATCCATCAGGTGTAGGTCATAAGATATTGAGCAAAATACAAGCACATTCATACCTACGTAGCATAATAAGATTGGAGAACATCAATTACAAGGAACAAAAATCTTAAAAGCAATCTATGAAAAAGACAGAGTACCTACAAAAGACTAACAAACTGTAGCAAGCTACTCATCATCAGCAACAATAAATGCCAGAAGACAAAGAGATATCTTAAAACTGCTAATCTATGGAGCTGCAAAAGACAACAAGAATGAGAATCAGGAGAGTGCCAAGGAATCATGCAGAGAGTGATGTTTTAAGAACCAGGCAGTAATGCAGCATTCTTTACAATAGCCCAAACATGGAAAGAACCTAAGTGTCCATCAATGAATAAATAGATAAGAAAATGTAATACACACACACACACATATACATACAGTGGAATATTATTCAGCCATAAAAAGAAAATCCTGCCTTTTGTGACAACGTGGATGGATCTTAAGGATATTATGTTAAGTGAGATAAGTCAGAGAAAGACTAATACTGTATGATCTCACTTATTTATTTATATGTGTTGTCTAAAAAAAAAAATAACTCAAACTCATAGATACAGAGAACAGATTGGTGGCTACCAGAGCTGGGGGTTGGAGGAGTGGGCAAAGTGGGTGAAGGTAGTCAATGTACAAACTTTCAGTTATAAGATAAATAAGTCATGGGGATATAACATACCTCAGGCAGTTAAGCTTCTGCCTTTGGCTCGGGTCATGATCCCAAGGTCCTGGGAGCGAGTCCTGCATCAGGCTCCCTGCTCAGCAGAGAGCCTGCTTTTCCCTCTGCCTACTGCTCCCCCTGATTGTGCTCACTCTCTCTGACAAATAAATAAAATCTTTAAAAAAAAAAGTTCTCATCACAAGAAAAATATTGTAAATATGTATGGCAATGGCTGTTAACTAAACCTATTGTGGTAATCATTTTGCAATATATACACATATCAAATTATTATGTCGTACACCTAAAAAAATATGTTCTATGTCGGTTATATCACAATTAAAAAAAAAAAACAAAACAGGTGGTTAGTTATGTCAAAAGCTGCCAAATAGTCAAGAACAATTAGGACAGAGAAATGTCCATTGGATTTGGTAACCTAGAAATCACAAGCGAATCTGACTTTATGGTTTCAGTAGGGAGTGGGGGTGGAGGACAGAAAGCAGGTGCGAGGACGCTGAAGTCAGCACAAGGAAGTAAATTTATATCTCCAAAAACCCCTTTGCTTCAAACATATGGCCATGGCATTTAAAAATGTAAAAATGAAAAAAAAATTAAAAATAAAATGACTTTTTAAAAAGACATAGCTGAACTCTTAGCTATCCCCATGAACCAAAAATGGAGTAGAAACACAGTACGATGAGTGGGGGAAGTCTCAAGTTTAGGGGCTCTAAGTCTAGAAGTTGGATAGCGGCAGCTGGTCAAGAGCTCAGCTCCTTTGGGAATTAAGTGTTCCCCTCATTGTGGGAGACTGATGCTCACAGCTCCATACCAGAGGCTGATGTGGGCTCCACAGCTTATTGAAAAAAAAAAAAAAAGATGAGGAAAATAGCTGTCAATATGCGGGCTCTGTCTTTATTAGAGCCCGGGGAGGTGAGGAACAAAGAAAAATTTGTCAAGTAATCTGCTGGCCCCATGACTAGATCCGCCATATTCCTAATATCTGGGGAGTGGAGAACCGTGGGCAGAGGCCCTGGCTCTAGGTTGACACCCAGAAAGCCAGAAGGAGGCATCCTGGGAAGGGATGAGGGGAAAGTGAGAGAGAGAGAGAAATCAAACAAAAACAAATACTTCCTCACTCAAAAGCTTATGAATAATAATAATTCCAAATACTAATTCCATAATAATGCCAAAACATATGAAAGGACCTCCTTGTGGGAAAGCTAGCCTTTAAAATTAACAATCAGATCAGAAATTTTCTCAAATTTCCTCTGGAAATTTGTATAAGAGTATAAGAAGACTCTTAAATAGTATGTTGAACATGTTCAGAGATGAATGTACACCTTCCATTTCAAAAGGAAAGTGTGAAGCAAAAATAAGCTGAAATGAAGCAACATGAACCATAACCAATTAGAAATCCTTGAAATGAAAAGTACCCTAGGGGCACCTGGCTGGGCTCAGTCAGTAAAGCATGAGACTCTTGATCTCAGGGTCTTGAGTTCAAGCCCCACATTGGGGGTTGAGATTATTTTAAAAAAGAAAAGAAAAATACCCTAGTTGAAATCTAAGGGGCCATAAAAGAAATTCTAGAGTAAGTTACTCTCAAAGAGTATATTAGAAAATTGGAAGAGGAAACGGAGGAATTCACTCAGAACATAGCACGAGATTTTTAAAAAACAGCAATTAAAAATATGCAGAATAGGGGCGCCTGGGTGGCTCAGTGGGTTAAAGCCTCTGCCTTCGGCTCGGGTCATGATCTCAGGGTCCTGGGATCGAGCTCCGCATCGGGCTCTCTGCTCGGCAGGGAGCCTGCTTCCCCCTCTCTCTGCCTGCCTCTCTCCCTACTTGTGATCTCTCTCTGTCAAATAAATAAATAAAATCTTTTAAAAAAATATGCAGAATACGCGAGGCTTAAATATGTATATAATAGGAGTTCCAGAGAAAGAGAATTGAGAGGAATAACAGAAAAGGCAATATTTGAAGAGAAAATTACTGAGGTTTTTTTCCCAGAATTTAAGAAAAATTCCTACGAATGAAAGAAATTTACACTCAGCCAAATTATTATTCACACGTGTTGGGGCAAGGGGGATCTCAGTATATAAAAACTAAGAAATGTTTGCTACTCACAGGTCCTTGCTAAACATACTACTGGATTTTGACTCTAACACATACATCTGTTCATATGTTCAAATCTCCAAAATCATAATGTGTATTACAATCAGCAACTTTTATTCTTAGTTTTGTTTTCTCTTAAAAACTTTTAAGAGACTTTTATTTGCTTAGTTTTCTAGGTACTTATCCTAATGTGCCATCGAATGTTCCAACAGCTGTGCAAATCTGCTCTCCAGGATATTTATTCCCATTAGGCACTCTGTCTGTTCCATCTACTTGAAGAGCTCTCCCTGGAGCCTTCTGATTTGCTCCAGAATGAATTGGCTGTTCTCAAAGCCTTTGGCATCATCGCTATCTTTGAATTTCTATTCAGCATCATTTTGGTGATTTCCTTCACCTCTGTCTTGCCACGAAGACCTAGTTTCCTGGTTCCCATTATTCTTCCCTCTTGGTTTGTTCCCCTTTCTTATTTTATTTTTTAAGATTTTATTTATTTATTTGACAGAGAGAGACACAGCAAGAGAGGAAACACACGTTGGGGGAGTGGAAGAGGGAGAAGCAGGCTTCCCGCCAAGCAGGGAGCCAGATGTAGGGCTCGATCCCAGGACTCTGGGATCATGACCTGAGCCAAAGACAGATGCTTAACGACTGAGCCACCCAGGTGCCCTTTGTTCCCCTTTTTTAGTGGAGCAAATTCTCCCATTGTGTCCCAACAGTGCACTGGAAGGAACATTTTTTGAGACTTTGCACGTCTGAAAATATTTTTTTCCTACCCTCACTTGATAGCTTGTTAGGGTTAGATTTCTAAGTTGGAAATTATTTTTTCCTCAGTACTTTGAAGGCATTTTCCCATTGTCTCATAGTTTTCCATGAGAAAACTGAGAATTCAGATGCATCTTGATCCTTGAGCCTTGGTGGAAAACTGTTCTTCCTTTCTAAAAGGTTTTAGGAATGTCTCCTTGCCCACACGTTCTGGAATTTCTCCATGGAGTACCAATTTTCATTCACTCTGCTAGACTTTTAATGGACTCTTTCATACTTTATGATGAGGCCTTCATTCCAGCTCCAGCTTTTTTTAGGGCGAAGTCCTCATCTCCATCTCAACATTAAAATCCCATCCTCAGTGCCTTGGACCTATTTTGTGCCAGCTTCAGATTCTGCTCACCATACTAGTTTTGAGCTTCTCTTTGATTTCTGGCACCTGGCGACTTCCCTTTCTTGCTCCCAAGCTGCCTTGGTGATATCGTCCCATCTCGTGGCTTTAAATACCATCTACAATGACAACTAGCAAATTATTTATCCACACCAGACCTCTCCAAACCTGCACAGTCAGCTGCTCCTTGATACCTCCATGGGTATGTCCAATAGAAACCTCAAACTTAAAATTTCAAATCCAAACTCCTGATATTCCCGTAAACCCGCCTCTCCCTCAGTCTTCCGCTTCTTAGTAAATGGCATTCTTCCATGTGCTCAATCTGAAAAACTCAGAGTTACCCTTGACCCTTCCCTGTGCCACGCCCTCCTTCAATGCTATCAGGAAATCCCCTCCACCCTGCCTTCAAAACATACCCAGAAATCAGCGAATTCTCACCATCTCCAGGGCTAACACCTTGGTCTACACCACATCGAGTTTGGCCTCAATTATTAGCCTTCAGCTCAGTGGTGTTGAACTATCACTGTTGTCCCTTGTCATTGGTTGCCCCCAATAAACTCCAGCTCCTGTATTCATAATATTCTTGTTTCTTTCTCTTCTTTTTTTTAAGTAGCTCCATGCCCAATGTAGGACTTGAACTCACGACCCTGAGATCAAGAGTCGCATGCTCTACCAAGTGAGCCAGCCATGCACCCCTTTTTACTTTTTTCTTTCCTTTTTTTTAAGTCTTCGTGTTCTTGAGGGGCCCGTTTCCTCAAATCCTGGTACACTGGCCCTGTACCCTGCTTTAAATAAGAGAATGTGGCAGAATTGATGCTTGCCAGTGATGAGCCAAAGCCTTAAGAAGGCCCCATAGTCCTGGGATGCCTAGGTGGCTCAGTTAAGCATCCAACCCTTGGTTTCAGCTGGGGTCATAATCTCAGGGTCGTGAGATCAAACCCCACGCTGAGCCCCGTGTTCAGAGCAGTCTGCTTGAGATTCTCTCTCCCTCTGCCCCTCCCCCTTGTTCGTGCTCTCTCTCTTGCTCTCCCTCAAATAAATAAAATCTTTAAAACAAAACAAAACAAAACAAAAACCCAAGAAGGCCCCGTAGCCCTGAGCAGCCATGTGAGAAGCTACCCTGTTGGAGAGGCCACATGAAGAGGGACAGCAGATGAGACCACCTAGAGGTGAACCGAGGAGTCCAAGCAACAGCAAAGCGGCTGGACATTTGATCCCCACGTTGCTCTTGCAGCCAGCGCCCAACTACTTGTGAGCACACATGAATGAAGAAGCCATAGTGGACATTCCAGGCCCAGCAGGAGTTGCTAGCCATGCTGTGCTTGGTCCAAATTCCTAACCCACAGAACCACGAGTAATAATAAGAGTTTGTTTGTTTAAGCCTCTAAGTTATAGGAGAGTTTATCTTGCCACAAAATATAACATAAACTCTACTGTCCCTGCTTCCTCCTTCACTATCACCAACCCACCGCCCCCGGTACCTTCAGTCTATTCTCTCTACAACAGCTGGATCGATTCTTTTAAAACTTAAGAGATTAGGGGCGCCTGAGTGGCTCAGTCGGTTAAGCGTCTGCCTTCAGCTCAGGTTATGATCCCGGGGTCCTGGGATCGAGCCCCACATCAAGCTCCCTGCCCAGCAGGGAGCCTGCTTCTCCCTCTCCATCTGCCTCCTGCTCCCCCTGCTTGTGTGCACTCTCTCTCTGTCAATAAATAAAATCTTAAAAAAAAAAAATTATATCACTTCTCTGCTCAGAATACTCCAATGCTTCTCATCTCACTCAGAGGAACACCAAAATCTTTACAACAGCCTACAAGATCTCAAGAGCTGGCAAACTATGGTCAGTATGCCAAATCTTTGTACTGCCAGACTTATTTTTTAACAGGCTGTTAAAAAAATAAAAAAGAGAGGAAGAACACATGACAGAGACCATATTGTGGCCTTCAAAACTTAAAATATTTACTCTCTGGCATTTTACAGAAAATATTTGCCAACTTCTGCCCTGCACAGCTGATCCCTTGGTGACTCTGTGCTCATCTCCTCCCCTGCTCACCTACCCTTCTATTCACCTAACTCCAGGCAGACTGGCCACCTGCTCATTCCTTGCATTTTCTTATAGTTATTCCAACCAGCCACACATGCCCTTGCCCTGAGGTCTTTGCTCCTGCTGTTTTCTCTGCGCGGAATGTTCTTCCCTGAGTTAGCCATCCAGAGTCCTTTTCCCTCAGGTCTTTACCCAAATACACCTTTTCAGAGAGCCTTATCTGACCACCTTATTGAAAATTACTATCCCCCTACATCTCTAACTCTCTCTGCTTTGTTTTTCTCTATATCTCATGTCACTAACGTATATTTTTTACCTTTTGTTGTCCCTGCTTATCTTCTATATTCTCCCACTAGAATGTAAGTGCGTGTACCAGAATCTTTGTCTGCTTTCTTCACTGACGCGTTCTCAGAGCCAGGGCTCCTGGTGCATTGTGGGTGCTCTGTGTGTATTTCTTCTGTGTCCTTCTGGGTCATGAAAACCATCACAGCCCTGTTTTCTGCATCGCACTTGTCACCAGCTGCAAATGCCGTATTTAGTGGTCTGTCCATGAACTCCATGAAAGCAGGAGTAGAGCAGTGCTCAACAAAGATCAAATATTCAATGTAATATTTATCCCAGAAATAAATCCACGTTCCACGCATCTTTTAAAAGAGTGAATGGGAAATGAGGAGGTAGAAACGCTGTCAATAACTTTTTCAAGAGTTTGGCTGTGGAGGGACGCCTGGGTGGCTCAGTTGGTTAAGCAGCTGCCTTCGGCTCAGGTCGTGGTCCCAGGGTCCTGGGATCGAGTCCCGCATCGGGCTCCTTGCTTGGCAGGGAGCCAGCTTCTGCCTCTGCCTGCCACTCTGCCTGCTTGTGAGCTCTCTCTCTCTCTCTCTCTGACAAATAAATAAATATCTTAAAAAAAAAAAAAAAAAGAGTTTGGCTGTGGAATGGGAGCAGAGAAATGGAATGGTGGCCAGAAAAGGCTATACGGTCAAGGAAGGGTTACCAATGGGGATATCAGGAATAATCCAGATGGACACATACACTAATAGCATAGGAAAAAGGAGAGATTGAAGAAGCAGAGTTCTTGGAGAGGTGAAAACAACAGGGGGCGGAGCCTAGGAGGAGAGACTGATTGTGATGGGCTGAGATCTACTCTTCCCTCAACGGGAGGGAAGAGCAAATGCCAGCAGTTAAGGCCTCATCGATGGCAAGATGAGGGCGTTCCCTTCTGGCTTCTAGTCCCTCACTCAAGTGTGGGAGGTGAAGTTACCTGCCGAAATTCAGCGGTGGGCGGGGGATTGGAGGTTTGAGAAAAGGAGACAGAAGAGTGTGGAGACCGATAGAGACCGTCCTAGGGAACTGGGAGGGACAGCCAGGAAGTTACGGAGGACTTATCTGGGGTCAATAATCATGAATTGCAACAGAAGCAGTCATCCCAGGCGGTAGTTTCTCTCGGGCAGCATCCAGCTACTTGGTTGCAGGTACAGAGAAGACAGAAGTGAGTTCCGTCAGAGGGCCTGTAGCAAAGCAGTGATTCTCAGTGCGTGGTCTCCAGCCCGGCAACATCAGACTCATCGAAAGCTGGTAAGAAAAACGCAAATTCTCAGGCCTCACCCCAGACCTCTTGAATTAGGAACTATGCAAGAGGGCCCAGCACTCTATGCTTTAACAAGCCCTTCAGATGATTCTGATGCTATGGCCAGTCGAGGTGATCAGCACTGCAGTAAAAGGAAAGAACGAGAGAGCTAAGAATCCTTATAAGGAAATAATTATAATGGCAGCCTGGAGAGTCTAAATTGGAAAGGAAAGGAAATAAAGGCATGAGGGGGCTGATCAGTAATGATAGTGTGGTGGCATCAATCTCTCAGAATATAATAAAGTCAAATAATTACAGTATGGTGGGTTCATGGTCTCTTGCTGCCATAGCAAATTACCACAAATGAGGCAGTTTAAAACAACACTAATGGATTATCTCCTTCTTCTGTAGGTCAGAAGTCCAGGGTCAGCATGGCTCAACTGGGTCCTCTGTTCAGAGTCTCAGAAAGGCGATGAAATAAAATGTGGGATTGCATTTGTCTCTGGAGATTCTGGGGATAAAACTTCTTCCAAGTTCACTCAGGTTGTTGACAGGATTCAGTTCCTTGGGGCGCCCGGGTGGCTCAGTCGGTTAGGCATCTCCCTTCGGCTCAGGTCATGATCTCAGGGTCCTGGGATGGAGTCCTACACCGAGACCCATGTCGGGCTCCCTCCTGCTCTCTCTCTTGCTCTCTCTGCCAAATAAACAAAATCTTCAAAAAAAAAAAAAA
>CM052884.1:54538976-54575812 GCA_028534135.1 Potos flavus | reverse complement strand
GGGGGCGCCTTGGTGGCTCAAGTCGTTGAGCTCAGGTCATAATCCCGGCGTCCTGGGATCGAGCCCCACATCAGGCTCCCTGCTCAGCGGGAAGCCTGCTTCTCCCTCTCCCACTCCCCCTGTTTGTGTTCCCTCTCTCGCTGTGTCTCTCTTTGTCAAATAAGTAAGTAAATAAAATCTAAAAAAAAAGTAATTTTTGATAATAGATTGCTATGTGATTTTTGGCACATAACTCAGAAGGGGCTCAAATAAGAAAGATTGCAATAACAAAACTCCCATTCTCATTTACTTATTTCTGTAAGCAAGGTAATATTTAACCACCAATACATGGACTAATAAAAACACAGGCCCAAGAGAGACCATCGTCACAAAAATTTTGTTTTGATGTTTAATAATTATTTATAACTTATAATAATATTTGTATTGTTTTGACCAGTTGTGTACTAATAATCATTGCAATGCTATTCCGTCCAGAAGAAATATAGCACCTACAAACCTAATGATCACAGGAAATTTTTTAAAATTTCAATTCCTATATATTTTGTTATTACAGAAAATAATAATAAGGTAATCAATAAAAGACTTTCAAGGATAAGAATATGTTACGTCAGGATAAAATATTGTGGGAAGAAGGGCAATGGATTTTACAAGTTTGAGAAGAGAATGGCACAAGATAAAATTCCAACTGTAAAGAAGACTTTGTCTATTCTTTTAAAAATGAGTAATGGTGGGCATTGAACTGCCATGGTATTTAGATTATTTTTTTTCTCTTTCTCTTTCTCTCTCTCTTTTTTTAAATTTTATTTATTTATTTGAGAGAGAGAGAGAGAGAGAGAACAAGCGGGGGAGGGGCAGAGGGCAAAGGGCAAAGCAGACTCCCCCTGAGCAGGGAGCCTGACACAGGACTCAGTCCCAGGACCCTGGGATCATGACCTGAGAGGAAGGCAGACGCTTAACCGACTGAGCCACCCTGGGGACCCCCTCTCTTCTTTAAGTAGGCTCCACACTCAACATGGGGTCCAACTAACGGGCCTGAGATCAAGCGTCGCATGTTCTACCAACTAAAACAGCCTCTACTCTGGTATGTAGATTCTATTAGATCCATTTTCTAAAAGGTGTTATAACAGTTTTAAATGTCAATATATACAATAAGCCAGAAATTATTATCTCCTTTGAAATTATTCAAACTTATAATACAAATTCTAAAACTGATTCCAGAGAACATAGAAACTGGATAGTTCAAAGACTGCTGGCTGAGGACAATAGCAGGGAACACGTGGCCTGTAGGGGCACCAGGTGTATGGCTGCAGAATTTAATTAGCAGCACATGTAAGACGAGAGGCAGGGAGGTCAATCAGGGATTATTGCCATAGTCCATTCACTGTTAATATTTATTGATGGACTGACTGGCCACTCTCTACTGGGAGCTCTACTGTGCTCCGGAGACCAGATAGGAACCACAGCCTTGCCCTCCTGGAGTTCGCGGGCCTGGGGAAAGAGAATGAGGGCTAAATCAAGGCAGGACCATCGAAGGTAGAGGTGAGGGGACAGAGGTCAGGAATACTGACACTCACTGGCTTATCTGCCTGTCCGTGTTTTTATCCCTGTTTTCTTTTTTTTTTAAGATTTTTTATTTATATATTCGAGAAGAGCAAGAGAGAGCACAAGTGGGGTGAGAGGCAGAGGGAGAAGCAGACTCCCCGCCGAGCAGGGAGTCCGATGCCGGCTGGATCCCAGAACTCTGGGATCATGACCCAAGCTCAAGGCAGACGCCTAATGGACTGAGCCACCCAGGCGCTGCGCCCCCACGCCCCATGTTTTTTTTTTTTTTAAATCAGACTAACTTGCTGAAAGTTTAGCCAATCTACTGAGGACTCCAGTGCAGGGGCTCCTTGAAACCGAGTGATCTTGTTACACGGGCCCTATCCACCATCAGTTTTTTAAATAACAAAAATAGCTCCTGCTCATTTTAAGAACTCAATTAACACCAAAGTATAAAAAGTTAAAGTTTCGCCTTGTCCCACGCCATCTTATTTCTGCAACCATACTTACAAAATGAGATGCTTTTTATGATACCGCCGCCCAAGTGGGAAAGGATGTGGAGTAAGTGATACACACATGTACACTCTCAGGGTGGTTAAGGATAAAACTGCAACACCCTTCGTGTGTCCAGTGGCTTCTGGACCCCGGGGGCACAGGGACCTTTGTCTGTGAGTATCGCCTGCAGGCAGGTTCCTTTCCTGGGGTACTGCTAACCCTAGTTCCAAATCATCTCACTCCTTTCAGAAACCTGCATGTTTAAAACCCCTGCTGGTTAGCCCAGAGGAGTCTCTAATTGGTCTAATTGATAGGTCTTCCCAGCACCCCCCCCCCATGGGCCGACACGCCCTGCCCCAGGACTTGACTGGCCTTAGACAGTTCACGGAGGTGGGGGAGAGAAGGGAAGGTTCTCAGCCTACACAGCTGCCCTACAGAGCAGTTTGGGAAGCTCGGAAACTCTGATCCCAGATATGCTGCCCTGGGATCAAGCCATCCGGCTCCCTGCTCATCGAGGAGCCTGCTTCTCCCTCTCCCTCTGCCTGCTTGTGCACACACACACTCTCTCTCTGTCAAATAAATAAATAAAATCTTAAAAAAAAAATTTTTATTTTTAAGCAATCTCTATACCCAGCATGGGGCTTGAACTCACAACCCAGAGAGGGAGAGCCGCAGGCTCCAGCAACTGAGCCAGCCAGCTGCCCCAAGAACAGTTCTTAATATATAATTATGATACTGCTATAATCACATAATCCTATGTGTACACATAGGAGAGCTGATATTAAAAACAAAATTAGTTATTGTTGTTAGGCCTATTAGTGGGTTTATGGGTGGTTTTGTAATTTTTTTTTTCTTCACACACGCACAAAACCTTGCATTCTTTTTTCCTTAAAAGGAACACGTTTTGAGTCCCCGGTCACATTGGCTGAGGAAAACCCAGCCCAGTGAAGTCAGCACCTAAGTTTCCCCCAGAGACTCCCATGCCTGGAGGGAGGGGTCCTGGGCCGGGCATGTGCGGAGGGCTGCCCCAGAGGCTGAAACCAAGTGTAAATGAAGCATAGGGCATTTGCATGACTAACCCAGGGGAAAAAACCCACCAGAGAGTTATTTCTATTTAAGCTCAGAGAAATGCAGAAGTAAATCTACTTGAACCTAACTTGACTTTAAAAGGAAACCAAAGTCGCCCCTTAAGTTTTTGTGCGGTGGGGGTTGGGGGTGGGAGGAGCTTCTGTAAGGAGGGAGAGAAGTTCAGGTGCAGCGACCCTCAGCAGAGAACCATACTCATCCACGGGGGTCCAGATTCGTGGCCCTTGCGCCCTCAGTGTTAGCGCAAACGATTCGGAGCCCGTAAACCCAGTGAGCCTTAACTTTAGACCGGCCTTGCTTAACCAAGCTAAGGTTGTGAGCTCTTCGGTAATCATAAAAGCTACAGAACTCCTTCCAGAAAAATACACATCAGCCCCCCAAACTGAAACAATTTCAGGGTTTTCATGGATGTCCCCTGCCAAATCCTAGACAATCCTACTTGTCCCCCAGATTAAGAACCCGCTGGGTCATAATAAATACAATGTCTTACCTACAGGTATACGACGTGAACGCTATTTTCCAAGCCTGTTGAAAGGACTGTGATGAACAAATACAAATTCATGTAAAAGAAATACTAGGTCCAGAGACTTGTGTATGTTCTCCAG
Source organism: Potos flavus (assembly GCA_028534135.1). Lineage (NCBI taxonomy): Eukaryota > Metazoa > Chordata > Mammalia > Carnivora > Procyonidae > Potos > Potos flavus. The sequence goes on along the minus strand of CM052884.1, from coordinate 54,572,084 downwards.
AGAGACAGTAAGTGCCTGTGCAAGTCCGGGAGCAGGAGGGAAGCGGCCTCCTAGCCCGGGTGTCCCTCATCCCTGCAGCAAGGCTGTCTCCTGCTGGCCGCTCCCCTGCCCCAGGCCCCTGGCAATTGGAGGGTGCAGGGCTCCAGATTGCAACCTTGGAGAATCTGCTGAAGCCGACCCCGGCTTTTCCGAGGGTTTTTTTCACGGAAATGCTGCAGCAGCTGGTCGGTTCGCATGTATTTACGATTTACTTCCAATTATGACCGGGTTTTCCCGACGCGGACTATCAGCCCGTGTCCAGAGTTACGGGAGTGGGCCCCCCAGCGCGAGAGGCCGCCGCTGAGGTCGCTGCGGGTGAGCGCCCCTGGGTGGAGCCTCGAGAGGCGCGGGCGTGGGCGGCATGTCGGGCCCACGAGCTCCCTCCCCCGGGCGCGCCTCGGCGCCCGGCCCTGACACCGGGAGCGCACCGCCTTCTTGCTGGGGGGGCGCTCGCTGCTCGGCGGCGGGCGCGGGGGCGCTGGGGGACTCCCAACGCGCGGTAGACTTGTGCCGGCCGGCGCCGCGCCGGGGCTGTGCCGTCCCTGGACACCCCCTATCTCAGCGGCTGGCGGATTAATGGGAAGAGAGCGCGAAGGGTGCAGAGCCCAGCCCATGCCCCGTTGCTGCCAACTCCAGAACCATCGTCCCACTCGGCTCTCCGCTCATTTCCGGAGACGCTCAAAGACCCGATTTCAACTCTGGCCACCAGGCGGGATTGGTTCTAGGCGCGCGGGGCTGGCTTATAGGGGACTCATCTGACAACAGTATTTGGCACACAGTAGGCATGTGTGCATGTGTTGAATAAATCAAATACTTTCTTTTTCCTCTTTGAACCGTGTGCGCTTCAACACTTCCAACGGCTAGCCCCCTGTTAAGAGTGGGTACAGTCAGTAATGTGCGAAGGAGGGTGGGGAAGTGGAGGGAAATGTGCCTGCCCAGAGTGCAGCTTCTTGGTACGCAGGAAAGGCTGCCTCCAGAACCGGTCCGAGCGCGGCACGGCCGCGTGCCCCGGGGTCAGGGAGGTGGAAGGATACAAAGAACAGACCCTAGGGGCGACAGTCCTCACTCGACGGCAGGGTTCAGGTCTGGCTCCACTGGGTACTAGAGACATGGGTTCAGGGAAACTCAAAGGCCCCAGAAGTCCTGCAGGCCCCAAATCTTCCTGCAGGGGGCAGTGAGACACCTCTCCGGGGCTCGGAGGGCAGGTTCCAGAGCGGTGAGCGCCCTTCCTGCCGGGTCTCAGGCTTCCCTAGTTTTGGGGAAGCGCGGCCGCCTGCAGGGGGCGAAATGTTCCTTTGGTTCTTCTGTGCCAGGGCTGAGATCTGAGCTAAAAATAGAAGCTGAGCTCAACGCAAAGGCATGAGACTGAATAAACATAACGTGTGTATACATAGTAAAGTAGTATTCCCAAACACGGCAGTAAGGAAGGGTTACTTAGTAAGGAATGAAAATTTGGAGGGAAAAAAAATCTAAGTTCCACATTATACATCAGAATAAACTGCCAAATGATTGAAATGCTAAATATTTAGACACTAAATTAAGTAGGATAAAACAAATATGTTTGTGGCTAATTGTCAACATTCCGGAGGCTTTGAAACAATAGAAGAAACTGAAAAAGAAGATTAATATTTAAAGATTTAGGGGCACCTGGGTGACTCAGTTGGTTAAGCGTGGGACTCTTGATTTTGCCTCTGGTCATGATCTCAGGGTCCTGAAATGGAGCAGGGGATCTTCGCTAACCTTAAAATTCTCCATCCCTCTGCACCTCCTCCGCCCCTCTCAAAAAAAATTTTTTTTAACTGGATTGTAAAAAGAAAAGCTTGAGAAAAAAATATATTTGCACCAAATAATAATCAGAAAACGCCAAAAATGTATAAAAGCTTATTTAAATATGTAAAAATAATCAAGATAACAATAACTAAATAGACAAAGAAGTTAATAAATAATGTAATTCACAAAGAGAAATAAAATTAATACACAAAGGCATGAGGAAATGTTTGCTGTCCTTGACAGTCAAAAATTTTAAACTTAAAACAACCTTGACACAGTACCTTACATCTACTAAAGTAGCAAAAATGTTGTAAGATTGCAATGCATAATGTTAGCAAAGTGGTAAAATAATAAACTCACATAGCTTCATACAGTTCTTTTGAACAGCAATATGCTGATCTACATTCATTCAGCAAATAGTTGTTGAGGTCATTGTCATGGAGAACAGACAAGAAACAGATGTACACCGCAGCAGGTGGTGATCACTTGAAGGAGAAAAATAGAACAGCTAGTGATGAGATGTGCTATTTGAATCTGGCTAGGATAGGCTCTCCAATAAGATAACATCTGAACAGAGGCATGAACAAAGCGAGGGAACAAATCTTGTTCGTATTTGTGGGAAGAGTGCTCCATTATAGGGAACAGAACGTACAATGACCCTGAGGCAAGAGCATGTGACGAGTAGAACACCATTTGATTCCTTTTTAATCATGCAGTAGTACTTGGAATATTTTAGGAGGTGGCGGGGGATGGGCTAACTGGGTGACGGGCATTAAGGAGGGCACTTGGTGTAATGAGCACTGGGCGTTATATGCAATTGAGGAATCACTAACTCTAAACTCTACCTCTGAAACTAAAAAATAAAATAAAATACCTGGAATATTTTAAAAATTGGTTTACTTTATATACATATTACAACAATGATGAATTCATTAAGCTGAAATGATATAGTATTGTCAAATATCTGTTATTTTATCTTCACTAAAGTAACAAAACCTTAGGCCTCATGGTAGGTGACATTACAAAAAGATTGTTTTACCCCCATCGTCTTCCATAAAGTGCTTATTCATTTCCAGTACACTCAGCCCTTCTCTAAATGAAGTATACAAAGATATGAGTTAAAGTATTGCCACAGTGTAGAGAAAGGGTGTTCAAAGTAAAGACAAAAAAGTGGTTGTTTTTAGTAGGCTTATCCAGTTTTGTTCTACACTCTCTGACAAAATCCCATTCTCCAAACGTAGCAGTTGACCCAAGTCAAAGGTGCCTAGGTTTCTGGATTTCATATCATCTCCTGAACTGTAGGCTCTCAGAGTTAGGGACCAGCTCTTTCCTAAGTGAAGTTTCTTAGAAAGGCAAATGCTAGCTCTGGTAACAGATCCTTCCAAAAATGGCTGGGGACAAAACAATCCCTATTGACACAGGTCCTCTGAGAGATGCAGAGTAATCGGAGGTCTGAGGATGAGCAAAGTTGTTTTGTTATTGTTGTTGTTGTTGTTGTTAAGATTTTTATTTATTTTTTGAGAGAAGAGAGAGAGACAGAATGAGTGGGGGCAGGGAGGGGCAGAGGGAGAGGGAGAAGCAAACTCTCCACTGAGCAGGGAGCCTGATACAGGGCTTGATCCCAGGACCCTGAGATCAGGACCTGAGCTGAAAGCAGACACTTAACTGAGCCCCCCAGGTGCCCCGAGCAAAGTTTTAGATAGCATTAATTTAATCTACCTAGTTTGTCATCTGTGTGAGAACTCTTGGTGCATGATGCACGAAACTAAGAGGGAACCAGCTGCTTTAAGAACGAAAAACAGAGAGTGGGGCTTCCTGGAAGGATAATTGAGTGTTTCAAGTATCAACTAAGCTAGAGGATGGGGAGGAAACCCTGAGTTTGACCTTAGTCAGATCCAACTGACGTGAAGATTCAATGTCTGGTTCTCTTCACATGCTGGCCCAACAGTCCTTGCCACAGACTGGACTCCTTGGAGTGGCTGAGTGCCAGAAGCTCCCTGGCCTCTTTCACATCCCACCTGGCCCCCAGCAGAGAGGGGCTGGCCTCTTCTCTCTTTGCTGTGAGGAGGGCTTCTGGCCTGGCTGGGGGCTGACTTCCATACCATTAATGGTTGGACTGTGAAGAGATCTTATGAGCCCTCTAGATTTGAGTGGCCACCACTGGACCAATCAGTTATGCCACGGGGATAGGGTCTCATAGCACAGACCTGGCTGTTAGGCACCTGCCTGGGGTAACAAGGATACTTTCCAGGGTAGAAGGAAGTGTTAGAATGTTGGAATTCGAATTAGAATGCTGGAATTGGAAAGCAGGCAGCCACACCTAGTAGGGATTACTACATCACTGCTAAATAAGTGTTTCTTTTTTTTTATTAAAGATTTTATTTATTTGACAGAGAGAGAGAGAGAGACACAACGAGAGAGGGAACACAAGCAGGGGGAGTGGGAGAGGGAGAAACAGGCTTCCCGCCGAGCAGGGAGCCCGATGCGGGGCTCGATCCCAGGACTCTGGGATCATGACCTGAGCTGAAGTCTCCTTGCTCTGTCCTCCTCCCTTTTAGGCCCCTCAGCTGCCCTCCCTTCTAAGGCTGCAGCCCGTGGCCCCTTGCCCAAGCTGCCTGAGGCTCCCAGGCTGCCCTCTGTGTTTCCCTCCCTCTCACCAGCCGCCTCTGAGTTGCTGTCTTTATTATGTCCAAAGGGAGAGCCTTGAAATCTTCCTGAGAAGGAAAAATGCATACAGATGTAAATCTGCACGTGCTCTGGTTTCACAGACAGAGACTGGTGGTCCAGGAAGGATTTCCTTCCAAGGCCAGGTTTTCCTTCCAAGGCAGAAGGAAGAGTAAAGGAAGGAGCATTAGCATTGCAAACGCCGCGAAGAACTCGAACTCGAACAGGGCTGGGTCTCTCCCTGGGTGAAACCAAGGTATTCCCTGGCCTGCCAGATGTGAGCCAATGTGTGTGAGCAAGTGTGTGAGCCAGTAGGCTACATTAGCTGGACACGGCTGACAACCTAAGAAAGAGCAGATGGGGGGCACCTGGGTGGCTCAGTCACTAAGCGTCTGCCTTCGGCCCAAGTCATGATCCCAGGGTCCTGGGATGAGTCCCACATCTGGCTCCCCGCTCTTCGGGAAGCCCGCGTCTCCCTCTCCCACTCCCCCTGCTCGTGTTCCCTCTCTCGCTGTGTCTCTCTTTGTCAAATAAATAAATAAAATCTTTAAAAAAAGAAAAAAAAGAAAGAGCAGATGGGGATTGTGCCATCCACCACCCCCCCTCACTTACTCCAGGTCCCTGCCAGGATCCGAGCCTTCTGCCTGTGCTTGCAGTTGAATTTGGTTTTCTGCACTAGCTCTTGTTGCCCCCCAAAGATTTTGGCCCTTATTCACCCTCTGGCCACTTTGGTTAGGATCTGTGTCTCTAATTTCAGCCTTGACCCGGAAACCCCCAACCCAGCCGACTTGGCAACCACTCCAGCCAAGCTCACAAGCAACAGCAGGGAGGCTCACCAGCAGATATGCTGTCTTTAGAGGGGGAAGTCAGCTAGAGTCTTGGTTCTTTCTGGGCACCCAGGAAGAAGAAAGAAGGAGAGGCAGCTGCCCCTACCAACGAGGAAGAGATGTTCAACTCCAAAGCACAGCCCTGCCCACCACCACCAGCTGCCAGTTCTCTCTCTCTGCTGGGGCTGCTCAGCATTCAGAGACCACGAGATAGGATGGGGCACGGGGGTCAGGCACAGGTCTCACACCCAAGGCTCAGGCACAGGGAAGACAGCACCAGGAACATGGGGGACAGGAGGGACAGTGCCCAGGGTTGGCCTGCTGAAGGAGCTGACAGCCGGGCCGATGTTGTGGTAGGACCAGATTCTCAGGGCCCAGCGCAGGAGAGGATGGGGCTTGGAAGAGGCCAAAGTTTCCACGGTGGTGGAAGCTCTTCTCTCTTTTTCCTCTTAGAACTGTTAGGACTCATTCCTTGATTTCAAGGACTCGGACCTCTTACATACTTTTTCATTTGCTCCATTCATCATTTATTTTCAACTCTTCTCTGAAAAAGAATAGACAGACATCCATATTTCTCAGCAGTTTATCACAGAACTGACACCTAGAAATGGAAAACATGAACCTGGCAAAAATGAAGTTGGGTTCCCAGTATCACTGTGCACAATCAGCTTATTTCTCCTCTAACACACACAATGTGCCCTCAGCTTCCTCATACCTCAGTGCAGTTTCACTCTTTGTGCTTTGTTCATGCGAATCCCTCTGCCTAGGAAACCCTTCTACTTTATCCACTTTGCAAACTTTTACTCATCTTTTAAGATCTAGATGAAGCGTTACCACTCCTGGAAACAGCACTATCCATCCCTTGGTCCACTGGATTAATTGCTTATTATTTGGTTCCCAAAGTGATCCAGGCGAACCCTCAAAGAACACTTGTTTTACTGTATATAGTTAGTTGTTTCTACCTAATATCTCCATGTAATTCAGAAGGTGGGGATTATCTTGTTTGCATTTGTATCTTAGTGGCTAGCATGAGCTGCTAAACCCTAGTACAGTGCAGGTTCTTAAAATATACTCGATTGAAAAAAATGAACCAAAGAATGCAGTCAACACAGCGAGCATGGGTGCCATTCCACTCTACATTTCGATCCATTCAATGCTGGGGCCAGGAATCTGTTTGGGAGGCAAATGGTGGAACTAAGTCCTCTGTCCTTCCCACTACTCCCTCCACTCCTCAGAATGAAGAGACTTAAAATAGCACCTTTTTTCAAATTCATATGTCAAATACATACAAATTCAAAACTGTTTATTGGCTTTTATCTCCAGCTTCCTTCTTTAAGAATAGCATCTTAGGGGCACCTGGGTGGCTCAGTTGGTTAAACATCTGCCTTCAGCTCAGGTCATGATCCCAGGATCCTGGGATCAAGCCCCACATCAGGCTCCTTGCTCAACGGGGAGCCTGCTTCTCCCTCTCCCTCTCCCTGCTTCTCCCCTGCTTGTGCTCTCTCTCTGTCAAAAAAAAAAAAAAGAATAGCATCTTTGACAGAGCAGTAGTGTGTGGCAGACAGGCAAACGAACTGCATATTATAATTATTGTCCAGATCCTCTCGCTGCATAAGTCCCTTTTACTATTAATGGGACCGTGTGATGTCTCATCCATTCAGCAGAGGTCAAGTTCTACCAGTGGAGTTCTTTCTGGAACTCTGGTGGTGGTGCTTTGCACAAAGTAGTCATTAGAAAATTTATGTTCTTGGGGCTCCTGTGTGGCTCAGTCAGTTGGGCATCTGCTTTCGGCTTCGGTCGTGGTCCTGGAGTCCCAGGATCGAGCCCCACAACGGACTTCTGCTCAGTGGGGGGTCTGCTTCTCCCTCTGCTCCTCACCCCACTCTTGTGGTTGCTCTCACTCTCTCAAGCAAATAAAAGAAAAAGAAAATTTATGTTCTCACCATATGTAACCAGGAAAATGAGGCAGGCGAGGAGGAGATGCTGGGGAGTCTGCTGATGTCCCACGCCAGTCTTGACACAGCAGGAGGCTCAACAAAGGGATTAATCCAGGAAGCTTAGGATCTTTGGCATACATTTCTCGTCATACAACATCTAGACTATTTATGGCTGCCAGTTGCACCAGTCAAACCGTTCATTGCAAGCAACATCTCAGACTCACCTCAAAATAGCTTACTATTTTGCAAAATTGCAAACTCACCTCAAAATAATTTAGTCCAAAAAGAGAAATATATCAAAGTTATGGACTCAAACCAAGATTAGCTTCAGGACTGATACACTGTCAGATCTTGCTTTCCTCCTTTCTCAAGTCTGCTTCTGTGTTTGTTCACCTTCTTCTGCAGGTAGGCCTTTTCCAAGCAGTGGAAAGCTTGGCCGACATAGCAACTGGGGCATTTACAAGGTTCCAGGAAAAACTCCATTTGGCTCAGGGCAGATCATGTAAATGCTCCTGTATTCAAGGGAGTGGTCTCCATTACCAGAAATTTGGGGGAGTACAAGCATGATCACTGGACAAATCTTTACCAGTTAGGTGACTTGATAATTTGTATTCACTACATATTAATAATGTCAGATATCTTTTCTTTTTTTAAAGATTTTATTCATTTGAGAAAGAGAGAGAGCAAACACGGGTTGGGGGTGTGGGTGTGCTGCGGAGGGGGTGCAGCAGAAGGGTAAGGAGAGGGAAACAGACTCTGCACTGAGCCCAGAGCCCCACATGGGGCTCCATCCCAGGGCCCCGAGATCATGACCTGAGCCGAAGGCAGTCGCTTAACCGACAGCCACCCAGGCACCCCTCATTGTTCAAAATATAGAAAGTTCAGGGATACCAGCCTGGCTCAGTAGGAAGAGCATGTGACTCTTGATCTCTGGGTTGTGAGTTCAAGCCCCATGTTGGGTGTAGAGATCACATAAAAATAAAATCTTAAAAAATAGATAAAAAATAATATATAAAAAGTTTGGAAGGGAAAAAGGAGTGGGAAATATCCCATAATTCCACCACTCAAACGACAGCCATTGTTAGCCTTCTGTTTTAATATTAAAAAAAAAATCCCATATATGTAATTTTGCTTCCTGATTCTTACTTTAATATAACACATGCATTTCCCCATGTCATAAAGCTCCTTAAAACATTGCTTTAGTTATATAGTATATATAGCTTTTTATTTCAACAAAAAGTTGAAAACTTTTTAACCACCTCATTCAGAAGTAAAGAAGGCAGTGGAGTGAGTCAGCATTCCTGCCATACATGTGCTCTGTCCTCAGGCACTACAGTTCATGGGACTCAACTCTAGTTGCAGAAAAGGGGCTATCATACTGGGGTTCCCCTCCCCCACTTCCTGTATTCTTCTGAACACTTCCAAACTTGTCTCATCTTCACTCATCCGTCCCCTGCTCCAGGCTCAGAGGATTTGGTATGAATTTGGCTAGTGGTGCAGAGTTCCGGTTTAAATCCCGATACTTTGTAGTGATACATTCTGGGAAATTCCTTTTACCTCTCCTCCAAATACTATATGTAAAATGGGGATTTTGTCAGGGAGCTCTTATGAAGATTAAGTTATATTATGTATGTAAAACACTTAGCACATACTAGGTGATCAATAAGTGGTAGTGAAAACAGAAAAACCCAGATTCCCGTCTAGCTACAGCCCTCTTCTCCCTTGCCCTTCTCTTTCAGCCATGTTTCTTTTTTTTATTTCTTTTTAAATATTATTTATTTATTTGACTGAGAGAGAGAGTGCACATACGCAGGGGGAGCAGGAGAGGGAGAAGCAGACTCCTAGTCAAGCAGGGAGCCCGACATGGTACTCAATCCCAGGACCCTGGGATCATGACCTGAGCCGAAGGCAGACATTTAACCGACTGAGCCACCCAGGTGCCTCTCAGCCATGTTTCTTGAAAATGATTTATACATGCTGTCTCTATTCGCTCATCTCCTGTTTATACCCCAACTCACCATAATCTGGCTTTTGTTCCCCGCACCACTTTTCCCCCCACTAAAACTGCTCACCAAAGATCTCCACTCTAGATGACTTCATGGAGCTTTGAGTCGCTTCTTAATCTTTTCTGTATATAGTCATACTTAATTTCTCTTTCAAACTTCTCTCTTGGTTTCCATGACACTAGTCTTCCCGGTTTTCCTAATATTCAGATTGCCCCTTCTTAACTCTCCTTTGTTGCCTGTACTCTTTCCCTTAATTAATATTTGTCCTCAACTTTCACATGTCTGGAAAAAGCAGGCTTCTTTGCCATAATATCTTAGTTGGAATTCTGGCTTTCCTACTTACCAAACTGAGCTCCTAAGTTACTTAACTTACCTCAGCCTCTATAGTCTCATCAGCGAAAAGGGGACCTCTCTGTGGATAAGCATCGGAAATAGAGTCATTGTACCTTAAACCTGTACTTCCCGTTGGCATTATGGATTGGTAGGCATAAATTGGAATTCCAGGCCTGGAAACCCAGTTCATATCATAAGAATACCAAAACTCAAAACAAATAAGATGCTCTTCAAAATATTTATTAACCATATAAAACTAAACAATATGAACTATGATATAAATGTTCCTTGAGGTATTTTTCTTCATGGGCTGGACTGGCCGAGGTTTCTTAGACTCTTAGTTTAATGAAGTTTGGACAGAACATGCCATCTTTTCCTGGTAAATCTTCCTAGAGCATACATAGATATTTTTCCTTAGTCCAGAGACCTTTGAACTGCATTGAAAATTAGGGTCATCTGCCACAAAGAAAAAAAAAGTTCAATGATGTTCAGATGAATGCTTCTCAAAGTTTTTAAAAAGCTAAGCGCTGGGAAAGGGGCAGTTTCAGTGATGTCTTACTCCTCCATTTTTATAAAAATCTACCTTGCTGAGCTTCCGAGAAGTTTCTAGCAATATAACCAGGTTTGCAGGAGAAACTTCTAGATCTACTCACTCTGCAATGTCAAATCAGTTTCAGTGATGCTTTTTATAGTTATACAAATGCCTCAAAATACTGAATGAGGCAGTTTCCTCCAAATTCCTAGTTCCAGGCTTCACTTATGATTTTCACAATATCCAAAACACATCCAAAATTCTTTTTTGATCCATCCTCTTTGTTGATTGCTTTAATTGGCCTTTAAAAATTTCACACATAAAAATACCTTAGGGATGCAATCACTTATTTGATCTGTTGGCTAAAGTCAGGGAGATGCTTTGTGGAGATGAATTGGGGAGGAAGAAAACTACTCTGTCAGGAGGCTGCTGCTTTAAGAATTAGAAGACAGCTGAAAGCAGTACCCAAACCCAGCTGTTATCAATACGTTAAATGCCATTATTTCTTGACCTCTGGAACAGAATGAAAACCAAAGCTTCAGAACTGGTCATGTCAAGTTAAAGGTAAGGCAACAATTTCATTTGCAGTCAACTGCAATATGATTCCTCCTACCTGCCTACATAGTCAATATTTAAAATTTTTCTCCCTTACTAAAGTCAGCTTTCCAAAACAGTAGTTTTATCAATGTTAGATATCTGTCTCAAATAACAGGCCCTTGCATTTTAGTTGACTTTTCTGGAAAATTCTTCAATGCTTCCATATTAGCACTTGTAGTTTCCTCCTGATGTTATGCTATTCTCATTCTATTATTTAAAAACAAAAACTGTTCAGTGTACAATGCTCCCATCTAATGAAATCCCTATTCTCTTGTGTCTGTCCACAGGGGTCCTAGTTCAGGCCCTCTTTACTTTTACCCTGAGTCACTACAATGGCTTTGCAATAAATCAGTCTAAATGTAATTCCCTGAATCTACTCACTGCTCTACCACCAGCATCTTTGCAAACTATGTAATTGTCCTTTGAGTTATCATTCTACCTGCAGAATCCCTCCAACATAGCACTTATCACACTTTATTGTCATTTTATGTTTACATGGGTCTCCTCTATTTTATCCTGAGTACTGAGGGGCAAAGACTATTTCTTACAGGTCTTTGGTCTATGTACCAGTTAGTACATAGAAGCCATTCAACCTAAGTATCCTGTGGTGACTATGAGCCCAACTCTATCAGCTTTTAGATGGATTAAGAATTCTTTCTTAGAAAACCAGATTTTTTTTCTACTTAATCTAATATTAAACAATATGTGAAAAATTTACTACAAATATCAACTTGGAAAACGCCTGATTTTTTTTTGAAGCTAGTGCACTAGAAAAATGCACCTTAATGACTTTGAGTGACCCTAATGTACACCAATTATACTTTCTACAGTTTTGTCTTCAGTGACTACTGAAATGTTACCTACTCCAGTCTCTGCAGCTTGTTTTCTCTCAACCCCACCTATCAGAGTTTTTATCTAATTTACCTGTCTGCACTAATTCCTCTCGCACCTCTAAAATGTGCTTTTTACCATGCCATAGGCTTCAAAGCTAAAGTAATTAAGCTTATTAGAAATGTTTACATTGGGAAGAAAGAGATTCTAATCAACAAATTATGTACCCATGATCAAAAAGCACAAGGATTTCGCGAAATCCTTTTTGGGTTTTTTGGGGGGGGGGGGGAGGTGGGGAACATCTGCTTTAAGCTCTAAGGCCTTTGCTGCTTACTCTGGTTCTAATCTATATCAGAAAAAGATGTCACATAGAATTAGCACTGTTTATCACTTAAATTTGCACTCTCAGTTCCTAAAAAATCCAGCATAGTTGAGTTACAACCTTACTTTGAACCTCTTGTGTGACTCAGCTTAAATTAAATTAGCTGAGTCATTATATCAGCTTAAATTAGAAAGCTGAGTCATTATATCCACTTAATAATCTAAAGCTATTTTAAACTACATTATCTTACATTTGATCTAGCAGATCAAATGCATAATATGCAATGTGATATACAAATATTAAATAAATATTTACAGTGACAAAAAACATTTATGGTTGATGGACAAATTTTTCTCCAATTACAAAATGTAACTGATGTAAGCCTAAAACTCATCATTAAATAATGCTTCATACTCTATCGAAAAATGTGCCCTCTTTTAGTACTTTATACATTATACTCTGAATGTTAAAATGTAGTGAGTTAAAATGTAGTGATACTAGAGATAAAATGGTAGAAAACAGGCATCACAAGGATTTAGACAATTAAGCTCAGAGTGACTTTTAATATGCCAATCAATGTTAAAACACAAGTCAAACAGACAAGTGCAAACATGTTGTAAACCAAAATTAATAGGAAAACAAACAATAGACAAATTCTATGTTTTTGTTTTTTGCAATGTCTGGTTAGCCAGTATTATTAGTCAAACGGCTTATCATTGATAAAATATATTTTGTGAAAAGCTTGGAATAGTCAGAAGTCATTCTGGCATTTCAAACAGCTATATACACTATCACCAAGATTAGTTTATATACAAACATTGAAGAGAAACCGGGCAAAACATTTAAAAACAGACTAACAATACAATCAAGTACAAAACTTGGGTAGAGGGAGGGAACATTTTAAAAAAGAGTCAGGGAAGGGCATTATCAGGAAAAATTACAAAACCAGTAATAATTATACTACATTAATACAGCAATCCAAAAGGGAAAAAAAGGTGCATTACTCCAATGCACTAGCTTCAAAGTTCAAAGAAAAAAAGGCAAATAGCTGCTTGTCATCAAGAGCAGCTATATATTTCACATAATTGTTTTCCAAAAAAGCCTATTAACAACAATGATTGTTTAATGCTACAATTTTACAGCAAAGACAAAACTAAAATAGCAGCAAATTCACAAGGCAAGACTTCCACAGAATTATCATTCCATGGTTCATGCAATGCCTACAAAGTGCTCCCAGTTGGATATACAAGTATAATTCACAATTTAAAAAAAAGAAATATAAGATTGACACACAGGTACATTGAAGGCTGAGTAGTACTGAGTCTCTTAGCATTCCCCTTTTCAAAGGGAGAATATGTTTGTAATAAAGCCCTTGCGTCCCTTTTACAGGTCACTACAGGGAAAGACACCTTTTATTACAATGCAACAGCAAACTATAAGCAGCACACCACCACAGTGGTTAACCCTGGAAAGGCTGGTGTAACATCCAACAGTCACTGACATCCTACAGAAGACAGACTAGTAAGACTAGATGAAAGCCTGATATAGCACTGGTCAAAATACAGCTTTCAACTGTAATTCACAAATAAAAGTTCTAAAAGGTATTTCAGTAAAACTACTGACACCGATTGAGAAAGTAATTGCAAACTGGATTCTAGCAGTGATTTCAACCTAGCTTCCTCTTGTCACAGTTTTTTGGGGGAGGTGGAAAATGAGTAGTTCAGTATATGGTAAGGCTGACAGAGCGGTTCATTTTCTTTCCAATAAGTCGAGATGTTCTATTACTCTGGGTGGTGGACCTAGTGGTCATCCGATCAGTGAAGAGTGCTCTTTCCTCAGCTGCAGCTTTTGCCATCTGAGCTTTCTTGAGTTCTCTAAGAACATAAAAATAGGAAACAAGACTTTTCACCTATTGTATTAATCCTAGGAAGGGATCCTAAGAGGCCAAACACAAACTATATTATCGGCTGGGAGATCTTATTAGCATGCCATCATTATTCTAAGATACAACTGAGGAAAAAAATTACAGTACGAAACTTTAGCTTGTGCTCAAACAACTTATTTAAATTTTTATGAAATGATTTTTATTTTGTGCTCTCAGAATTAAAATATCATATACACTTGGATTCAAGTAATAAAGATGCTAATAATGACTTTGAGTTGTAATACAAAATAATTTCAAACAGAACTCTAATTCATATTGTGAAAATATCTTTACATAATAGAGATGAAAGGAAACTACTTCCTATTTGTATGAACTATGATGGCTATCAAACTAGTGGCAAATAAACCTTTTATATTTCAAGTCAGTTTTATTAGGTTAAAATCAGCAATGAAGCAAATGAACTAGAATTATCATTCCAATCAATTTTCTGAAATGTCAAAAGTCATTCAAAATATGAGACTCATCTACTAACTTAACTGATGCTCACTAATTAATCCTCCATAAAAAAATAAACAGAAAGAATGAAGGAAACTGTTAATTTATGGTGAGAGTTTAAGGGGGGAGGGGAAAAAAAGCCTATACAGGCTCACTTAGCTTTTGCTACAGTTTAAGGATTGGGGATTAATACCACTTGCAAACACATGCTGGTCTTAAAAAAATTTTTTTTTTCTTAAGATTGTATTTATTTATTTGACAGAGAGAGAGAGAGATCACAAGTAGGCAGAGAGGCAGGCAGAGAGAGAGGGGGAAGTAGGCTCCCCGCTGAGCAGACAGCCAATTAGGGGCTCAATCCCAGGACCCTCAGACCTTGACCTGAGCCGAAGGCACAGGCTTTAACCCACTGAGCCATCCAGGTGCCCCCGAGTCTTAAAAATTTTTAAGTCCATAATTTCGAAGTTTAGGAACACCAAGTAATAGGTCACAAATAATTAATTTAAGGCAGAAATCCCCAAATTTTAACTGTATAACATACCAAACCACTACAGCCTTCACTGACAGAAAACCTAAATCATCGCTCATTAAAATTTGAGAATAAAAATGAGAAAGTTAAAACATTCCAAAAAACTCTCACTTACTTCTGCAAAAGTGAATTTTTGAATTTTTCAGCATTCAATTCTATTCGTAATTGTTCTGCACTTTTTCTAGAAGCAGACAGCAATACTGAATGCTTTACCAGTGCCATTGCTGAAGGTCTTCTCTCTGGATCTGGATGAATCATAACCTTAGAAAGAGAAGGAAAAATAAATTTTTATGTATTTTATGTAAGAAATAATAAATTTTATGTAATAAAAATATTACATAGTAATGTAATAAAATTACATGCAATTTAATAAAATATAAAACCATGTCAATAAAAAGTGCTTTATATACAAAAAATGCTCACTTTTAGCAACTCTGTGAACTCTTGGGAAAGCACTTGGGGAATCCGAGGTAATCTACCCTGTCTGATTTCATGCCATTGGTCTCCATTTCTGGGAAGAGGTTCAGCACCAGCCGCACATACCACTGTGAGGGCAAGGGCAAAAATATCCGCTTTTGGTAGATGAGTATAGTTCTGTAAAATTAAAAAAAAAATTTTTTAAGGGAATATAAAAATGGCCAAAATAAAGTAAAATTACACTTCGGTGATGACTTAGGTGAGAAGTAAGACTAAATTAAAATATCCAACGCCACATTTAACCTTTAAAACCTATTCAGAGAATAAGTTAAATTTGAGAAGCTTTTTATTTTTTATTTTTATTTTTGTTATTATTATTTTTTAAAGATTTTATTTATTTATTTGACACACAGAGAGAGATCACAAGCAGGCAGAGAGGCAGGCAGACAGAGAGGGGGAAGCAGGCTCCCTGCTGAGCAGAGAGCCCGATGCGGGGCTCGATCCCAGGACCCTGAGATCATGACCTGAGCCGAGGGCAGAGGCTTTAACCCACTGAGCCACCCAGGCGCCCCTGAGAAGCTTTTTAAAATCACAAATACATACATACGCTGGGAGGGGAGTGGTAAATACATTTCTAAAAGTAAATGCCTTCTCTTTTTCACTAGTCCAATTCATCTCTCAGAATAAACTCCTATCCTGGGGCATTCATATGAATACAGGAAACATATATACATTGACAAGTTACGAATACATGTATACATATAAAAAAACAATGGGATCATGCAATTTATTTGTTCTACTTTCATTCTAAACTCTTATCAAGAAATATTTTGTCACACTTTTTTTTTAGGTCACACTTTTTTAAACCGTACTATTAACTATATACTGTAATTTATTTAATCGTTCCTCTATTGCTAAACATTTACATTGTTCTCAATTTATTTGTATATGAACATTTCTGTGGGCAAGACTCCTAGAAATGGAAATTCTGGGTCAAAGGGTACAGCATTTTAAAATGTTGATAGAGGGGCGCCTGGGTGGCTCAGTGGGTTAAGCCTCTGCCTTCGGCTCAGGTCATGATCTCAGGGTCTTGGGATCAGGCCCTGCATCGGGCTCTTTGCTCGGCAGAGAGCCTGCTTCCTCCTCTCTCTCTGCTTGCCTCTCTACCTACTTGTGATCTCTCTCTGTGTCAAATAAATAAATAAAATCTAAATAAATAAATAAATAAAATGCTGATAAATACTTTGATCTCCTAAAAAGCTATGCCATTTTACAGTTCCACCAGTAGTATATGAGAACTTCTTTCACAACTCCATCATTGTTGAATACTATAAATCTTTGCCTTTACTGAATTTTGCTAGATTAAATATCCCCAGCTGATGGTTTAGGCTTTCCTTAAGATTTTACTAGTTATTAGAGCTTAAAATTTTAATATGTCTGCATTGTTATAAACCAAATAGCATTATTAAAGGAAAAAAACTACCTCCTGCAAAACTTCATTTGCAAGAAAACGGCTATCACCCTCTTCAACTTGTGGACTAGAGATCCTTGTTACATGTCCAAGATCACCTATAAGTATTGAAAAAAATAGAGTCAAGTTAAATGGCTCTTACTTTATTTTAAGGCAATAATCTAGTCATCTTTCTTTCTTACCTATTTTAAACATAACTTTGTTGGAAGCCCAGTCATCTTCATCTCCTTCTTCGGAGGCAGCATTTGGGATTGAGGTTCGAGATATGAAAATATTACCTGTCAAACAGTTATTTATGTCAGCTGCACTAACAATAGTGTAACCAAAACTCATAAACAAGGCCATACATCAGAATCATCCCAAAAGCTTTCAAACATACAGATTTTCTATGGTCTACCCTAAAACCCAATGAGAATAAGAATCTCAGGGGATAGGAAATGGGTTGTATTTTCTAAGGAACATATCTTCTGGCCTAGTACTGATCTTTGAACACTTGGACACCACTTCATTAGACCCTTTCATCTACACATTGATCTTTGGTTTTAACTACATAGAAATAATACAAAAAAGGCAATAATGTAGTAATCTGTGGTGCTTCCAAATCATAAATTTTAACCTAATGCTATATGAAAAGTATAAGCAATGTAACTTTGGTATGAAAAGTATAAGCAATGTAACTTTGAGTTTGGCTGTATCTCCATCCCAATGTGGCTTTTTGGAAGTTCATAATTAATATACGCTTCAGAGACAGATTTCATTTTAACAGTTTTACCAATGTAAATAAATAAGTAATGTAAATGTAAAATGTAATGTAAATGTAAAATGTAAATAAACTATTGAGTTTATAAATGTTACACTCATTTAAGTCATCTTTCCAATTTCACTTTATTTATAGAATAATTTGTTTTTCAATGGTATTTATAAATTTGAAATTTTAAAACTTCATGTCTTAATATTTTCAGCTTTTGTACTTATAGGGGTCTACTATGTTTGACACTTAAAACAAGATATGAGTGAGTACAGGCAAACCTTACTAATTCCTATTTACTGCCATCAATCCAAATATTATTTTTTCCTTTTCAAAAATAAAAATTTTAGTGAGTTATTAACATACAGATAAATTCCTCACATACTTGTGTAAAATGATTTAAATTCACATGAATTACACATTTCCATAGACAAAAACAAAACAAAAAAACCTTCATCAAATTCAACTTAGAAATACCTAGCCTAAAATTCATACTTGAATTCATCAACCTGTTAGTTTTAACTTCCAATTTATAGGGAACATAGGGAAAAAGGAATGAGATAAATGATGCAAGGGAGCAACCAGTCAAATCCAGAAGAAAGGACATCTTATAAGACAAAGTCCATATTAGTATTATTTTTTTAAGGTAGGGGGGTAAAACCTGAAGGAAAAAAAAAAAAAAAAAGAAGCAGATGGGATGTATGGTCCTGAAAATGGATACTAGTTTGGACAAGTAAACCAAAAGGACTTGGGTCACCTGGGAAAAATTTCAATAGAAGAGATGAAAATTTACTGAAACAAAAAGGTAGAGTTGACTTACAATAACTTTTAAAAGTGTGTACATTACGAGGTTATTTTAATAAAATGAGAGGGACGTGCACGAAGATGTTACGGCAGCATTCATTGCAACCTTTTTTAATGCAAGATAATCATACTGCATATGTCATTTGTTTTCTGAATAATGCAGTAACACTTTCATGGTATATAGGCTAGAAATACCATGTTTACATAGCACTTCTTAAGTTTCCAAAAATATGTTCACATATCTCATTTTATTCTAACAACCCTGTTAGCAGCACCAGCATTATTTTGTAATTATGGTTCTATAACCTAGAAGAGAGGAGCTTTAAACAACAGGTTCTTAGTCTCCCCATCAGAGTCCCACTTCATGACTCTGTGGTTTCCATAAGATTCAGAAAATTTTTCCAACTTTTAATAAAAATGAATTGCCTCAAATATTTTGGAATAACAAGAGGTGAGTGGATATCATAAAACAATATAAATATGTGGCTCAAAGGTCTTTTAAAACCAACAATGAAAAAACATAGTAAGATGTATACGTTTTCATATAGTTTTAATGAAATCATTTTTCTCTATAACACTAAAGAACACAGGTCAGAGAATTTGTAATACTTACTAGGCTTTATATCCATATGAACCAAAGACATTGAATGAATATACCTCAAGCCCCGGCCAACTTGCAAAAGGAGATCCTTCAACTCTGCTTCTGTAAAGTAACTCATGCTTCTATAGTTTTCACTTATGGCATCAGCTAAACTTCCACCTAACAAACACGGGAAAAATTAGCAATTTCCTCTTCATGAGATTTTACTTCTCTTCCCTCCATTTTTACTGAGTGGCCACAAACTCAACAAAGAAAGCAGCATTTTATACAACCTATTCTCTCTTTCCTGCTTGTGAAATCTAAATTTTATTTATTCTTTCAATAAGTAATATACTCACATGGGTACAAAATATAATGTAAAGTTTGTTTCATCCATATACCCCAGCATCCTACCTGGTTCTTTTTCCCAGAACAAACCAATGTTATTGGTTTCTTATATATTTTTTCCAACTCCTTTTCACACAAATGATAACATATTTTCATTATCTTGAAGATCATTCTTTACTAACATACAAAGACTACCCTGTTCTCTCTCGTGTCTCTACAGAATTCCATTGTATAATTGAATGGTAATGTATTAACCGATCTCCTAAGTGATGAACATTTTAAAGTAATTTCCAAGCTTTTACTACTATATACTATAATCTAAGGAATAACTTTGTACATTGGTCATTTCACACACATTTAACATATCTTATGGAAACAAATTGCTGGTTTAAAGGGTATATAGAGGGGTGCCTGGGTGGCACTTGGTTGAGCGTCTGACTCTTGGTCATGATCTTGGGGTTGTGGAACTGAGCCCTCCCTCGGGCTGGCACTCAGTGCAGAGTCTGCTTGTCCCTCTCCCTCTGTTCCTCTCTGCACCCCGCCCTCATGCTCATGCGCATACTCTAATAAATAAAATATTTTTTTAAAAAATAAAGAATATGTTCAGTCACAAAACAATGCTAATATGTGGCTCAAGTATGTGTGTGAAATACTATCTTATATATAGAATATATTATAGCTGAGAGGGACATTTCTCTATTTATCCTACTACAAAACAGCTTAGGGTTGGTATTCACACCATCAGTGTCAAAATTTCAGTGCCTGTGAAAATTCACATAAAAGAAGTAATAGTGTATTCGGTTTCTGATTTCAAAATGGCTGGTACTTAAACTCTGCTAACATGTGCCTTATGTGAATCTGGGGCTTTGGAAGACAAATATGGGGCAATTTTACTTACACTTACATACACACACACACACACACACAGTTCCCCATAGAGAAGTCTGTACCAATTTACACTCCCATCATTATTGTATGAAATTAACTGTTTTCCCACACCCTTGACAAGTCTATAAATTTTATAGGTAAAAACCAGTATTTTAATAGTTTTAACTTCTGCTACTTTTACTATGAATGAGAATTAAAACCTGCTTTTATAGGATCAGTCAAACCAACCAGTTCATTTGTTTATACTTTAAAAAACCTTTTAAGTTTTATTAAAAACATTGTAAGTTTATAACTTATCTCAGGAAAAGAGGAGTTACGTAAAACAAAAATCAAAAACCAAAACAAACCACTTCTGTTTAAAGCTTTAGTTAGCAATAATGAAATCAGAGCCAGGGTAATAAAATCAGGAAGGTATATTAGTATATGTTAGTCAGGAAAGGAAGTCCTACAATTTGAATAAGACTAGGTAGCAAAATGTCCAATGTGTTTTAAAAATAAAAATAAATCACACACCTCGGTATTTTAGACTTAAGTATGTTCTCCATACTCGTACAAGTCTTGAACTGCAGGAAAAAGAGGGCTCTAGAAGGGAGGTCTATAAACGGGCTTGAAGTCCTAGTCCAAGTTTAATAAGCATTTTAGTGGATCTACCAACTATAGCTAGGCCAGTTCCTTCTATTTCACTGCTGAAAGGCAAAGAGAAGTGAGAAGAGCAAGACACTCATCTGATATTTCACATTCTCTTCCCCTACCCATCAATATTTTTCCACACTTGCTTACCAGGGGGTAAAAATTTCAGTCTATCACCAAACCAAGATAAAAGGCTTAAAATGCAAATGACTGTTTGAGATAATAAGGAAACTTAGTCACGATAAAGGACATCAGTTAATCACCACGTATAAATGAAATAATAGAATCATTTCCCTGTGAAACTGTGGAAAAGGATCTGAAGATCAGGCCTATTACTAGGACATTCAAAGCTTTATGTGGAGAGAAGAATGATGGCAAAAGGAAATAGAGGAGTTCACGAATGTATTTAGATAGCCTCATTTCCTTTCATCTAAACAGAAAAGACGACTATTCTAAGAGGCAACCCTGTTTCACACAGGTCTATTTATTTTTAAAGATCTGTGTATTCTGTAAGTGTTTTATACTGTTCCAAAATAATAAACCGTTTCAAAATATTATTTTATAATCTAACTGTATTACAAGACA
Organism: Potos flavus; assembly: GCA_028534135.1. Classification (NCBI taxonomy): domain Eukaryota; kingdom Metazoa; phylum Chordata; class Mammalia; order Carnivora; family Procyonidae; genus Potos; species Potos flavus. Next base: position 54,550,849 of record CM052884.1, on the reverse strand, counting down.
GGGTTTTTTGGGGTTTTTTTTTAGGACAAGGTCTTTATAATCTGAGAGGGTAGGAAGTCAAATCACTCCTCCCTATCCCCCCAGGCCCAAAGTTTTCTCAAAATCATCTGAATTATACAACCACATATTTATTTGGTGGATTGTTACAAATGTGTGATCCCTGGAGTGCTACTGAAATACTTAAGAGGACCAACTACATCAACAAGGTGAAAGGGAGAAAAAAACCGGAAGATGGCATCTAGTAAACATCAAGTGGAAAAGACATGGTCAAACTGTCCTATATTAAGTGCAGTAACTGAAAACTGAAGGTTAAGAAACAGATTAGTCCACAAGGTCATGATAGCAACATAAATATTCTGATGATATGAAGAGAAACATTTCAATAGATATGTGAAACAAATTAGCAGCAATGCTATATACTGAGCACTTAGTTCTTTCAAGAATATAGAATTAATATAATGACAACTCAACAAAAAGTTAGGTGTGAGAAATGGATCTTTTACTTCCTTTTTGTTCAATGTTTTTAAATACTGAAAACCTGAATCCACTACCTACACCACTTATTTATTCACAAGCTATGAGAAGGCTGGTCTTGTTGAAGGAAAAAATAACGAGAATAAAAAAAAGTAAACAAATCTTTGCTATCACCTCCCAACTGCTCACTAAATTCTAAATTCTCTAATATTCACTATTATGCACTATATTCACTCTATATCAGAAAATATAGAGAAATGGAAACCCAGCATATATAAAGATTTACCTATTTAATAACAGGTATTTACAAGAATCAGAATTGAGATCAGGGTTTTGATAAACCCCCCGTTTTAAGAAGCGGGGAACCAAGTTGGTCCTTGAGGGACTTTTTGAAATTGAAAGCTCTCCAGAGGTCCAAAGTTGACCCTCTACAGATGCTTGTTTTCTTGGGGGGAAATGAGGGAGAGAGGCACAGCTAGAGAACTAAAAGCATAACCTAATAGAAAAGTGTGAGTGGATTCTAGTGGTAAACTAGGTTGGAAAAATGGGAATGGGGGCAAGATTATAGAATACTTTAACAAATGGCTTAAGTTAGAACAATGCAGAGTTGCTGTCACTTTATGAGTAACCAGTTTCAGTTTTAACAGCACATAAAATGAAATGGAAAGGGAAGGGTAAATGCATTGAACCTACACTATGAACTACCATACCCCATATACACTATGCTACATGCTAGGGATACCAAAATATATATGGCAAGACCACTGTCCTCTCAAGATCAGTTTGACTAACAGGCACACTACCATGCACAATTCTACTACTGAGGTAAAAGGGACAAGGTTTTCAATCTTTACTTAATATCCTGGTAAGCAATGAACTTCACTGAAACTCATGTTAGGCTTCTTGAATTTTTAAAAGATAGGCTCTCTGAATTTATAAGAGATAAAAGAGACACAGAATTAGAGCAGGATTTCAGATAAAAACTATCTCCTCAGTGTTCATTTTTTTGAGCTCACAAGTTTGTAACAGAACCAACACATTACTCACCATTACAATATTCATTCTGTATAAGCATATGATCATCTTCTGCCCACGCAGAGAAATATCGAACTACATGAGAATGTTGTCCAAGCACTGCATGAGCATATACTTCCCTCAAAGCGTTCTGCCTGGGAGAAATTTGAGATTGATAGAATGGTAAATCATTTTTATTTAAGCCTAAACTGAACTAATTTATCTGACATCATTAAGAGAAACTTGACTTCTGTTATCTATCATTATGCTGAAGGGATAACTTGCTTAAGAGAGAGGGGGTTAGGACTCTGTACCAGATTTTTCTAAAGGATTCCATTAAAGAAGAATGTTAGTTACAAAGAAGGAACCGTGCTGGCCCTAGGACTTGGGAAAATGAAACTCCGTTTTACTGTGAATTCATGGATGCTATCAGAACAAATAAATTTAAGTTAGGTCTAAAAATCAGACTACTCATATAACTTCCCCAAGTCCAATAAGAATTAATGGCAAAAAATGAAAAGGATCTGATTAATTATAGTTTCCCAAAAGTGAGAGAATTTTAGTGCTTGATTATGTAAAACCTTAAGGTTTGCAACACCACAGGGAATAAAAGAGCAAAAGACAAAATTTTTAATACGTACTCATCAACAGAGCCAGCCAATGGCTTTTTTGATCGCTTAATGGCATAAATGCATCCATCCAGCCTCTTCACACACTTAAACACAGAACCAAATTCTCCAGAGCCAATTTTCTCTAGCTCATGAAATTCTGTTGTATACCGTGACTTCATATTGCTTTCAGTAATTGTAATTCTCTGTAATAAAAAAGTGTATCCGTATACATAATACAAAGATATAAAAATGATTTTTTGCTATGATGATAGCACTATATGTGAAATTTAAAAATCATTATATCTTACATTTTAATGGATATTTAACATGTCTATATGGTAACTTGTTAAGAAGTAGAAAATTAAATCTCGGAAACAATAAAAAAATAAAAAGCTATTTACTTTGGCAGGTCTTGTTTCATCTTCAAACTCATAATCACTGGCTTCCATGTCTTCACAAGAACTGAAAAATATTATATATTTTTCCATCAACAGATCTGACAGACACATCAACTAGAGATCCAAAACTTTATCTGATAGGTGTACAGTGAAATTATATTTTAATGAATAAAAACAGACAGGAAAGGGCGCCTGGGTCGCTCAGTCAGTTAAGCATCTGCCTTCAGCTTGAGTCATGATCCCAGGGTTCTGGGATTGAGTCCCGTGTCCAGCTCCCTGCTCAGTGGGGAGTCTGCTTCTCCTTCTGCCCCTCCCGACGCCTTGTGTTTATGCGCCTGCTCTCTCTCCCAAAAATAAATTCTTAAAAAAAAAAAAAGATAAGAAAGTACTTGATTTTATAATCACAAGATATAGCTCAGCTGATGAAAATGCTGTCCCTGCTGAAATATACTTATTAACTACAAGCCAACACCACCACACGTATCAAAATTAAAGTCTAAATCAACTCTCTCTGCCTGCCTCATTTTTGACACCAGCAGATTTTCTACAAGCTATCTAGGCTTTTTATTCCTTCCTTTTTCACACCACTACTTTTCCACAGCTGATTACTTTCCACCTACCTCTCCTGGGAAGTGAGTGCTAGCAACAGAAAAATTTCAGAGCATAAACTTCCATGTCATTCAGATGAAACTGAACTTTGATAAGTACCACAAACCAATCTTGAGTGGTTGGGGACCAGACTGTGGAGTACTAAATAACTTACTCATTCCAATGTGTTCGCTTTCTTCTACGACATTGTCCTGAGGAATGAAGTAACACAGAATCTGGGGTAAAAGGATTAATATTCACTTGAGGAGTCTGTCGCATGTCAAATTCCCTTTTTCCTGATTTTTCTGTATCCATGAATAGAGAACCACCTCGGAGTTTAACAGAGCTGGAATCGATTCCTCGAGCTTTGGAGAGCAAACTCTAGGACAGGAAAAATAAAATTTTTAGTTTCCAAGTCCTACAGACAGCCTTCTCAACCTAACCTTCAACAAGCCTTTCACAGGTCTGATAGTGTAGATCAAAGCAACACACAAGCCTCTGTCACATCTCCAGCAAAACAAACAGTGGTTAACTACAGCAGTCTGAAAGGTAGATACCAACCACCTTTTCTAAAAGATTGCCACATAAAATAGGTCTCTGACCCTAAAAAGATTAGGAACGCTGACTGAAATTAAGTTTATTCTAGAGTCCAGAAGTTAACAAAACCTTTCATTCCATCTAAAAATAGAAAGCAGTCAGGGAGACCCATAAAAGCTCCCTTCCCCCCATCCAAATAGGGCTTTGAAAACCACCTCCGGCCAACTCCTCCCCTCACTTCCAGAAGGATCGTGTCTTGGGCAAGTCCCTAATAAACAGTAACGCTCAAAAAACACACTTCTTCGTTAGGTTTACGACCAATGGTACTGAAAGGGGCTCAAAAAGGTACATTTTCCATATTAGTCTTATAAACGCGATACTTGTCTCAATTTCGTGACGGGTCCGCTTTTAAAATCTGCTGCTACATCTAAATTTCCAGAAGTACTAATCTGCATACTCACTTGCTACTCAACAAACAGGTCCTCCTTCATTGTGATATGTTATCAGCAATATGAAAGCACAAGCGTCCAAGAAACTCCACCAATGCTGGCTTTTAACAGCTGGATGTCCCTAATCGTTACATTTCGGCTGACCACACACGGGCACTGCAAACCCAAGGGTGTAAACACTCACCCAATAAATAGCATGTACGGACAGTAGCTTAAATGCTACTCTGGGTTAATGAGTCTTTAAGACTGGAAATGCTTGAAAGGCCAGCCTTTTCTCCCAAGTCGAAGCGCAGTCCCTCTCCATACCTCAAACTTAACCCCTTAAGGCCACATGACACGAAACGATAAGCGCATGATTTTTTTTTAACCGAACTCCTGCATGCGCCGCCCAAATTACAGGGCCCATCACTGCATTTAAAAGGCACCATATGGCTGCGGCGCTCAGGAGTGTCAGGTGGCCGGGCCAGCAGCACTCCAACATCCTTCCAAACCACGTTATCAGTGCCACACTCCGGGCTGACACAGTCGGGAAGGCCCCGACTCGACGGGCGTGAAATCATCAGCCACCTGGACGGCGCCGATCAGCCCCTTTGAAAGATGAAGAAGTTCCAGAAGAGGCCCATTGTTCAGTTACATAATCTTAACGGACAACTTCTGGGCAGGGCCAAAAAGAGGGGCTGCCAACTTTTTGTTGCGGCTCAGGGGAACGAGTGGGGGTGCGGCCGGGCGGTTATGTAACCGAACCCGGGCAGCGCCGCGCTCGGCTCCCGGCGCCGCGGCCTTTTTAAAAGGCTGGGCGGGCGCGGGCTCGGGGCGCCCGGGACCCCGCGTCCCCTCACCTTGGGCGTGTGCGGCGTGTCGAAGAGCCGCAGCTTGCGGAAGGTCTTGTGCGGCGGGGTGCCCGGGTGGTCCGGCAGCGGCGAGCAGGGGCCGTCGCTAGCCCTGCGCGCCCCGCAGCGGCGCGGGGACGCGTCCCCCGCGCCGCCGCAGCGCACCGGCGAGAACGAGCTGCCCAGGAAGTAGGCGGCTGCCGGCGACTTGACCGGCGACGAGGAGCCGAAACCCTCCTCCTCCCACGAGTCACCCTCGGCCCCGCCGCCCGGCGCCTCCGCGCCCGGACAGGCGCCCTGCAGCAACATGTCCTCCTCCAGCTCCCCGGGGCTGCCGGGGGCCGGGCCGGGCGAGCGGCGGCGCTCGGGCCCGGGCTCTGTGGGGCTACGAGCGGGCGGCAGCGGCGAGTCGGGCTCTTGAAAAGCCGAATCCTCTCCGGTGCTGTGGCCGCTGCCCTCCTCCTCTTCCTCCTCTTCCTCCTCCTCACAGTCGCTGCAGGGCGAGAAGATCAGCTTCTGCCTCAAAGTGCAGGAAGCCCCCGGGCGGCGGGGCGGCGGCGGCTGCTGCCGGCTCAGGAAGCTCATCGCGCCCCTCGGGCCGGGGCCGAGGACGGGAGAGCCGGAGCCCGCGGAGTCCAGGACGCGGACGGCCCAGGGGGCGGGTCCGCCACGTGCGACTGGGCGCGCCTGGTCGCCGGGGCGGCGGACCTGCGCGGTGGCGGGCTGCGGCTCCGGAACGCTCGGGGCTGCGGGCGGCGACGGCGGTGGCGGCGGCGGCGGCGTGGACTGTCCAGCAGAGGCGGGGCGGCCTGGGCACCGCGGCTGGGGTCTCCGCAGGTCCAGCCTCAGGTTCGGGCTCCGCGGCTTCCCGCGACCGTTAACCACGTGAGTGCCGAACCGACCAATCCCCGCCCAGCCCCGGGTTTGAAAAAAAAGGAGGGCGCGACGTAGCCCGCGGGGGAGGGACCAACTACGCGATTTTGGCGCGAACCCGCTGACTCCGCCCCCCCTCCTCAGCCAGGCCTGGGCGGGCGCGGCGCCATGGGCCTATAAGGGAGCGGGACTTCTGGGAGCCCAGCCCGGCGCCGCCCGGTCGGGGCAGGACGGGAGAGCCGAGGCGGTCCTCTGGGAGGGGCGAAGGGTGGCCGCCCCGCCGAACGCCAGCCTGGAGGCGCCCTGCTCGCGGTCCCTCAGGCGCTCTGGGGTCTGAGGTGGGGGCTGGGCAATACTTCTGGTCCCCACCGGGTCGGAGCGAACGGGGAACCACCGTGGCCCTCAGGCTCAGCACCGGGAGTTTGGCCTCGGGGTCCCGCGCCCCTTTGGTGCGGGCCACTGGGGCGTCGTGGGCGTGGCTGTGGGCAGTCACGTTCCCCAGGTAGAGGTTTGAGCCAGAAATGGTGACTCGGGCCTCGGGAGCTTTGCGAACTGAGCCGGTTGCTTAGGGTGGACACCGTAATCAGCAAGAAAGCCAACATCCGAGAGCTCGTGGCGGAGGCTTCGGCTGTGGGGAAGGCCTCTGGAGCCTCAGTTTCCCCCCAGGGTGGCTGTTAGAGTCGGGTGTGTCCCTGCGAGGTGAGCTTCCCCTAGGTCGTAGCCCCCTTTGCAGTCTCCCCCCCCACACACACATACTTGTCCAGAGTAAACAGCCGCAGCACCACAGTCGGCCCCAGCATGAAACCCAGCGCCCACCACGCAGCCACGGTGTTTATATTTGTTTGCCAGCACGTGGGCCAAGTGTTGGCAAAAGAGATGGGCACACCTCTCTGCAAACTTAAACGCAACTGGAGAAAAAAATTCCCCCAGGACTCCGTAAAATAGTGATTTTATCTGCCCTTCATCGTCGCACAGACCAGTTTCTTGTAATTTTTCAGTTGTAAATATCCCCGTGATGAATATTCTAACTTCTCATGTGGTTTTTTTTCTCTGTGTTTTTTGAGGGTTTGGATTTTGTTTTTTCTAAAGAGGTTCATATAAGTGAGAATTACTGGGTCAAAGGATATAAACTGCCAAACTGACCTCCAGAAAAAAATTTACATTCTCGTTAGCAGTGGATAAGAGTACACTGCTCATGAATTCTGGACGTAAGTGGATATTTAATGTTTGCTAATGTAATTTTGTTGTTTTGATAGGTATCCTCCGACAGTTTTCATGTGCCAGTGGCCATTTATATTTTTCTATTGTCTTTTTCTTATTGTAGCACTTTATGAATATTAACACTTTGCCATGTATGTTGTTCTAACACTTTTCAAAGGCTAAACCCAAGCTGGATTTTTAATAAGGGAAACACATTTTAATATTTACCACATGGGAAATTCCCTGAGATCACATAACTGAAGATGCAGTGAAGGGTAGACAGCTGTCTTTTCCAGACATTTGCTAACTGATATATGTGTCTTTTTTGCATGTTAATCCAAATTCAATGCTAAGCTCTTGCAACACAGGAACTCTATCTGCCCTTTTGTATGTTTCAAGGAGAGGCATTCTCTGATGCCTGGTGGCCAAAGCCAAGAAATGGTTTTTAGTACTCTCCCTCCAACACCTCCTCTCCTTGATTCCTAATGGCAAATATGATTCTTTGATATGCATAGTTGACCATATTGAGTTGATTTTCTCAATTTCATGTGAGTGTAAATAAAAATATAATAAAATAAAAATAAAATAAAATAAAATAAAAATAACTTGAGAAAACGACTTTTTGTTGATCTTTAACATGAGTTGTATGTAAAAATAGTGTGTTTCCTAAGTAAACTTTAAAGGCCTGTAGATAACCTCTCCCCAACTAGAATGTTGTTCCTAAGTCCCTCCTATACAGGAATTCTGTATCCTCTGTTGCTTTCCATGCAAGCTCACATCCCCTGTCCCTTCACTCTCTCACAACATCCTGCTTTATTCCCCTAACAGGCTTATATCTATCTCAAAGTATGTTGATTGTTTGTTTACTACTATCCCCTTCTGGAAAATGAGTTCCCTGAGTGTAGGGACCTTTTCTATTTTGTTTATTGCAGTGTTCTAGCATGGTTTAGGCGCGCAATATCTTCTGAATGATAATAGAGCCCTTATTTAAATATTTGTTGATTGGTTTATTTTTCTAAGTATAAATCCAAATGGTACAGAAGCCTCCTAGCTATCCCAGTATAGCCCCTTCTTGGAGGTAAACTGTCTCTTAACATTTTTTTTTCAACTCTTAACTATGCCACCTGTCTGCCTCTCTAAACTGGGAGGTCTTTGAAGTAGGCTGGAGCAAAAGGGCCTGGCTTCTGAATGGGAAGGGAAGAGTTCTTGGTACACAGCCCCAGTACTTTGAATACTTGGCACCCAGGTCCACCCACAGAATGGGAGAAGTAGATTTCCATTGAATGTATAGAATGACTGGAGGAAAGAAGGAATTTCTTTAAAAGTTGGGAACAAGGCTCAGTTGGAGAACCATTTCTTCTATAAAGCCCTTCCCTAACTTTCTCCACTTCTAGGTAAAAGAGACATTGTGCACCAGGTTTTCCACCACACCTGTAATGGACTATGTAAACACTCTTTGCTCACTTGTCTGGTTTCCCTTCCACCTCAGGGCTGAGATCAAGTTTTATTTGTCTTTAGAGCTCCGGAACCAGTAGTGTGCCTTGGCCCCTGGGAAGGTACTTAAATAAATGTTTCTGCAATAAAAATCTCGGTGTGCTTTAAAACAAAAGTACCAAAATAAGTAAGAAACGCAGGCCCCACCTCCTCCAGCTGACAACATGGCACCGTGTTATGGTTTAACTGCAGCAGTGTCCTAACTGAAATTCTAAATGATTGTTCTGGTTTTTTAAATTTCATGCTCCTCCAAGTACAGGACTCACTGTACTGGAGGGATGGGTTTACGCCCACCTGCCCCAGGGCATATCTAATTCAAATTTCCTGTTCTTTCTCCACCCAGTGTTGTTCCTAACTGTAATGTTGCTAGGCAACTTTTGCAGAATCCACAAGTTTGTGGTAATGTTGTAATAACTGAGTAAAAACCTTGCCTCTAAGTGTTGGGAGAACAAACTTAACCAGTTTATCCCTTTAGACAGATGACTTAGCAAGTATAAGGCTTTAATACCACCACTATTGGCACATTCAGCTTCCTTAGCTGCAAAATAAGCAATATTCCTGCCCTGAAGATTTATAATTGAGATTCCTAAATCACCCTCTCAAATACTTGTAATACATACAAGCACATAAATACATATGCATATTCTTATTAACATAAGCCTGTACTTTTGAATGAAAGATCTTACAGAACTAGTAACTAATTTTCATGGTCTGTAGGAGTGTTTCATAAGAATAGCTAGGCTTTACCCAAAGCTGAATCTTTTCTAGTTTATGCTTTTGATTCTGGGAAACAATAACTCTCTCTAAATAAGAGTCTGCTCTGATAGACTTCTAATTTTTTTTTAAGATTGTATTTATTTATTCTAGAGAGAGTATGTGGGCGCTGGGAGGAGGGGCACATGGGGGTAGAGAGAATCTCAAGCAGACTCCGAGTGCTGAGCGCAGAGCCCAACCTGATTCTCGATTTCATAACCCTGAGATCATGACCTGAGCCAAAACTAAGAATGAGACCTCAACTAACTGAGCCATCCAGGTGTCCCTAGATTGCTAATTAAAAAAAAAAAAAGAAGCAGCAGCAGCCAGGGGCTACTGGGTGGCTCAGTTAAGTGTCTGCCTTCAGCTCAGGTCATGATCCTGGGGTCCTGAGATAGAGCCCCACATCGGGCTCCGTGCTCTGCAGGGAGCCTGCTTCTCCCTCTCCCTCTGCCTGCTCCTCCCCCTGCTTGTGCTCTCTCTGTCAAATAAATAAATAAAACCTTAAAAAAAATTGTAAGGGAAGATACATTTCCAGTAGTGTACTGTATTAATAGAAAAAAATCCGTGTACTAGTGGACCTGCCCAATTCAAACCTATGTAGTTCAAGGGTCAAATGTATTGATATAATAAGAACTTGAGAAGTATAGTTCAGGAAAAGTGGCCAGGTGAAAGCTTGTATATTTTAATGAAATAAACATTATTTCTTGTCATGCCTAATTAATCTTTAAAGACTACGAACATTCCATTCCTATTTATCCTTTTAACATTTGTATCAGGAAGATCAAGGACACATTTCATTATATCCTTTAACTACGGATTATATCAATTATATGGACTGCATACCAAAAGTTTAAGGACCTAAGATTCTCACTCAGTTTTTGCTTTAGTGTCTTCAGCTATGAGAGATCTTGCTGGGGTACTCAAAAGTTGTATCCGCACATATCCAAAACCGTGACTGTAACCAGTCTTATTTGTGAAAGAAGCCTTCAGGCCCGCCCCCAGTTATCTTAGCCCTTACACAGGCCTCAGAATCTTGAAAGACTTGATAGTCCACGGCAATCAGTCAGGCCTGTGGCAATGATACTAACTTCAGAACTTTCCCCAAGAGAAAATACTGACCATTGATTATTATTCCTAGATGAGAAAGGAGTTCTCAGTTAACATATTTAAAACTATAGCTCTGTAAAGCAGTTAGCCAAAACATCGTGCTTCCTCTTTGCTATTTTAAAAATCCTTTCTACTGGGATGGAATTGTGTAGCCCCATTTTCTCCAATAATACTTTTTTTTTTCCTTTACAGAAGCACAAAGGGTTGTTTTTCCCTACATTCTCAGTGAGTTTCAATAACTGAAAAGGTCACTTCACAGAAATGTTATAAACAGGAGGAATCATGAGTGCGCAAAGAAAGCTGGTGCTCAATACACATTTGAGTAATTGATTAATTGCTTCTCCTCTTGGGTTAGTGACATACCCAGGAAATGACCTGGATGACCACAAGGACTACTGTTGTTTGCTGACCACACTGTGATTATTTAAGCCAGCTTTGTTCTTATTACTGCAGCACAAAAGATGTGATGACTCTTCTTCAGTGAGTCAAGGGGTTCAGTCCCATTAGGAGAGGGAAAGGAGATAAGGCAGACGTCCCATGCTGCTCTTTTGTGTAGCAACAGGAGCATGTTTGGGTATTGCTGTTTTGATGACTCAGTAGTGAGTCAGTTTTAAAGTTCTGTAAAAGGCCTTGTTCAGCTCAGACAGAAGAACGATGAGCTCATTTGGTAGCTCATTGGATAGAGAGGACTGGGTTGGTGTGTGATCTAATCAGCTGATTGGTGGTGTAAATATGTACATGGAAAAAACATATCGACAAGGACGAAACTAGTTCCTGAATGCAGAAATCAACTGTCCTTGGCAGTCACCTGATGGTGCTGTGTTCAAGCACCATCCATGTCCTACCCACTTCCCATTACCTTTATAAAGGTTAGTATATGAGAAATGTGTTAAGTGCTACAAAGATCTGGGGTGCTTGATGGAGCTGGGAAAGGCAGGTATACTGCCAGCTCTATGGTAGGCACTGAGCCAGATGCTTTACATATTTATCTTATTTACTCTTTATTTTTTTTTAAAGATTTTATCTATTTATTTGACAGAAAGAGATCACAAGTAGGCAGAGAGGCAGGCAGAGAGAGAGGGGGAAGCAGGCTCCCTGCCGAGCAGAGAGCTCGGTGTGGGGCTCGATCCCAGGACCCTGAGATCATGACCTGAGCCGAAGGCAGACGCTTAACCCACTGAGCCACCCAGGCACTCCCCCCCCTTATTTACTGTTTAAAGGAAACCTCTGAAACAGGTATTTTATGCACATTTTGCAAAAGAAAATGAAAGCCAGATAGGTTTGATGCCTACATACACAGCCATAGGGCTAGGACTACTGAGACTATATTCCAGAGACTATATTACTACTGGCTTAAGGACTAACTCTTTCTACCCCAGCAAGAGTTGGGTAAGGTGAGGGTGAGAATTAACTGTAAGACTTGATGAAGGTGGGGCACCTGGGTGGCTCAGTGGGTTAAAGCCTCTGCCGTCTGCTCAGGTCATGATCTCAGGGTCCTGGGATTGAGCCCCGCATCGGGCTCTCTGCTCAGCGGGGAGCCTG
>CM052884.1:54378769-54538476 GCA_028534135.1 Potos flavus | reverse complement strand
ACAAACAGGTTACTCCCAGGTATCGCCAAAATTCAGATTGAGAAGCACTCAGTACAGGGGTGAGCTTCTTGGCTGCGGTCAGCTGCCCATCTCAAGCTCTGTGGTGCTGCCAGCTGGGGCTGAGCACGGCCACCACCTTGCCGGACTCCACAGGGTGCATGCACCTGACACCGACCTGCTAAAAGCAAGAGGGCACAGCGGCAGGTGCAGGGTGAGGGGGAGAACGGGAGGTCAGGTAGGGCACTGACAGAGAACCCATGCAGGGAGGCCGCGGGGGTTGGCACTGTGTCCCGTTGCTCCATGAGACCTCACAGAACACAAACTCCAAGGTAAAACTATTAAGAATTCCAAGACTTGGAGTGCCTGGGTGGCTCAGTGGGTTAAGCCTCTACCTTCGGCTCAGGTCATGCTCTCAGGCTTCTGAGATCGAGCCCCACATCAGGCTCTTTGCTCAGCGGGGAGCCTGCCTCCCGCTCTCCCTTTGCCTGCCTCTCTGCCTACTTATGCTTCCTCTCTGTGTCAAGTAAATAAATAAAATCTTAAAGAAAAAAAAAAAGAATTCCAAGACTTGCAACCACAGTGCATTAAATCCCACGTGCAAGGTCTTGTTCAACTGTACTGGCCACACGTCCATGAGCCAGCCATGTTCTCAGGCCAAAGAGAGAGGGGATCTGGCCGGAGTCTTCTTTGTAAGATCTCCTTATCCTTAAGGAAAGCTAAGTGTGGAGTGCTTACAGCAGAGGGGGCTGGGCTGCCTTTCCTTGCTCGCCAACAGACTTCAGCTGTGCCCTGTCCTTTTCGCCCTCTCACTCCTGGCTCATTGCTGGGATCTGCCGATTGTTGACTGGTCCACAGTCTTACCTGAGCTAGGAAATACTCGCTCGTAAGTTCCTAGAATCCAGTCCATTTCAGTGCTGTGTGGTTTCCCAAGTTACTTCCGTAGTCCAGGGCTGCCATGCGTGACCGGCAGCAAGGGAGACCCTCCAAAGCTGGTTTGCCCCCTGCTGGCCTGGGGGTGTGGAGTGGGCTGTGGTGGGGGCACAGGGCGCCATCTGGCCCTCTGGGCAGCTGCCGCCTTTGGAGGGTTGAGGAAGCCAAGCCGTTCTCTTACTCTATTCCCTGAATTCTTATGACTGCAGACGGTAGGCAATATCCTTTCTCTTTGTAGTGGCCTCAAGTTGTGTCTGGGAGAGTGGGGGTTTTTCTTGGACTAAGTTTTTGCCTTGAGCCCTGACCAGCTCACGTTGCCAAGTTATGCTCCAAGCGGCTCCATTGGTAAAGCGTACTCTTGTTTCATCAAGTGTCTTTGGGGAATTTTCAGCTTCGGAGGGCTCCTCTCTGCATCCTACACTGGGGAGAAACCACGCACCGGCTTTCCTAGCAACTCTCTGCACATCAGCTGGAGTCTTCCCTTGGGGGAAATGTGCCCCTTCCTTAGGCACCTGAGGTCCCGTTCCCAGACAGGCGGGCAGGCGAGGGACACACCGGCAGCCTCCCTCTGTCCTCTTCTCTGGTGCCGGCAGGAAGGCATTTTCTTTTGAGCTGAGGGATAATCAGGCCTGCCAGTGGAGTCCAGCTCAGCCCTGTCCAGTCCAGCTGGCAAAGGGGCTGGGGTGAGGGAGAAAGCCTGGGATCTGAGCAAAGGCCGCTGTCAGGGGAGCAGGGAGGCTGCTCGCTGTCAGGGAGAGTGGGGGTGACAGCAGGCCTGGGTGGACCCAGCAGAGGAGCGCCTGGTCAGCGGCCACGACCGGGACTAGGAGGCCGGAGCGCCACCCTGGGACTCCGCAGTTCCTCTTCTTCCTCTATCCTCCCATGCCAGCCTCTTAGCCTCAGCAGGCCTCAGCTCGCAGTTCTTCTGCGTGTGTTCAAGTGTCTCAGTCAAGACGGAAGACTGGATCCGTGTGTGACTAAGACCTTCTCTAATGTTAGCTATCTGCGAGGAGCTTTGAAGGGAAAGCGACCAGTCCCCGGCCCAACCCCCATTTCAGATGACTGAGTCATGACCCTTTTGAACAAGACTTCAAAGGACCCTCATCAAAGATAACATTTATGTTGAAGAAAACAGTACACCAGTTTTCCCCTTTTTACTGTAAAGCTTGGAATGAAACATGAGAGCCCCATTTCAGCTCTCTGGCAAAGCACAGTGAACCACAGTGAAGGAGTGGTTATTGCAAGACAAACCTTCCCTCCCTCCCCCACTTTTTTTTTTTTTTGGACCTTAGTGGACCCTAAGCTGAATTTCTGACATTAGACATGGTTTTTCAGGCGCTCAGGTCATTAGGCAATCAGAAAACACCAGAGCTCATCTTGATCATCTCTGCCACAAATTCCCATCTGAGAAGGCACAGTTGCAGTGTGGTGAAAGCTCGAGGGACGTGAGGTCACAAAGTCTGGGTTTTGCCCTGTCTTCGCCCTCCATCTGCACAGCCAGAGGCCCCAGGTGAGACATTTACCTTCTTTGGAAACTGTTTCCCTTTGTACAAAGGAGGAGAGTAAATCCCCTGTATCTCACAAAATTGCTTTAAGTACATTAAAATGTATGAAAAAATACTTATTATGTGCTTGATAAACAACATACTCCCGATATACGTGTGCTGGGTTATAATCGATGCCATTGGTGGTGTCTTCTGCAACACTTTCCCCCACCCCCATACCAATTTAATAAGACAAAGGTAAAGGTAACATTTTAAAAATCGCTGTATTCAAAATTAATAATAAACTTTAGGGTAAATAAGCTTTAAAACAAAAGTACATAAGCAAAAATAAATAATTTACACCAACCCACTAACCTAATTTCCAGAGTAAAGCCATTTTCAATTACAGCACTGTTATCCCGGGCTCCAGCCTGTGGTCAAACTTTGATAGTTCATTATTTTAAAAAACAGTAACAAAAAATTGAACGCTAAGTAAAATCTTTAACAAAACCAAAGCACTGGATTTAACCTTTTAATTTTAAATAACCAAACTTTGTCATTTTATACATAATCCAATATAATGGATCCAATTCAATATAATTAGCATTTCAGCTTGAAGAGGTGGTATTTTAACAGGGCTGGAAAACTGTAATGAATAGTCTTCAAACCGTGAGGTACAAATAAAAACATACAAGTATACAGTAGAACAAAAACTGCAGACACTCTATTAACTTGGGGAAATATCCGAAGGCTTTACATCCTTTATTATCCATGATGGCTTTTGGAATTGATTGTTTGAAGTATAGAACCTTTGACGTTTTAGATACAGCCTTTATTTTTTCACAGTAAGTTAAAAATCCATCATAAGACTCCATAAGACTCCACTGATCTTGCACGTAGACTCTAGGAGTTTGCAAACTGATAAAAGAGTAACGTGAAAATTTACCGTATTGCCCTAATTTCACACATCCTGTACACAATGAATCGGTTTGGGAATCTATTCCAAGAGTTATATACACAAAAGTGTCAAGAATAAAATGTTCTCCACTCTTGCATAAAAATGTGTACAGTATGTCAGGAATGGAAAAACTAATTTTCCTGGGCCCGGGCTCATGGATGTCTGCTGCCTGAAGATGAAAGGCTCCTTCCGATGTAGTGCTCCACTGTTTCGAGGACTAATCATCCAACCCTGGCGTTTCTCCTTGTTGGATCCTAGATGCTATTCTGATGGCTTCTTCCAGAGATGGCTGTTCTCCAAGCTGAAACAGGAACAAACACAAATGCATAGTTAAGATAATACCAAAGAAATAGTATGTGCCAGAAGTAAAAATTTTTTTTTACAAGTTTTATATATTTATTTCAGAGACAGAGAGAGAGAGACAGCACAAGCAGGGGAATCTGAAGGCAGAGGGAGAGGGAGAAGCAGGCTCCCCACTGGGAGCACCAGATTCGATCCCAGGACCCTGGGATCATGATCTGAGCTGAAGGCAGACGCTTAATCAACTAAGACACCCAGGTGCCTCCAGAAGTAAAATTTCTCTCTGTAATTCTGACAGCTGGACTTAAGCTACTACTACTGATCCAATCATTAAGAGCATTAAAAAAATCCTTGCAGGAGAATAATGTAGTTTCTTTCTATAGGATTTTGATAAACCTTCACTCGTGCAACAGACAAAAGATGCTCATCTTTTCCAATGGAGGCACTGAGAGAGCACCCTGAGCCTTTGGCTTCCATGCCCATAAACAAAATTAAAACCAATGGTTGGCATTTTCCTGAATGTGTTCTCTTTTCCAAGTAAATACATGAAAAACCACTCTTCCCCAGGAAAGGTAGTCTGCACCTCACATTCTAGACTCTCGGCTTCGATCCAGTGACTTCCCCGAGAATAGTTTTTTCTGTCTTCTGATGTTCTCCCAATGTAAAATACAGCTGTGCAGGGATTCTCAGGGGACTAACTTAGGGTCTCTGTTTCTACGAGGTTCACTTGCAAGGAGGAGCTCTTAAGTGCTTTATAGAATCCTGCCTAATGAGACTTATTTGGAAAGTAAAGATGGCTGGCGGGGGGCATATTGGGATGTTTACCAGAAGCTTTTCTTTTTCTTGCTATAAATTCCCCTAAAACAACGCAAAGATAATAGAGAACAAAGTGCCGGTCTCTTCGAGTCCACTGCAAACAGCAGTTTTCTTCAAGGAGCTAAGTGCCATACATTACTCTGTGCCCTGCCTCCTGTGAAGGTTATGAATAAAGGACAGTGTATGAGGCCGAGAGCTATGGAGGAGTCCGGCTGTCACTGTACTCACCTGAACTGCAATCTGGGTGCCGTTGGACGTGGCCACTAAGGTCAGAGGCCTGGTTTCTGTGGTGACTAAGTGATGGCTGTGCTGTTGGTGCCCCATTTCTGATGAGGCAGTATGGAACGCTGCCAAGTCCTGAGCCACAATTGCAACCTTTAACAAGAAGTACACAGAAGGAAAGCTATGATTAAGTACATTAAACTCCATTTAATGCGAGGGACTGTCTTTGGATCTGAAAAGAAAAACTCCCTTCTGACCACAGACTTGTAGAAGCCTAGAGCTGGAAGAGAACTTACATATTGTCTATTCTAGACTCTTCTTTTTTTTTTTTTTTTTAAGATTCGTTTATTTGATATAGAGAGCAGAGCAGGAGGAGAGGCAGAGGGAGAGGGAGAGAGAATCTGCAGTAGACTCCCTCCCTGCTGAGCGCGGAGCCCCACAAAGGGCTCGGTTCCATGACCCCGAGGTCATGACCTGAGCTGAAATCAAGAGTCAGATGCTCAACTGACTAAGCTACGCAGGCGTCCCTGGACTCTTCTTTTTTACTTGAAGAAGCTGAGACTCAGAAAGAAGGGACTTATCTATGCTTAGCGAACCAATGACATAACAGGTTAGAGGACAGCGGACAAGGGGATCTGCTACACCAGGCTCCATTAACCATGGGAGACGGGACCAGGCCTAGGTTCTATTACCCTAAGTGGCTGCTTGCAAAGTTACACATGTGGACTAATTCCTATCTCAAAGGTCTATTTATTCCTGAGTTGGGATAAGTGGTAGGTAATATACTGTTTTTGGTTGTTTACTGTTGCATTTAAAATTAGATTTCCATTTAAGTAGGAAAACCGAAAGGGCTGGGGATTGACTGGAGGGGGTCACAAAAGAACTTTCTGGGGTGACGGAAATGTTCTCTTGTTTGGGATGTGGTTATATGGGTGTACATGTCTAACAACTCACTGAATTGTAAGTTTAAGATCTGTATGTTTCATTGTATGTAAATTTTACCTCAATTAAGAAAAAACAGATTGTGGGCTGATATGAAAAACCTTGTTAGTGGTCCACAAATGACAATAAAAATAGAACTTTTGCTTGTGAATTATGCATATATATAAAAAAAATTCCTCAATAGTAGCAAGAAGAGTGCAGAAGAACAAGGAAGCTTTTAGACCCATGGCATAATTGTTAAAACTTTTTGGAAAACAATTTGGCAGTATGTAGCAAACAGCTTAAAATGCTTTATACCATTAATTCAATAATTCCATGTCTAGGATTTATTCCTATGAATATAACCAAAGGCTTGTACAACAATTTATGTATGTGGAATGAGTTAATAAGGTCCGTTTGATGGATTATTTTACAAATGATAAAAATCCTTTTACAAGACCACTTGGTATGAGAAAGTGCTCAGAATATAGTGTTAGATGGATGACAAGCACAAAATTATAATCCTAACTCTGTACACACAAACACACACATAAAGTAAGTGGTCCTAAATGTTGAGACTAGTTATTTTAACGTCCAAAAAGTATGAATCTTTTTTAAGGATTTTATTTATTTATTTGACAAAGAGAGAGATCACAAGTAGACAGAGAGGCAGGCAGAGAGAGAGGGGGAAGCAGGCTCCCTGCTGAGCAGAGAGCCCGATGTGGGGCTCAATCCCAGGACCCTGAGATCATGACCTGAGCTGAAGGCAGAGGTTTTAACCCACTGAGCCACCCAGGCGCCCCAGTATAGTACATTTTTTAAAAAGATGTTGTTTTTAAGTAACCTCTATACCCAATGTGGAGCTCGAACTTACGACCTTGAGTTCAAGAGTCCCATATTCCACTGACTGAACCTGTCAGGCACCCCGATTATAACGGATTTTTAGTTTGAGTCTCTATTTTTAATTCTTTTGGATATATCACTACAAGTAGAATTACAGGATCGTATGTAATCCTATGTTCATTAAGTAGGCTCTATGCCCAATATGGGGCTTGAACTCATGACCCCAAGATTAAGAGTCACACACTCTACCAACTGAGCCAGCCAGCCTGCCCCATTTGTTCAACTTTTTTTTTTTTTTTTAAGATTTTATTTATTTTAGAGAGAGAGAAAGTGTGAGCAGGGCGAGGGGCAGAGGGAGAGAGAGAATTCCAAGCAGGCTCCACGCTCAGCATAGAGCCCGACATGGGGCTCAATCTCACAACCCTGAGAAACCAAGAGTGCCGAAACCAAGAGTCAGACACTTAACCGACTGAGCCATTCATGCGCCCCTATGTTCAACTTTCCGAGGAACTGCTATACTGTTTTCCACAGTACTTGCACCATTTTACGTTCCCATGAGCAATGCACCAATGTTCCAATTTTTCCGCATCCTCAGCAACACTTGTTACTGCCTGACTTTTGGATAACAGCCTAACCTAATGGGAGCGAAGTGGTATGTCAGTGTGGTTTTGATTTGTATTTCCCTGATGACTAATGATGTTGAACATCCCCTCATGAGCTAATTGGCCATCTCTAAATCTTACTGGAGAAATGTCTGTTCGAGTCCTTTGTTCTTGCTTAAATTGGGTTGCTTAGTTTTTTGTCGTTGAGTTATGGGAAGTCTTTATTCTGAATATTCATCCCTTATCAGATATATAATTTGCAAATATTTCCTCTCATTATGTAGATTGTCTTTTCACTCTCCTGATCCTGGCCTTTGATGCACAAAGTCTTTAATTTAATTTTTTATTTTATTATATTTTGTTTTTTCTTTTTCAAATTTTTCTTTAATCTCTAATTAGTGAACAAAGTTTTTAATTTTGAACAGGTTTGATTTATCTATTTCTTTCATTGCCTCTGCTTTTGGTATCATATACAAGAAATAATTCCCTGGGCACCTGGGTGGCTTAGTCATTAAGCGGCTGCCTTTGGCTCAGGTCATAATCCCAGGGTCCTGGGATCGAGCCCCACATCGGGCTCCCTGCTCAGCAGGGTGCCTGCTTCTCCCTCTCCCACTCCCCTTGCTTGTGTTCCCTCTCTCACTGTGTCTCTCTCTGTCAAATAAATAAATAAATAAATAAATAAAATCTTAAAAAAAAAAAAAAAAAGAAATAATTTCCTAGTCCAAGTCGGAAGATTTTCACCTATATTTTCTTCTAAGCATATATAGTTTTAGCTCTTAAATTTAGGTCTTTAACACATTTTTAGTTAATTTTTATATATGGTTTTTTATATAATTTTTTTTATGTAATACATTTTGAGTTAATTTTTATATATGATTTAAGATATAAACCATACCTTAAGTATGGTTTAAGGTATAAACCAACTTCACTCCTTCTCATGTGGATATAGTTTTCCCAGCACCATTTGTTTAAAAGACTATCCTTTCCCACTGAATGGTCAATTTTTAATTGTTGAAATGTAACTGACTATATATGTGAGGGTTTGTCCCCTGACTTTCTATTCTATTACATCGGGAATATTTATTACTTTTGTAATCTCAAAACAGATGGAGAGCACGGACTCTTCTGTCTATAGCTGCTAACTAGGCTTCCAGAGGCACCTAGAAAACAGAGTCTACGAAATCCAATTACCTTAATAAAAAAATAAAAAAAAAAGCCAGTGAAGGACCAATTGCTTTCTTCTCATGCATGTAAAGAACTAGGCAATTTAAGCATTACAGCTAATTCACAGGTGGTGTCTGGACACCCCAAGTGGATAGCCAACATTTGCCCAATGGCCTACAGTTGCAATGGCAGGAGCAGCAGGGGCATCTGGTCCACCAATGAAACCCCCACTCCTGCTGTAATATCCCTGATTGTTGGAAGCTGCCTGGCTTCATTCCAGCCCTCAAAGCTGTCTCTCCTGAAAATTCTCCTGCTCCCCGGGCTACAGATAAACTAGAAAAGAATGTTTGCCTTAGGGTTACTCCCTTCCAGACCTACAACTGTAACTGGCATAAGGTATATTTGCCCGCGCTGTACTGTGCACCAATCCAGGGATCCTACAGCCACGGAAATGACCGGGACCACTCCGGAAGACAGCCTGAAAGCTAGTGGGTGGGTTTTGCTTTTTGTTTCTGTGTTTGCATAGAGTATAATTAACAAAACAATAAAAATGCACAAATCTTTCGGTGTTCTGTTGAGTTCTGACAGTTAGATACATCTGTGGAACCACCACCTAAAACAAAATAGACAACAGTTCCTTCATATTCCATCCCATCAGTTTCCTTCCCCCGGGCAAGCAACATTTTCTGATTTCCATCACCAGGGATTTGTTTTGTCTGTTCTTGGATTCCATGTATGTGAAATCATATAATATGTATTCTAGTGGAATTGCTGGGTGATGGGGTATAAGAAACCACCTAACAGTTCTTCAAAGTGGTTGTATCATTTTACACTCCCACTAGCATGTACAGTGTTCTAGTTGCTTCACATCTTTACCAAATGTTGTTAGTCTTTTCTGTTTTAGTAATTTTCCTGTGTCTGTAATGGTGGTATCTCATTGTGATTTTAATTTGCATTTCTTTGATTAACTACAAATTTGAGCACTTTTTTTATGTTATTGGCCATTCTTACATCTTCTTTTGTGAGAGGTCTGTTCAAATGAGCAGTCAAATGATTTGCTCATTTCAAAAAAATTATAGGGGCGCCCGTGTGGCTCAGATGGTTAGGTGTCTGCCTTGGGCTCAGGTCATGATCCCAGGGTTCTGGGATCAAGCCCTGCAGCAGGCTCCCTGCTCTGCGGGGAGTCTGCCTCTCCCTCTCCCTCTGCCTGCTGTTCCCCCTGCTGGTGTGGGCACTCTCTGTCAAATAAATAAATAAAATCTTTAAATAAATAAAATAATTTAAAAATTGTATTTATTTTGCTCATTTTTAATGGCTATTCATCTTTTTGTTGATTTGTAGAAGCTTGTTATATATTCTCAATATAAATCCAGTGTCAGATATATATAGTGTGAATATACTTTTCCCAATCTGAGGGTTATCAAATCTTTTTCTTAATGCTTTTGGTGAGCAGAATTAATTGTGATGAAGTCCAATTTATCGGTTTTTTTCTTTCATTGGTAGTGCATTTTTTATCCTAAGAAATCTTTACCCTAGGGTTACAAAAATATTCACCTTTCTTCCAGAAGCTTTACGATTCTGAGTTTTGTATTTCAAGGTGTAAAGGCTTTCAACTTTATTCTTTTATCTAGGTTGTTTTATTTATCAACGGTCCTTTCATTTTCATGTACATTTTAAAATGAGATTATTTAATATCTTCAAAAGAGCCTGCTGGAATTTTGATTGTGATGGTATTGCATTTATAAATGAATTTATGAAGAATGAGAGCTACTAATTTTGACAGACTCTTTCACTGACCAGGGTAAGGCAGCTGCAGCGAATCTCAACATTGCTTTCAGCATAGCACAAGAACAACTGTAAAATGTATTAATAGCAGATATTTTGAGGGAAATGAAAAATTAAAACTACAAAGAGATACATCAGATTGGCAGAAATGCAAAAATCTGATACCACTGTGTTGACTCTACAGAAGGGGAAGAGGAGGTCTCAAATGCTGCTGGTGGTCATGCAGATGGGCACGGCCCTAGAAGGGAAGCTTGGCGCTACTTATCACAATTATAAATGCCCTCTAGGATTCGCCTAGCAGACTGACACACGTGCAAAACCACATGAGCACAAGGTGACATGTTGTTTTAAACAGCACAAGTCTTTAATTATGGTGTTCCTATAGTGAAACATGATATAGTTTTTAAAAATGAGGAAGCTGTCTGTATAATGAAATAGAAATATTACCTAGATGTGTAATTAAGTTAAACAAAAAAACACACAAGGTGAAGAACAGTATAGTTTACTACCATAAGAAAAAAGGAAGGGGGTGAAGATGACTGTTTGTATTTGTTTGTATATGCTTCATGAATTGCTGGAAGACTACGCAAGATACTAGTAAGAGTGGATTATCTCTGCGGGGGCAAGAACTAGGTTGATGGAGGCAGGGCTAGAAGGAGGACTTTTCACTGCATACCTGTATATACTTTTTGATTTCTGAACTATGTGAATATATTATACATTCAAAATATTAAGTAAAGTAAATTTTGCAAATGAACTTTTCCAAACTATCTGATGATGATCACAGGAGGGGGCTACCATTAACGAACACTTACTATACACCTGGGCTTTATATTAAGTACTTTATATGCACTATCTCATTCAACCCTTATCTCAACCTTCTGGTGTGGATGCAACAATCACTCCTCTTTTACAGAGGAGGAAAAACTGAGACTCAGGATTGTGTGGCTAACGAGGTGTAAAGCTGGGATTCAATCCAAAGTTTGTGTGCTTCACACCACCATATCACACTGCTTATCTATGTAACGGTTATGATATTGACACGTGTACTGATTCATATACAAAGAAAATAGCATTACCTGCTGTCCTTCTGTGCCCTCTGCCGTAACCATAGCAACAGAGTGTGTCCCTGCTGAGGAGATGACTGCGTCGTGAGCCGGGACCGTAATGGGCGTGCCATCCTGCGTTACCATTGTGATGGTATTGCCAATGGCTTGCATGTCAGCTTGAGATATGTTGACCTGCAATACAGTGCATTTACGAATCGGTCTGTTTCTTGTTGTATTTGGCGATCTTTTTTTTTTTTTTTCAATTTTTTAAAGTAAGCTCTACACCCAATGTAGGGCTTGAACTCATGACCCTGAGATCAAGAGTTACATGTTCTACTGTCTAAGCCAGCCAGGCGCTCCAAATATTTGGCAATCTTTATTGAGGACTAGACCTGATCCTTGTATAAAACTACTCTGAGGGAGCAAATAAGAATTCTATAATGGAATAAACTCTTTTAGAAAGAGATCATGAGAAAAACTATTTTTCTTTTTTAAAGATTTTATTTTTAAGTAATTTCTACACTCTAGGGCGCCTGGGTGGCTCAGTGGGTTAAGCCTCTGCCTTTGGCTCGGGTCATGATCTCAGGGTCCTCGGATCGAGCCCCGCATCGGGCTCTCTGCTCAGCAGGGAGCCTGCTTCCCCCTCTCTCTCTGCCTGCCTCTCTGCCTACTTGTGATCTCTCTCTCTCTGTCAAATAAATAAATAAAATCTTAAAAAAAAAAAGTAATCAGAGTCGCATGCCCCACTGATGGAGCCAGCCGGGCACCCCCTCCAAGGATCTTGTAATGATGCCTTCATATCCTCATCCCCTCAGCCAAGGCTCTGCTGGTTTCTCAATCTCACCTCCTGGATCGAATCAGCTACTAAAAAATCCTAGCCCTTCTCTGATTTATGTTTTCTCATGGATCCTTTACTTTTCAAGCCCTCAATTTCACTGTGGTTCTGACCTGTATCACCTTACCTTTGAACTATACCAATAACACCACGTGAATGCTGGAGTCACAAGCATCCTCTCTCTCCCAATGCCCCTGTACGTAGCCTCTCTCGGCAGCCCACTGGAAAACCTTTAGCTCTAGCACTGCCTAGGAGCTGATATTCAAGGCTTTCCTCAGTTGGGGCTGAACCTGCCTTCCATGTCCATGTTCAGAGAAATATTATTTAACTCGTTTGGCTTTTGGTGGATACTCACATGCTGAGTCCCATCCTGGGATATGAGTGTAACTTGTTGACTCAACCCGGACTGGGTCACTGTGGCTACTTGTGTGGACACAACATCGTCTCCTTCCACACCTGTAACATACGTGATCTGGGACCCTTTAAGAACATCTTCGCTTTGACCTATTAAAAACAAATGAACCATTTATTTGACCGACCAACCAAGCTGTTTAGAAAACAGAGGAATATATATATATATTTTTTTTTATCACTTTGAATATTTCTTACTTATTTTTTCCCCAATTTTTATTTTAATTCCAGTTAGTTGACATAAAGTGTGATATTGGTTTGATGTACAATAGAGTGATTCATCGCTTCCATACATCACCTGGTGCTCGTCACAATACTCCTGAACCCCGATCACCTATTTCACCCATCCCCTCCCCGGCTACCTCCCTTCTGGTAACCGTCAGTTTGCTCGGCGTAGTTAAGAGTCTGTTTCTTGGTTTCTCTCTCTTTTTTTCCCTTTGCTCATTTGTTTTGTTTCTTAAATTCCACACGAGTGAAATCATATGGTATTTGTCTTTTTTCTAACTTATTTCACTTAGCATAATACTCTCTGCCTCCATCCACGTTGCAAATGGCAAGATTTCATTCCTTTTTATAGCTGAATAACATTCTGGGGTGTGTGTGTGTGTGTGTGTGTGTGTGTGTGTGTGTGTGTGTGTGTGTGTAGTGTGTAGTGTGTACAATTTCTTTATCCATTCATCAATTGATGGACACTTGGGCTCTTTCCATACCTTGGCTATTGTAAATAATGCTGCTATCAACATAGGGGTGAATGTATCCCTTTGAATAAGTGTTTTTGTATTCTTTTTTTTTTTCTTAAGATTTTATTTATTTACTTGAGAAGAGAGAGCACATGAGTGGGAGGGACAGAGGGGGAGAGAGAGGAAGAATCTCAAGCAGACTCCACACTGAGCAGGGAACCCGACTCAGGGCTCGATCTCACAACCCTGAGATCATGACCTGAGCTGAAACCAAAAGTCAGATGCCCAACCAACTGAGCCACCCAGGCGCCCCTTGTGTTTTTGTATTCTTCAGGTAAATACCCAGTAATTCAATTACTGGTTCATAGGGTAATTCTATTTTTAACTTTTTTGCGGAACCTCCATACTGTTTTCCACAGTGTCTGCACCAGTTTGCACTCCCCCCAACAGTGCACAAGGGTTCTTTTCTTTCCATCCTCACCAACGCCTGTGTGATTTTAGCCATTCTGACAGGTGTGAGGTGATGTCGCAGTGTAGTTCTGATTTGCATTTCAAAAACAGAGAATACTTTAAATATGACAGAAATACTAGTATAGATTAAAGTGTATATGTATTACATTCCAAATCATAAAAATGGCTTCCAGCACCTCCTTCCAATTCTTCCACCTCCACTTTTGTGGAGCCAAACCGAATCAAAGCAGACCAAACCAACCTTTCCACATCAAATTTAAATGTTCTAATTTCGAGGGCGCCTGGGTGGCTCAGTTGGGTAAGCGTCAGACTTCCGCTGGAGTCATGTTCGGTCCTGGGATCGAGCCTGCCTTCGGGGTCCCAACTCAGGGGGAGCCTGCTTCTCCCTCTCCCTCTACCCCTCTCCCTGCTCATGCTCTCTCTTTCTCCCTCTCTCAAATAAATAAATAAAATCTTAAAAAAAAAAAAAAGTTCTAACTTTGGGAGACCCCTTTTATTCTTACTTGGAGTCATTCTGTGATACTGTGCACATGTGCTGGGGCATGGGGGGTACGGGACAGGAAGACTGCCTGGCAAACAACACTTCCAACAGGGCAAGTATGCATGAAGTTCTTGCAGTCACTAAGAAGCTGTTAAAAATGATAAGACAATCTTCATAAACATTAACCACAAAACCAGAATGTGGTGTCAACAGAAACTACTACTAATACTAAATTACTTACTCTTTAACACAAGTGATTGATTGCAAGTCATCTGTACACAATGACCACATTGTGTAAAGACAAGGTAATGGCATATTATCAGGGGTAAGGTTAATCATTTAATGCGGGACAGAACAGGAACCTCCATCCACTTCTTTATTTCATAAAGAACCAGCAAGTAAACAGCAATTTCGACAGTCCATTACTACTATACTTGGCAACCAGGAAGCCTGCTGATCCCTCTCTTCTATGGCTTTCTACCTCCCACGAAGCCAGAAAGAGGGTAAATATGGGGTATTTTTTTTCCTTCAAGGAAGGACTTATGCTAATTTAAGAGTACTTCTCCACGCTAGTAGCTGACGCTTGCACGCATATGGCTCTGGTTGCAGGAGTGCAATTTCCACGGTTACTTTGCACCTGTCTGTTCTGTGTCACAGCCATTTAGATACTGTTATCCCAGTGGGCTACAAAACCTCAAGAATCATATGAGAGGAGAGGAACACAAACCCATCCCTATTCTTGGAAAAACAATCTTCGTTGATTATTTTTTTAACAAAATGTGCTTTAGCATGTTACAGACTATTTTCCAGAATACGAGAAATTCAGACCATCCGCAAGATCAACTTCGAAGAAAGAGACTGAAGAAGCTTAAAAAAAGAATTTTAAAACTTGAGCTTGTCCTCATTAAAGCCTGTTTAAAAACAACAAAGCCTGCTTTCTAACTGCAAGGACCCAGCGGCTGGGGGGCTACGGGGCCGCGCGCACTCACAGCGCTTTGCCCCAAAGCACCGCACCCAGGACTGAAGGAGCAGTTACTTCGACTACATGACAGGCGTCTGAAAAGACAAACTAGAACTACAGGGAATCACTAAAGCAGGGAGTGAATGATGTGCTCTTCCCCTTATTCTCCAACTTTTTTTTTTTTTTTAAAGATTTTATTTATTTATTTGACAGAGAGAGAGATCACAAGTAGGCAGAGAGGCAGGCAGAGAGAGAGGGGGAAGCAGGCTCCCCGCTAAGCAGAGAGCCCGATGCGGGGCTCGATCCCAGGACCCTGAGATCATGACCCGAGCCGAAGGCAGAGGCTTTAACCCACTGAGCCACCCAGGCGCCCCCTCCAACCAACTTTTTTCATCTAAAGATTTTTCAACACTTCACTCTAAGAATGGGAAAATATGATTTCTTTTCATTTTCAAATCTACCTTGTTTAGGAGGTACGTAGTGAAACAGCAGGACAAGCTAGGTTTTTTGTTTTTTAAGAAAACCTTCACCTACTTTACCTACTTACCTACGAAATCACAGAATGTAATCCTCTAATGTTTTTTCCCAAGAGTTTATTCTTATCAAAATGAATGCTTTAGTCTCCTATAACACTACTGAATAGCGAAGAACGAACGAAGAGTTATTTGGGTGTGCTACACCACTCTAATGCTTAAGATCAACATCGTTAGGGCACCCAAATAGTCTAGCTGCTCCTCCCTTGCTCTCTGGGGCAGAAGCGCCCCACTGGCCAGACTTCTTTTAGCGTCTCCAATTTACTTTGCTCTCTCCAACCTGAGGGCTTTCGGTATGTGCCCTTCCCTCTACTGGAATGTCCTCTTGCCTTTGCTCCTTACTTCCCCTTCCTGCCGAATCCCTGCCTCTCCACCAAATTAACCCCTATCCACCCTCTACCATCTCTCATAGTAGCTGTTACTTTAACTTATTTAAGAAGTGTGCCTAGCTGGGGCGCCTAGGTGGCTCAGTCGTTGAGCAGCTGCCTTTGGCTCGGGTCATGATCCCAGGGTCCTGGGATGGAGCCTCGCATCGGGCTCCCTGCTCTGCGGGGAGCCTGCTTCTCCCTCTCCCACTCCCCCTGCTTGTGTTCCCTTTCTCACTGTGTCTCTCTCTGTCAAATAAATAAATAAAATCCTTTAAAAAAAAAAAAAAAAAAGAAGTGTGCCTAGCTGACCTGTAATAAACTTTACAAAACCAGAAAGCTCACATGGCTTGTGCAAGTGATTTACTGCAACACTTTGCCTTCACATTCTATTATACCTAGAGGTCACTTTATTAAGCAGCAAAAGAAGTCACGCCACTCGAACTCAGCTCAAAGCAAGGCAGAGCCTGCTCTAGACACCAGAGAAGCAGTGGGTCCCGCCTGTGCTTCCCGCCGGCACAGACCCCTCTGCTCCTGCCACTCAGGCCACTGTCACCTGAAATAATCTTGATCTCCAAGCTGGCAGGATCCAGCGCTTCTTTAGTGACAACTACAGCTTTCCTTGCCGAACAGAAGCCTCAGTCAAGAGCTAAAACCCTCCATCGTATATGCAAGTGCAACCAGGTCTGACAGAAGAAAAACTGCCATTCGAGCTAAGCTGCGTCCTAAATCCACTTTATTGTGATCCTTCTGTTTAATAAGAGGAGAACTAAACAGGGAAAAAACAAAACGAACCCAAAACAACAAACACACCTCCCAGACTAGAGTAACTTCCCTTCTTAGATGTCCCAGAGCACCAAGTCCCTTTCTTTGATTACAGTTGTAAATTCTATGTCAGTGTGATTACTTGACTAAAACTCTGTGATCTGAGAAAATGCTATGAATCACAAATTATGATAGCTGTTGATTCCCCAACGTAGACAGAGCTTTACTAGAAAGAATACTCACCTGGGGGAGGCTCAAAGAAGGCTTCCTGCTCCTCCTCGATGGGCTCAGTGTCATTGTGGGCCGTCCGTTTGTGCATGGCCAGCGTGGAGATCTGCTTGTAGGTCTTCCCACAGTGGTTACAGTTGTATGGTTTGGAATGAGTGTGAACAACATGATGTTTGTACAAACTGGAATATTCTGTAAACCTTTTGTCACACCCAGGGACTGTACAAACATATGGCTTTTCACCTAAGTAAAGAACACACACCACAAAATCAACTTTTACATATGAAGGCATAATCATTCCATTCCCCCCACGGGGGGAAAAAAGCATCTTCTTTAGCAAATAATAGCAAAAACAGATAGTTGTCAGATCTCTTTCTATACCGCCATAAGGCAGAACACAAGACAAGACTCCCCCAACTATGGTTTTGTCTTGGCTCAAAAGGTAGTCTGAATTCTGAGTCTTATCTCGTCCCTGAATACCACTTTTCCCTTAATTTCGAGGGATGAGAAAAGGATGGAGATGTTGCCCAGGCTAACTCTAAGCTTTAATAAAACTCATTTATTGTTAACTATAACTAGACAAGCTAGATATTAATACTATACTAAAAATAATAAATGCAATTATGACTATAACAAATGCAGCTTTCCCTAAGGGTTTTTTTTTTTTAAAAGGTTTTATTTATTTACTTGAGAGAGAGAGTGAGAGAGAGCATGAGAGGAGGGGAGAAGGTCAGAGGGAGAAGCAGACTCCCCGTGGAGCTGGGAGCCCAATGCGGGACTCGATCCTGGGACTCCGGGATCATGACCCGAGCCAAAGGCAGTTGCTTAACCAACTGAGCCACCCAGGCGCCCTCCCTAAGGGTTTTATAAGGACAATAAAAAAGGATTGCCTAAAAAGTCTACTAGACATGGTCTGGACACTTAAAATCTAAAAGGACATACCCATAATAATTTCTAAAATGTGCATATGCATGTGTGCATACGCACACATGTCTCACTTTATTCTCATTTTGCACCCTTCCTTGGGTAATTGCATTTTTTTGCATGGTTCTAAACACAGTAAAACCACCCATAAATAGTAAAAATCTCACCCTAATGTAATCTGTAACATAAGTCTTAAGCATGAAGTAATTGGAAATTGATTTCTTCCTCTGCCCAGTCTATGTTTGCAAAGCAGGGTAGGTTAATGTTCTTATCTTGGTAAATGATTGTGGGACAGACTGGTGAGGGCAAGGCCAGGCAGGGAAATGGCAGGCAATTCCAACAGAAAACCTGCCCCATTGATATTTAGGCTGGAGCAGAAACTGCCACTAGGTGGCACCAAACTACAGTCAAGACAGAAGTGGATTTGAATTGGGCTTTGGCGCTCCCTCCTGGCTATCTGCACAGCTTCGACTGGCTCCTCTAACCAAACCTGAAAGAGTGGGCTGAATTTTACATGGCTGAATATTTGCACTCCACTTACAGCATAATGTGGGCATTTACTGTATCATCTATTTGATGATCACTAGCCCATTTTTTTCTTCCACTCCAGACCTACCTCTTGGGTCAGACCAAAAATTATAACTATGTACTGCATCTCTCTACTTCAATGATTCTCAATCACATAAAAGACTGGGATGGGTGGATTATTTCTTTATATATTTTTATACACACACACACACACGGAGCTTTTTAAATATATACCGATGCCTGGGACTCATTCCATAAAATTATGTCAGAACTGTACAGAGAGAATATGGGGAATAAGTTTATTTTTAAAAAGTAAATCCAACGTGTAGTCACATTTAAGAGCACTGCTTTATTTAAATGTTCCAAAGATCAGTATAGCTAAACTTACTGTAGGCATCCCTCTTACTGGAATCTAATTTGCCCATTAAACATGTGGAACAGTAAACTTTTAGGTAATGAGTCTATATTCCACTTGCTTTAAATGGGAAAAATAATGTTTTCCCAGCCCATCTAAAAATCCCAGCCAATGGGCGCCTGGGTGGCTCAGTAGGTTAAGCATCTGCCTTTGACTCAGGTCATGACCCCAGGGTTCCTACTCAGCAGGGAGTCTGCTTCTCCCTCTCCCTAGGCCTGTCTCCTCCCTCTTGTGCACTCTCTCTCTGAAATAAATAAAATCTTCTAAAATAAAAAAAAAAAAAAATCCCAACCAATTTCCCCAAACATCACATGAAGGCTCTTAAGCACCTGTGTTATAATCTACCAATAATGTCTACATAATATAAAGTACTTCAAATGCCAATTATCTAATTACTTAACATTCAATGAACTCAGCAGCGGGTATATGTTGGTGTGTAATACACCATGATACAGTATAGTATCAGGCAGGAATTCTGTTTTCCTTCCACAACACAAACGTACTATAATCTAAAATTCAATTATCTTAAAGATATAAAAAATACAAATTATAGTAGGAAAATATAATTTTTCTTCTAATCTATGGTTTTCTTTTCCATTTCCTTAGAGAACACTGTAATAATGTAGGGAACATGATGGCAGTAATGCATACTACACAATGTAAGCATAAGATACGACTATATCAGAAATATGACTTCAGTGTGTCCTATGTTTTCTCATTTAGACCCACAGGCAGCTTAAAAGTTTTTTCTTTCATAGAAAAATGCATCACAAGTAGATTCACTATAGTGGGTTTTCAGTTTGGATCATAAATTTTGGGTAAAAATTTTGCAAATCATTCCAGCAAATATATATAGAGAGTTCAAGTCGGAAGGGAGACCTAGAGACTATAGATTCCAAACTGACAGCATTATCTTCCCTTTCCAACTTGCTCTCCCCCATTTTACGATTATCATCTAACCCATCACACAACCTAGACTGACTGATAGGTTCTTCTTTACACCTCGTGACTAACCAAGTCCTGTGCCGATACCTCTTCAATGTCTTTTCATTTGTATCCTTCTCTATCTCACTCATTCTGAACATTCTACCAGCCCTCAGTTTCCTCGCCATTGGTCTCATTTCCCTTTAACATCTTTCTATAATATGGACTGAGTGATTTTTTTTCTAAGAAAAAGCAAACGTTTGGGTGTCTGGTGGCTCAGTCTGTTAAGCGTCTGCCTTCGGCTCAGGTCATGATCCTGTGGACCTGGGATTGAGTCCCACATCGGGCTCCCTGCTCAGTGGGGAGCCTGCTCCTTCTTCTCCTCCCCACTTGTGTTCTATCTCTCAAAAATAAATAAAATCTTAAAAAAAAAAAAAAGCAAACCTTCTTTAAATCCTCTTAAGGTTTCCTCTCTTCCCATAGCGATATTCAAATTTATTAATGTGCTCTCTTCAAAGGGAAGGGATTGTTGTGGACCCCTGGAAAGACTTCCAGAGATACTCAGGGATCCGGGGATTGCAGCCAGAGAAACACTGCAACTAACGTGCCATTCTGTAAAAATGTCTTTTAATTTTAAATTAATGCAAAGTTACTCTTAATACCAGTAATCAAGAACAATGTATTAAACAACTGCTTAAAACACTATGGGATGCCTGGGTAGCTCAGTCGGTTAAGAGGCTGCCTTCGGCTCAGGTCATTGTCCCAGGGTCCTGGGATGAGTCCCACATCAGGCTCCCACCTCAGCGGGGAGCCTGCTTCTCCCTCTGCCTGCTGCTCTCCCTCCTTGTGCTCACTCGCTCTTTCTTTCTCTCTGACAAATAAATCAATTAACACACACACACACACACACACACACACACAAACACAAACTAATGCACATTCTGCCTTAGCCTACCATTTGCCTTTCCCTTCCTACCACTAAAAATACATTCGCAAAGTGAGGCATCAAAATTGAAAACCGTTGTACTACAATGGTACCATCAAGAAAGTGAAACGACAACCCACAAAATGGGAGAAAATATCTGTAAATCATGTATCTGATAAGGGACTTGTATCCAGAATATAATATTTTATTTTTTTTTATTTTTTTATTTTTTTTTAAGATTTTATTTACTTATTTGAGAGAGAATGAGAGAGCATGAGAGGGAGGAGGGTCAGAGAGAGAAGCAGACTCCCCACCAAGCAGGGAGCCCGATGTGGGACTCCAGGATCATGACCTGAGCCGAAGGCAGTCGCTTAACCAACTGAGCCACTCAGGTTCCCTATAATAAAGTATTTTTACAACTCAACAATTAAAAGAACAAAATTTGAAAAATGGGCAAAGGATCTGAGTAGACAGTTCCCCAAAGAAGACCTACATATGGTCAATAAGCACAGGAAAAGATGCTCAACATCTTTAGGATGCAGGAAAATGCAAATCAAAAGCACAATGAGATAGCTACCATTTCACACCTGCTAGGTTGGCTATAAGCAAAAAGACAGATAATAATTGTTAGCTACGTTGTGGAGAACTGGAAGCCTCATACGTCGCTGGAGAGACCGTGAAAAAGCAGTTTGGAAGTTCCTCAAAATGTTAAACACAAAGTTACCATATGAAGCAGCAACTCCGGTCCTAAGTATACACCCAAGAGAAATGAAAACAGAATTCCACCCGAAAACTTGTACGTGAACGCCCAGAGCACCATTATTCATAACAAAGTGAAAGCCACTGGTCAATGGGAAAATAAAATGTGACGCATTCATATAATGGCATACTATTCAGTAATTAACAGGAAAGAACTACGGAGACATGCTGTGACATGGCTGAGCCTCAAAACAGCATGCTAAGTGAAAGAAGCCAGATGCAAAATCCCCGGTTACAGGATTCCATGTGGATGAAATGTCCAGAACGGGCAAATCCATAAGGACAGAAAAACGACTGCTTACGGCTGGGGCATGGGGGTGAGAGGAGACTGCTAATAAGTATGGAGCTTCTTTTACATGGAATGAAAAGGCTCTAAAACTGGATCGTGCTGATGGTTGCACAACTCTGTGAATATACTAAATAACGGTGAATCGTATACTTTAATTAATGAATTTGTTCATTTTTACTGTAGTTGGCACATAATGAATCATATATTTTAAATGGATGAATTGTACAGTATGTGAATTGTAGCTCAATAAAGCTGTTTTTTAAAAAAGAATATAGCCACAGACTGCCCCTCCCCCTCTGCCCCACAAACACCACAAAGGCCAGTTTAAGAAACAGCCTTACCATGATAGTGCATACCCAAGGCCCCCGCCTACCCCTCCAACCTCACTCCACACTAGTCTTCTACATGTGGCCTATGCCTGCCATATTCTCCAAATAAATCATGCTTTTCGCACCTTTGTGCCTTTAACGATGACATTTCCCCTGTCAGGAATCACCTGCCCCCTGCCTTCTACCTAGCAAACTTTAGGACTCAGTCTAAAAGTCAATTTCCCCTGGAAAGCCTTCCCTGAGTGCTTTTCCATTCCCACAGAGATGGCTGCTCCCCTCTCTACTCCCAAACATCTTGTTCGAGGAACGGGAGACACTCTGCACGCCGTAGCAATTAGAGGTCTATCATCTCTTCCCGGTTCAACTGCCCTTGACCATGTCGTATCTGTCTCTGGATCTCGGATGCCCGGCAGGGGAACACACAACAGATGTTCAGTAACTTTCTGTTGAATAAATGAATGTATAAATGCTAATGTGAAGGTTTTTTTAAGTTGCTTAGTCCCCCTCTACCATGTCACGTGGTAGAAGGAGGGAAGGAATGACTGGAAAATGGTTTATGGAAGAAAGACAGAAGACAAAGAAATGAGAGGCAGTTACCTGTGTGTATTCTCACGTGATTTTTATAATTGGTTGCACTGGCAAATGCCCTCCCACATCCTGGTTCTGTGCAGTAATACGGTCTTTCTCCTGTGTGTGTCCTAATATGCACTTTTCTGATATTTGATGTTGTAAAAGACCGACCGCAGCCTTCAAAGGGACATTTAAAGGGCCTTTCTCCTGAAAACACAAAAAGGAATAAATTACATGGTGCAAAAATACGTAGAAAACTGAAATGTCATTTTTTTTAAACCTTTTATTTATTTGAGAGAGAAAGAATGAGAGAGAGAGCACGAGTAGCGGTAGGGGTAGAAGGAGAGGGAGAAAGAGACTCCCCACTGAGCAGAGAGCCTGATGTGGATCTCAATCCCAGGACCCTGGGATCATGACCTGAACCTAAGGCAGACGCTTAACCCACTGAGCCACCCAGGCACTCCAAAAATTGAAATGTCTTATCCTTCAATTCTGCCTAGGATCACACTTAAGACTCTAGCCTTCTGGTACGGGGCTTCCCTTTCAGGGTTTTTTTTCTTTTTTTCCCTGCAAACAGTATCTCCTACTTGAAATTTAAATTTCTATAGGAAATCTGAATATTGTTCAAAACTTATCACTGATTGCATGATTTTCCAAGATGGAGTCATCCAGATGGGCATATTAAAAAATGAGCTAAGAAAAGTATAGAAAAAAATATCATAAAGATATACAAAAGAAAAATAGAGTCAAGAATAAGAATTATAGGGAAACCTGGGGGGCTCAGTTGGTTAAGCGTCTGCCTTTGGCTCAGGTCATGATCCGAAGGTCCTGGGATCAGAGTCCCACATCAGGCTTCTTGCTCAGGGGGAGCCTGATTCTCCCTCTTCCTCTGCCTGCTGCTCCCCTTGCTTGTGTGAGCCCTCTTGCTTTCTTTCTCTCTCTTGCTCTTTCTCTGACAAATAAATAAAATCTTTAAAAAATTTTTTAAAAAAGAATAAGAATTATATTTGAACAATGAAAAATAAAAATAAAATTAAAAATTGATAAGCTGGAAAAAAAGTTATATCTGAACCCTAGAATCCCCCAAAAGCTTATATCCTAACTCAACTTAAAATATCTTGAAAAAACTTTTGTTTTTTTAAAAATCTAGTGTCTAGCACATAATACATATTACATACACTTGCTGAATATATTATTATGTTCATAATCTAAGCTCATGAAAAAGTCTGTTCTGCCAATCATATTCCTTTTCTTCATATTTGCTTTATACAACCTCAGAACTTAAAGAGCCTTTAAACTGTTAGGCAGGAAGTAGTCTCCGGTTTCGATTCCCATGTGCCCTGTTTACAGTAAGCTCAAATTAAGCAAACAACTTTTGTGGTTAAAAAAAAAAATCTGTGTGTGTGTAGATAAGTAGATATTTACCTATATATATAAAAGTTGGTTATTCTTCTTTTGGCTGAGTGAAATTATGATTTACCTGCTGGTAAAAATCATTCTGAAAGATTTCTGCCTCAAGTATAAAATCATTTAAAAAGGAGCAGGAACCTCTGATCCTTTTTTTAGAGAAAGTTTTTTTTTTCCCCCAATACGTTAACCTAAGGAAAATAGTTTGTCTTGGTTGTAAGTCCCTTCTCTCTGGATCTAGATGACCTTAACATTTTCCCAGCTCTGACATGCCGTGATAAGGAATCCAGCATTCCAACAATTTCCATGGAGTTACATACATTACTCCTCTAACCCTGTAGCACCTTGCTTTGTTTTTGCACTGAAATCATTTGTGTTTGTAACAGGCATCCTTGAAGCCCTCTTACTCAATCCAGAGTTTTACCAATGAAAATATGATTTAAAAACTGATGCATGACTCTATGGTTTGCTAACTGAGTACTATCAAAGGAATCACAATTCCAATGTTTTGACCAAATATTAATGGAACTAGATTATGTTTTTATGTAACTTATATAACAGGTTGGCATTATACAGCAAATCCAAATAGAATTTGCAGCAATTTGGAAACGCTTGCATCTGATAACAGTGGATAAAAATAAGTACATGAATAAAATAGAAGCAGAGATCTACCGCTTTGTTCCTGAACACTATAAAGCAAAACTTATCTGGGATCATGTATGAATTAAAAGCTAAATTTTAATGACTAGACAAGTCCTCGATGGAAATTTGCTGAACTAGCTTAGAATACTTAGAAGTATCTGGGGACAAAGTTATCACACTATGTTGAAAACATCTGTGGTAAAATTTCAAACTAAATTATTAAGCTATAAATAAGCTTAGTCAATAGCTTATAACAGCATCTCTTATCAACAGTTTCTGAAATTCTTTCAGCTCTCATTCAAAGCAAATAATTACCTTTATAATTGGTATTCCAATTCTACAAATAATTAAGTACAAGAAAGAGAGGGGAGGGGAGATAAAAACAAAGTACGCTTTAGGAAAAGGAGAGGAGGAAATTAAAGGGCGCGAGAGATGATCACAAGGAAGTAACAAGCCTTTGTTTCTGTGGGGCTGTTAGGAGTTGTCTTTAGCAGCAGCTTAACACAGGAGAAGCAATGCTGAACTGAGAAGGAACTGGGTGCCTTAGGTTCTGGGCTCAGCTGGGCTACTAAGCAGATATGCAATCCTAGGTAAGTAAGTCTGTTGCTCAGATAATACCTACAGACTGAGAGGGTTGGTGATCTATGACTATGGGTTCATCTTTTTCGGGACATGGACCCCTTTGAGAATCTAACAAAATTATGGGCCTTCATCCTGGAAAGAAGTAAATGGCAAAGTGCATGGAATTCAAGGAATTTAAGAGAAACCCTTGAAGCTAACTCTGAAATTGCCAGAGACTCCTTCCCCAAGTCCCCTCCCTGCAGATTAAGAATTCCTGGCCTAAGGGCACCTGGGTGGCTCAGTCAGTTAAGCTTCTGACTTCAGTTCGGGTCCTGATCTTGCGGTCCTGGGATCAAGCCCCACGTCGGGCTCTGCGCTCATCGGGGAGTCTCCTTAGTCTGCTTGTCCCTTGTCCACGCCCTCTGCCCCTCCCCCCAGCTCATGGGCACACGTGCTCTCTCTCTCAAATACATGAATAAAATATAAAAAAAAAAGAAGAAGAACAATTCCTGGCCTTAAATCGACCAATCAATCGAATCCTGGCCTACGTATGGTATTTGTTCATACCAGTACCTGTATGAGTTCTGATATGTTTCTGTAGATCTCCTGAAGTTTTGAAAGACTTAGTACAATTATCTTCTGAACACCGATATGGCTTTTCTCCTGTATGAGTTCTGACATGACTTTTTAATCCATAACCTTTAAGAAAAATATAAAAGAAATTTAATTATATGAGACCCCTCTAAGCATGCCAATTGAGATTAAACAATTGAAAAATATAGTAAACACCAAGGATGTAACACTGGCAAACACAACAGAGCAGCTATTAACAATGGACAAGAGTATGACAGCTAAGGGCCATCATGCTGGAAATTCCATAGTTTCATCTCTGTCTAGAAGAGGTTGTATGTGTTTCTTTTTTTAAAGTGCCCCAATCTTATTAGATGTTCACAACTCCTACATCAAAAGCTTGAGATGGAATTGAGACATTAAACGAGGAACAGGGTGGAAGTCAGGAGGCCTGGTCCCAATGCTGGCCCTGTTGGATGTGTCCCCAGGCAGACCCCAACCCCTGCTAGGTCCCAGTTGCCCATGGTTGCCTCAGGTCTGTCCTAACGTTAAATTCTGTGTCCGCTTCTAATACGTGGCTTTTACTTTTCTGCTAAAAGAAACCAGAGTGTGGAGTGAAACACCAAACACAGTAAGCAGAAATAGGCCTGAGGAGAAAAACGGAAGCAGAATGAGAAAGAGAGAGAATAGCACAAGTAGGACAAGAGAAAGTTAAGGGAGAGACGGAAACCCTGGTTATTGTGCATCTACTAATTCAGACAAAGGCAAGGGGTCAGTTCCTGCCCCTGGCCAGTCCGTGCTTGCCCCCTAAGTGGAACTATGAAACGAAGAAAATTCATGTTTTTACCTGTTGCAAATGCTTTCCCACAGCCTAGATGCTCACACTGATAAGGCCGGTCTCCCGTGTGTGATCGTTCATGGACCTGTCATTAAAATGCAGGCATGAGGCTATTTTCTTCAGGCATCCCTCAGGTAGATGGTCTCAAGAGAGACTTATTTTTTTCCCCCTCTGTTGAATTACAGTTGACTTTTGAACCACACGGGGGTTAGGGGTGCTGACCCCCACCTCTCGTGTAGTCAAAAACCTGTGTATAACTTCTTGAACCCCCCAAAATGTAAACTACTAATAGCCTACTGTTGAACAGAAGCCTTACTAAGAGCATAAAGCCGATTATCACATTATTTGTATATATATTACATACCGTATTCTTCCAATACAGTAATCCATAGAAGAGAAAATGTTATTAAGAGAAAATACATTTACAGTACTATACTGTATTTATTGAAAAAATTCACATATAAGTGGATCGCGCAGTTCAAGCCTGCGTTGTTCAGGGCTGAACTGCAGTTTGTTGTTTGTATGGTTTTTTGAAAAACAAAAGACAACTTTTCTCAAAAACTATGGCCCAACAATTCTCAGTGTAGACCTAAATGCTGTATGCTAAGAAGTACTCATTTTAATTACAGAACAGGAGTACGGGAGGCGGTCAAAGGTGTCCGTATAGAACACAGACACGATGAGAGCTAGCAGCAGAGCGTAGGCAGAGCCTACGCGCCTACGCAACGTAAGGTGAAGAGTGTGGAGGCTGCTGCGAGAGGAGCCGTGCCCCGAGGCAAGGCTTCACCGTGGACTAGTGGGATGGCCACGGCAGGTGCCTTCTCTAAGCCTCAAATCCTCTCTGGAAAGCCGAGACATGACCATATCTGCCACAGAGGGCTGCCGGGGCAAATGAAGAATCACGACAGTGGCCAACGTTTACCAAATCTCTACCACGCCATTCTTTTCAATACTTTATATATACAGTATCTACTTATTTATTTTTCACAACCACTCTATGAGGGAGGTGCTTTTACTGTAAGGAACATGAGGCCCTGAGACGCCAAATAACACGTCAAGGTTACACACCGAAGGGTAATGGGGACTGCTATTCTAAACAGGCTAAGTGCCCACATCCTGACACACTAAGTTATTCAGTAAGGGTTAGCTACTGAGTCGTGGTATGCTATGTGTAGCTGCCATCAAAATATTTGGCCCATATATTTGAAAGACAGGGCACATGAACAGCAACTTCTGCTAGATTTCAGCACATCACTGTTACCAGAATGATTACACACCCAGCTCTCCTAAACTTATATAAATTTCACATCTGACAAAAATATATTCAAATACATGGAGTATCTACCACGTGCCAGGTAGTATCCCAGACGTGAGGGAGACAGAGAAGAACAGCCCAAGTTCTCAAAGAGTTGACAGTTTCTAAAATCTGCGTAGAGTTCTGCATGGCCTGTGGGTAAGCGTGAGCGTGTGTCTTTATCCTGGTAAGTGAGGGAAAATAATGGCTTTTGAATGCTATCAATATATCGTGTTGGCATTTAATGTCCTAAGTACTGTCATAACTAGACAGAGCATTTCCTTTAAATATACCTTAAGATGATGAGCTGTTGTATATAATTTCCCACATCCATCATATTCACAGCGAAACGCCTTCTCTCCACTCTGCTGGGATTTAGCAGTTACTCTTGTTGCGTGTCCTTGTAAGACAATCTACATGAAACAAAAAGTACAGCTTAAATTATTCATACAGAAATAAGGTAGATGAAATTACTGTTTTCAGAATAAAAGAGATAAAAAACTGTAATGTGGGTTTCCAGACACAGATTGTCATTTGACAAAAATTCTGTTGTGTTGAGCCCATTAGGTTATTTCTGTTCCAGAGCTGAAGTCAGCAGATGGAAGAAGTCGGAAGATGAGATCCACGAGGGGGGCAGAGCTGGAGCTCACAGATCTATTCCCATTCTAGAAAAATCAACCCAGGTAGCATCACCATTGTATGCAGGTATTCCAAGACATCCTCAAAATGATCTATATATATATATACATATATATGTATATATATCTGTCCTAAAAACAACGTAAAGAGCATTTTCAACTTCAAAAGCCTTTCAAAGCACTGAGAAAGAGGGGTTTATGTCGCTGGGGTCACCTGCGGGAGACAGCACAGTGCAGATCCTAGTCTGTACTTATATTCAGGAGATCATTTTTCTGGGCCTCAACACCACAAGACCTCAAACAATTGTCCTGATTTTAGAAGCTTTTAAAGATGACCACCTGTTTAAAAATTAAGATACCATAAAAATGGAAGAACGACTTTCTACTCTGTGGGCCCTGGGATGACAGAGTTGTAGGTTAGGGCGACTTGTTTCGAAGTGAAATTTGAAGGCTGAAAATGAGGAGGGAGGCGAGCAGTCCAGACAGAAGGAAGAGTATGACCAAAAGTATGGAAGTGTGCCTGGAAACTGGAAACTTAGTATGAGAGGATTATGTCTATAGGACAGTGAGTAACGTGAAAAAGAAAGGGAAGCTGAGGATCACATTCGGGAAGGGCTTTAGAAGCCATTCTTCTTTCTTTCTTTCTTTTTTAGATTTTATTTATTTATTTTGTCAGAGAGAGAGACCACAAGCAGGGGGAGCGGCAGGCAGAGGGAGAAGCATAGTCCCCGCTGAGCAAGAAGCTCAACGTGGGACTTGATCACAGGACTCTGGGATCACGACTTTAGCCAAAGGCAGACACCCAACCGACTGAGCCACCCAGACATCCCTAGAAGCCATTCTGAAGTGTAAACCTAGATGATGAAAGCAAAGGCAGGCATTAACATTTTTCTTTAAGTTTATTTATTTATTTAACTAAGCCCTACACCCAACGTGGGGCTTGAATTCACAACTCCAAGATCAAGAGTCACAAGCTCTTCTGGGCGCCCCAACATTTTTAAAGTAAGGGACTGACTGAGATCACCTCTGTGTTTTAGAAAGAGAACTCTGGTAATGGCGTGCAACAGTGAAAAACAAAAGAGGCAATGAGACTAAAGTCTGTGTAGTCATGAATATGCAGAGAAGAAGTGGTGAAAACTAGCCTAGGACAATGACCGCGGAATAGAAAGCAAGAGATGATTCTGCAGATATTTTAAGGGTGAAGTGGACAGAGTCCAAATTTCAGAAGCTAAATGAATAGGCAGGGCTGTATTGGTTATTTCAGTATAGGACATACACAGTCTTTGTCAAAAGAAAAACCTGATGTATTATCACAAGGGAAAAGTCTCAAGGGCACTAGAGAAGCTAATACCATTGAAATGCTAATCAGCTTCTAAAACCATCTACAGAAAATGACTTCATTACTATTTTGCTTAATGTATATTCTGGGAATGAAGAAAGAACCTCGGCTATGCCATAAATTCACTATGTGACCTTGTGCAAGTCAGTAGGGCTTGTTTGTCTGTATAAAGAACACATTGTCCTAAAGCAGTGATTTTTTTTCTTTTTTAAACTTTTTTTTAAGGAGTTAAATTCCTTTGCCAGATGAAATCTTACACAGCATTCTACTGTGCAAAACAGATGAAAGCATTCCTGCCTCTGCTGGCCCAGGCAGGTGTGAGTGGCTCAGAGCTCTGCTAGTCCCCAAGGGACTGAGGGACCGAAAAGAAACCCTAGGACCACCCCCCCCCATCGAAAAATCAGAGTTTGAAAACCACCGTATGAGAAGATAATGCTAAGTCCCTTCTAGCTTTAACATTCCAGGGTTCTGACTAGGTGCAAATCCCACTGGTAAATAAAGGGCTGAGCCTAAGATTGAATTCCAAAGTGACTTCAATACGAAAGAGGTTCACTACCATTCCCGGAGGAGGTGTACTTAGGTGCTGCATGGTGGTGGGTGCTTTGCCTGTGTGCTGCCTTGTTGGTCCTCCATGACTATCCAGTGAATTAACTATTTCCTATGATTTACAAATAAGAAAAATGAGGCTCAGAGTCGGTAAGTAATGTCACTTGCCCAAGGTCAAAGGCGGGGAAGTAGACTTGAAGCGATGAGCCCTGGAGTTCACGGTAGTCAGCCATCAGGCTTCAGGCTGCGGCGGCTCAGCGGTAACTAACGGGCAGAGCTGACAGGGCCGAGGAAAACTGGTGCTTTTACTGCCTAGCTCAGTACTTGAAATTCTGTTTACGGTAAAGGTCTGATGCACATGGAAGACAGAACTTTTGTTATCTGACATGGGTAAACCTGTATATATTAGGGTGTAAATCATTTATACTCTTGGGAAAGGAACCTGAAGAATTTCCAAAAGTATGCTCTCTTTCAAGAAAGGAATTAATTGAAGAAGTGTGGCAGCAGAGGGACCTTTAGGGAACATGGGACACATCAGAATTGCTGAGAAGAGTTAAAAAAAAAAAAACCAACGAAGGGGCTCCTGGCCGACTCAGTAGGTAGAGCATGTGACTATTGATCTCAGGGTCATGAGTTTGAGTCCCACACTGGGCATGGAGCCTACTTAAACAAACAAACAAACAAACAAAAATCATCCACAGATATTCTAACAATGACTATTACTGGGTAGTGGTCCTTCACTTTTTATTTTTAACTCTCCGTACCACTTGGATTTTTTTTAAGGGTATAATGAGATAAGGGTTTTTTTAATCTAATTTTTTTTACTCGAGTATAGTTGATACACAATGTTGTATTAGCTACGGGTGTACAGCATGGTGGTTCAACGTCTCTATGTGACATGCCACCCTCAGCACAGTGTAGCTTCTGCCTGTCACCATGCAACTGACTAGATTCCCTGTGCTGTGCTTTTTATTCCCTCAATGTATTCATTCCATAATTGGAAGCCTGTATCTCCCTCTTCCCTTCACCCATTTCGCCCATCCCCCCCACCACTCCTTCTCCTCTGGCAACTATCATTTTGTTCTCTGCATTTATGTCTGATTCTGCTTTTTTGTTTGTTAATTTGTCTTGTTTTTTTAGATTGCACATATAAATGAAACCACATGGCATTTGTCTTTCTCTGACTTATTTCACTTGGCATACCCTCTAGGTCCATCCAAGTTGTCACCAGTGACAAGATCTCATTTTTTTTTAATGCTGCAAAATATTCCATTTTATATATACCATAATTTCTTTATCTGTTCATCAATCAATGGACACTTGGGCTGCTTCCCTATCTTCACTATTGTATATAATGCTGTAATAAAGACAGGAGTGCATATATCTTTTTGAATTAGTATTTTCAGGTCCTCTGCCCATTTTAATCCAATTATTTGTTTTTCTGGTGTTGAGTTGTGTAAGTTTTTTTTAATATATATTTTGGATATTAACCCCTTACTGGATATATCATTTGCAAACATCTTCTCCTATTCAGTAGGTTGCTTTTTTTGTTTTATTGGTTTCCTTTACTGTAAAAAGCTTTTTATATTAATGTAGTCCCAATAGTTAATTTTTGCTTTTGTTTCCCTTGCCTTAGGAGACATGTCTACAAAAAATGTTGCTATAGGAGCACCTGGGTGGCTCAGTGGATTAAAGCCTCTGCCTTCAGCTCAGGTCATGATCCCAGGGCCTGGGATCGAGCTCCGCATCGGGCTCTCTGCTCAGCGGAGAGTCTGCTTCCCCCTCTCTCTCTGCCTGCCTCTCTGCCTACTTATGATCTCTCTCTCTCTGTCAAATAAATAAATAAAATCTCAAAAAAAAAAAATGTTGCTATAGCCAATGTCAGAGAAATTACTGCCTTTGTTCTCCTTTAGGAGTTTTATGGTTTCAGGTCTCACATTTAGGTCCTTAATCCATTTCGAGTTTATTTTTGTGTACGGTATAAGAAAGTTGTCCAGCCACAGCAGTCAGACAAGCAAAGAAATAAAAGGCAACTGTATTAGTAAGAAAGAAGTTAAACTGTTACTATTTGCAGATAACATGATACTATACCTAGAAAACCCTAAAGATTCCACCAAAAAAACTATTAGAATAAATGAATTCAGTAAAGCAGCAGGATACAAAATTAATACACAGAAATTGGTTGTATTTCTATACACTAATAATAAAATAGCAGAATGAGAAATTAAGAAAACAGGTACATTACCACTGTACCAGGAAGAATAAAATACCTAGGAATAAACTTAACCAAGGAGTTGAAGACCTGTACTCTGCAAACTATAAAACACTGATGAAAGAAATTAAAGGTAAGACAACAAATGGATTTTCTAAAAGTAAACATGGTTA
This sequence comes from Potos flavus, assembly GCA_028534135.1. Taxonomy (NCBI): domain Eukaryota; kingdom Metazoa; phylum Chordata; class Mammalia; order Carnivora; family Procyonidae; genus Potos; species Potos flavus. The sequence continues at coordinate 54,505,789 of CM052884.1, read as the reverse complement.
TCTTTAAAAAAAAAAGAGGGGTGCCTGGGTGGCTCAGTGGGTTAGAGCCTCTGCCTTCAGCTCAGGTCATGGTCTCAGGGTCCTGGGATCGAGCCCCACATCGGGCTCTCTGCTCAGTGTGGAGCCTGCTTCCCTCTCTCTCTCTGCCTGCCTCTCTGCCTACTTGTGATCTCTCTCTGTCAAATAAATAAATAAAATCTTAAAAAAAAAAAAAGAGTATGCAGTAGCTATCTACATAGTAAGATAATTGGTCATTTTGGTTTTTTTCAATGTACTTCTTTGAAATTAAAAGAAAAAAAAACTACTGAAAATATTTTTTGAAAAAATCCTGGGTTCCATCTCAGACCTACTGATCAAATCTCTGGAAACTGATCTTAGTCATGGGTTATTTTTTTTTAAGATTATTTATTTTAGTGAGAGAGAAAGTGTGAGCAGGGGGAGGGGCAGAGGGAGGGGAAGCAGACCCGCTGAGTGAGCCCCAGCTCGGGGCTCAATCCCATGACCCTCAGATCACAACCTGAGCCAAAACCAAGAGATGGGGGCTTAACTGACTGAGCCACCCGGGTGCCCCAGTCAGGGGTTATTTTTAAAAGCTCTGTAGCTCAGTTTGCCCCTGATTAATAACCACTGATCAAAAACCTTCCTTTTAGAGATGAAAAAAAAGAGGCTTAGAAAAGCAAGGTTCATTTGCTCAAGATGACATGGCTAGATAAAGGTACAGAAAATATGCATGAAATAAAATCCACATTCAAACTGCCTATATATACAGGCAGGTTTGGGGGTAATCACCCAACCCATGTTCTGGGAGATTCTGCCACACCAGCGACAGAGCCTGATAACTAGAACAGATGGTGTATATAAGTCTGACCAGTAACCTATGCCTTACGCAGCTCAACTTAAAAATCAAGCTAAGTCCACAAACTTTCCTTCCCTGGAATTTGACCTAAGAAATAAAGGAAAATCTTGAGTTGGTTGTGGGTGGTAAACCTGAGAAAGTATGGCTGTGATGAGCCATCTGCAAATTCAATGAAGACAAAGAGGACACCTGTCTGCAGAGAGCAGAGCAGAGATGCCACGAAGAGGGGAGGAAGAAGAAAAAGGAGTGAGATCCACGTCCAGTCCTGACTTCTTTACAATTCTGGTTCCTGTGAAGCCTGGCAGTCCATTAGTTCATGTTCTTGGCTTTTTATAAGCTCTGCTGTATCCTTACAATATCTCTTTTTTCCTAACCTGGCTTCACTGACTTTCTGTACTTTCTATTAGAGTTCTGATTAAAAGTACCAAGCCAAAGCACTTTGATGTAAATAAAATTAGTTTCAAATGAAGTTAAAATAAACTAATGGCTACCATGAAAAAAAGTCTTAGTATTCTAGGAGAACATGTAAAGCATGAACAATGTTGTATAATACTTACATAGTTACAAATTATGTTCTCATGTGTTACCTAAAATGTCAACCAAATGAAAATCTCATTTGGTTTTCATAATCTCGTGAGATGGGTAAGGCAAGTTATTCTCATTTAGCGGATGAGAAAGCTCAGATCCAGAGAAGTCAAGTGATTTGCTCAGTCACACAACTATTACATGGCAGAGCAGAAACTACATGGACTTTTTATTATACATGTGTACTACTTTAATACCAAGCTGTTTTCTACTTAACTAAGGGTGGTACAACATGACGGCAATGACAGCAGTCAGAGTTTCCCCCAAATACCTACCCCATCAGCCTTACAGTTCTCACAAATGAACACTTGGACATTCTTAAATAGAGTACTTTAGATCACAGTTTTCAAAAATTTGGCACTACTGATAGTTTGAACAGGATAATTCTTTGTTGTGGGGGCTGTCCCATGCCTTGCAGGACATCTACCCACTATATGCCAGTAATATTCCCCCAATTGTGGCAACCAAAATTGTCTCCAGACATTGTTAAATGTCTCCTGGTGGGGGGGAGGGGAACAAAACTGCCCTCCATCCCCAACCACAGCTGCTTTAGATCCTCTAGGTCTTTCTCGTCTTATGAAATCTGGTTTCATGTAAGAGATCAACTCAGCAGCACAATTAGTATGTTTATGCTATAGATGAAAGAAAGAGTTCTAAACTATAAGCATCAAAATGAAAAAAAAAAATCTAGAGCTTTGAAACAAGACTATTTACAAAAAAATCTACTGTATTAGCTACAGATCTCTTTATTTAAAGTTCAGCCAGGCACAGAGTTACAAATTCTTAAGCATTCTGGCAAAAGGAGGAGTGCCAAGAGGAGGCGCTGCTTACTTGCGGTGGTTCTTTTGCGATATTTTGACCTTTTAACACTACGTACTGGGCTCTCGACCTCAACTATGGTACTAAATTGTATGAAAGGATGGAGGATTCATGAACTTCTGGTCCAGCGCTAATGAAGAGAAAAAGGAGTCACAAATGCAAGCCACGTATATAATTAAAAGTGTTCTAGGGGCACCAGCATGGCTAAGTCGGTTAAGCATCCAACTCCCGATCTCAGCTTAGGTCTTGATCTCAGGATTGTGAGTTCAAGCCTGGTGTTGGGCTCCATAATGGGCCTGGAGCCTAATTTTAATGATTTCTTTTTTTTTTTTTTTAATTTTATTTATTTATTTGACAGATAGAGAGAGATCACAAGTAGGCAGAGAGGCAGGCAGAGAGAGAGGGGGAAGCAGGCTCCCTGCTGAGCAGAGAGCCCGATGCGGGGCTCGATCCCAAGACCCTGAGATCATGACCTGAGCCGAAGGCAGAGGCTTTAACCCACTAAGCCACCCAGACACCCCCGGACCCTAATTTTAAAAAAATATGTTCTACTAATGATGAACTATATATTGGCTAACTGAACATAATATATATGTATATATATGTTCTAGTAGCCATATTTAAAAAGTAAAAAGAAACAGCTGAAACTAATTTTAGTAATTCTTTTATTTAACCCAATATATCTAAAATATTATCATTTCAACATGTAATCAATATGAGAAATTATTGAGATATTTTACATTTTTTTCTCATAATAAGTCTTCAAAATCCAATATGTATTTTATACTCATAGCACATCTCAATTCTGAGTGGCCACATTTCAATTGCTCAACAGCCACATTTGGCTACCATATTGGATAGCATAGATCTAGCCTGTAAAGGAGAGGTACGAAAGGCAAAGGAGAAAAAGCTACAGTTACAAAAAAAATCCTATTCAACTTCCTTCTGTTTCTTTGTCTACTGGCATCAACACCAAATGGTTGTATGTCTGCAGTAATAGGGCTTTTTACAACATTTTCCTTTAGCAGTACTAAATTCCTAGTTATGTTTCTAGATTCAGAAATAATTATTGATGGTCTTAAAATCTTTTAAAAAAGATTTTATTTATGCGAGAGCGAGAAAGGTGAGGAGCAGAGGGAGAAGCAGGTTCCTTGCTGAGCAGGAAGCCCGATGCGGGGCTCCATCCCAGAACCCTGGGATCATGACCTGAGCCAAAGGCAGACGCTTAACTGACTGAGCCACCCAGTCGCCCCAGTAATAGATAGACTTTTATGATAATAGTATGTTATACAGCCCAGCGATAAATGCACTCATTTTTTTGTTAAGACCCATTCTATATTAATTACAAGTGTAGCTACAACTGTCTCTCTTTAAAAATACTCCATTATTTAAAAACTTAATTGTTAGTTACTAATGAGAGACTCCAAGGCATTGACCTACATCTCTTGAATATATTTATATCACATTTGCATTTTAGTAGAGCTTGACTCAGTGGATTTGACATACTGCAGTACAAAAAATATTTCTCATTTTATGACTTCACAGACTCGAAAATTTCACCAAGAATCACACAGTATCAAAGCTGATGGGCTTGGTGAATTGCAAACTACTGTTTATACTACTGCCCCTTCATGATACCACTTGAGAGAAGAAACAGAAATGCTGGCTCTTCAGCAATGTTTAAAAGTTATCACATTTCTGGGGTGCCTGGGTGGCTCAGCCGTTGAGCATCTGCCTTCGGCTCAGGTCATGATCCCAGGGTCCTGGGATCGAGCCCCACATCTGGCTCCCTGCTCTGCAGGAAACCTGCTTCTCCCTTTTCCACTCCCCCTACTTGTGTTCTCTCTTCACCGTGTTGCTCTCTGACAAATAAATAAATAAAATCTTAAAAAAAGAAAAAAAAAAAGAAGTATCACATTTCTACCAGCGATTTCAGTGATTCCTGTTATTTTATCATTTACTATTATTATAAAGGTAAAATCTTCTTGATAACTTCTAATAGTATGACTCCATGTTATTAAGTGGTGATGCTAACGCTCAAGTTAAAATTGTGGCCCTGAAGGAATCATTTTTAGAACACGAGCTAAGTATGATAAAACTCTCAAAGAATGCAAACAACTGCCATGAGGGAACAACTGGCAAACTATTAGAGGTGACTGCTGAGAAAATAAGGAGGAGCATTAAAGCAAAAACATGCTACAATGATTATATAACTCCCAAACACCCACCCAAACACCCACTCCCCACACAAACATGTAATTCGAAGCAGAATCCTGAATTATGCCAGTGTGGGATTTTTCACTTGTATATCTCCCAGAAAGCATCTACGACTACTTTGCACTTAGTATAAAACTTTAAGAGGCACTGCTGCTTTGGGCTATTGTTTGGGTAATGGATGCCCAATGACTGGACCCAGGGTGAGCATCTGAATTAAGGACAGCCAGCCTGTGGCCCTGTGCAGCCCGGGAAGCAGTCTGGTACAAAAAGCACAAATGGCTTTGCCCAGTAGGAATGATGATGATCAGCAAGGCTGGACCTTCTCTACGGAAGTTGAAGAGGAAAGTATATAGGGAATTGAGTTGAAGCAGAAGAAACAAAAAGACATAACAAGCAAAGTAGGGAGGGTGAGTTAGTCGCAGTAATGGTGGGACCCCAGAGGAAGGATCCACACAACCTGCCATGGGTGGAGGCAGTCAGAAGATCCTTGGCCTCCAAAACTGCCTCGGATTCCAGAACACAAACTTCACTGGGATTTCTGGGATACTTCTACTTCTTTAGTGCCACTGTGCATCCATAATAAATCCTGAGACCAGAGGCAGTTCGAGAAACCTACTGCCTAATACGTACACTCTTTCCCTGGAAAGCTTTTCCTATAGAGGTAGTGAGTTCTCTACTCTTGCTTTCATTCACAGAAGGGCCTTGAAATGCTAAGGGAAAGAAATTCTTCTGTAAAAAAAGTAGCTCTACATACCTGCATTTTTTTCTCTTGCTCGTTTTCTCCAATCATCCCAGTACCTGTTACACTTTCACTTCCATCAATAGACACCTAGAGGAGTGAAATAAAGCTTAAAAAAGTTTTACCTTTTGACATTTCTTTAGGTGATAAGTACATAGGGATTCATTATCATTTATTTTTGTGTTTGTTTGAAATTTTCTACTATAGAAAGTAGGGAAAAGAAACCTTTTAAATCATATGAAAGAGGGGCGCCTAGGTGGCTCAGTGGGTTAAAGCCTCTGCCTTCGGCTCAGGTCATGATCTCAGGGTCCTGGGATCGAGCCCCGCATTGGGCTCTCTGCTCAGCGGGGAGCCTGCTTCCCCCTCTCTCTCTGCCTGCCTCCCTGCCTACTTGTGATCTCTCTATCAAATAAATAAATAAAATCTTAAAAAAAAAAATCATATGAAAGATACATGTTCTGTGCAAGGAAAACACCCAGTTCTTTTGATATAAAACTTAACTGAGACTTTCTTTCACTTTTTCCAATCTCTAATTTCTGCTTCTTAATTCATAAGCTGTTCCATCTATACTTTATTATTTTTTTATGGCACTCATCCTTGAATATATCTTTCTGTGACTTATCAGTCCCCATTTCTATAAGCTCTTATTCCATTCTTGTTATCTGTATTCAACTATTTCTTCCTACACTGCACTTCTTTTAAGATAAATGCTGATCTCCTTAAGGCTGTCTGATTTTGACTTTGAATTGCTAGTTTCTTCTTTGATAAAGTAGGCTTTTTTTGTTTTATTTTAATGAAAAGTAAAGACGCTGTATCTGGGACGTTCTTGACACTGTAAAATGCTGTACCTTTGCTGCATACTGTTCCAGAGCACTGATGGTGTCAGGGTCAATCGTGGCATCGCCAGTGTGCAGACCTGCCACCGTCCCATCAGCCTGGATCGCCAAGATGGTGTCAGACTGCGGGACCTGCACCGCATGGTGGATGTACGCGGTGGTACCATCTTCCAGTTGCACTGCCTGTAGGGCGCTCTGGTCATAACTGTCTGGGGGAGGGGAAGAGAAGGGCATGAAATTATAGGCAGTCTGACAGAGTTACAGATTTAAAGGAAGAAGGGAAGGAACTCTGGCTAAGTAGGTCCGTGTGCCTTTCATGTGTGATTTCCTTCAATCCTTACAATGATTCTGTGAGGTGGGTATATTTACTACCCTCATTTGGCAAAAGGGAAACTGAGGTTTGGGGGAAGTAAAGCCCCTTTACTTAGGAACCAGAAAATTGAGAAAACTAACAATTAACAGTCTAAGTCAGTATGTGAAGGAACCAGGATCTAAATTTATGCCAGGATGACTCCAAAGTCCATGGGCTTTTTTTTCCTTCTAAATAAGCATGCCAAGATATATAGAGCATTGTGAAATCATAAATCTAGACAATCACAATGAACCTGTGATTAAGTCCCGCCGCTAAAGAAAAAAATTCAGAGTTTACTTCTTCTCAACTTTAATTAAATTTACTTACAAATTTAAGTATCCCAAATTTTAAAAAATTTCCCCCTTTGGCTTCACAACTAAAGTCTTTCTAAAACATGTAATGTCACTCTGTAAAATATTCTATAAGGTAATAATAGCTCACATTTTTTGAGCCTTTACTATGTGACAAATAGTGTGCTTTACATATGTTTGCACATTTTGTCCTCATAACTACCCTATGATGTGGATACTTACTGTAACACTTATTTTACTGAGGATGAAACTGAAGCACAGGTTAAATAATTTGAACAAGGTCACACAGCTAAAAGACAGCAGGCCCAGATTTCAACCCAGACAGTCTGGCTGCAGAGCTATGCTCATTACTCCGACGTGTACCACCTCAAACCCCTGGGCCTCCCTATCCGAAGTCAGTAAGCATTAACATTTTTGCCACACTGTCTTCAAATAAATTTTAAATTTTTATTTCGTCTTAAAGACCAACACAATAGGCAAAGGATCTTGCTTAAAAATTATATTCAGTTGAGCATCTGACTTCGGCTCCGGTCATGATCCCAGGGTCCTGGGATTGAGCCCCACATCGGGCTCCCTGCTCAGCACAGAGCCTGCTTCTCCACCTACTCCCTGCTCATACCCTCTCTCGCTATCTCCCTCTCTCTCTCTCCCTCTCAAATAGATAAATAAAATCTTAAAAAATATATACGTAAGGGACGCCTGGGGGGCTCAGTCGGTTAAGCGTCTGCCTTCGGCTCAGGTCATGATCCCAGGGTCGTGGGATCGAGTCCCATATCCGGCTCCCTGCTCAGTGGGGAGCCCGCTTCTCCCCTCTGCCTGCTGCTCCCCTTTCTTGTGTGTGCTCTCCCTCTCTCTCGATCTGACAAATAAATAAATAAAATCTTAAAATATATATGTCTATATATCTATATCTATATATAGATATATATACTTAAGCAGGAAAAAATCAAAAAATCAAATGTTTAATTTCATATTCAAATAGTAGCCTCTATTTAAAGTCTCCCAGAGACCAGGGGTTTGCTCTTCCAACCTTTACTGGACAGCTCAAATGTTAGAAAGCTTTTCCTTAGTCTGTGCCCAAATCTGCCATCTTGTATTTCAGAGAACAAGTACAAATATTCTTTTATGTGACAGCGTTTCAGGAAATACAGGCAGGTCTTACTTTTCCCGCGCCCCCCATTCCTCCCTTATTCCTATTTCCAAAGTTAGTTTACCTTTGGAGGTATGGTGAATAAATGCTGTAGTTCCATCTTCTAGCTGCACTGCTTGACCATCCTCTAAACGCAAACTGTCCCCTGCTCAAGAACAATGCTTACATTTAGATCCCATGTTTCTTAATGATCAGATAACTCAGCAATAAGAGTAAATAAACCCATTAAACACATTATAAAAACCTACACATGCTTTAGGAGTCCTTGAACACTACAGTATTTTCAGTAAAGCTACTCTAAGTAAGTGCTTAGTAAAAACATAGAATATTTGTTTTAGGAATATCTACTCGCGAATAAGGAGAGTTGAAAGAAGAAAGGGATAAAAGAAAATGAGAGACATGTAGGAGTGAGCTCAAGTGATAGAAATATTCACGTAGGACTGTTGTCCATTTATCTCCAGAGTGTAGTCCAGTAATTTCTTTTCTATTATTTTTTTTCTTTTCTATTATTTTTAAGACAAAGTCTCAATGAAGTCCAAATGGTCTTTAGATCCTCTCTTTGCCACCTACTGTTCTCCCCTTCCAAAAGGAGGACTAGAGACCTGAACCAAGTTTACACCAGTAAGAGGTAGCTGGAGGCAGCAAATACTCAAGTATGAGAATCAGGAGCATAAGTATCAAATACTTACTACTTTTAGGTATGGGTACATGTTGAACGTAGGCAGCAGAACCATCCTCCAGCTGAATGACCTGGCCATCTATGAGTTTTCCGTCTGGAACAAGAGATTTAAGCTGATAAATTAGCTCGAGCAAACATTTTAAACTTTATACAATTTCAAAATGGTATCAACTATAAAAACATACACTACTTAAGATCATGTTCATCTTGATTCTTCCCTCAATGTTCTGAGGCAATTCAAAAACACATCCAGTGATCCTACAGAAAGCAGAAAATCCTCCCTCAGCCATTCTTCCTCCCCTCCAATTTTCAATTAAATAAGTTCAAGAGGAAGAGTGGCTCATCACAGCAAGCTATGGGAGCTGAATCTCTTTTACCTTTCGGAGCCACTTAGGAACAGTGACCCATACATCAGTGTATCTGAGGCCTGATGTCATTCTCATTTCTAGGTGCTATTCGTCCCTTGACTATGTATACATGCATTCAGTAGGTTCCCATAAAAACAAGGAGTTGGAGAACTAAGCTAGTTCTTGGAGCAAAGTAAACGCTGATTTACAGATAATGTTATATAAGCAAAACCAAGCGCCTATACTTCAATGCACATTTTGTAAAAACATTACATGATAACTTGAAGTAAAAAAAGCAAGAGGGGTCTTATTAGAAAGTGCTTAGGGACACTCCCCCACTCCCCCACTAATTTTGACACCCCCGAGTATATTCCAAATGTCTCAAAGGGTGTCCCCAAATTATCAAAACAAATTTAAATGAACGTGAAACTATTGAAAATTACCATATGCAATACAGCATCTTTAGGATGGGCCGGGAAGGGGTGTAGTTGCTAGGCGCTCCAACTCCGAGGTTATGAATTGCCGGTATTAACCAATGGGCTGTGTATGTGGCACGTACCTTTAGAATTGTGTTGTATATAAGCGGTAGAACCATCTGCAAGTGTTACTGCTTGCAAGCTTACACCTTCCATATTTTCTAAATTGTCACCATCTATTATAAAAAAAGTTATTTTCTTTAGATAACTATCATACATATATGCTGTCTAAATTTTTTAAATGAAAATTAGGCATAAGGCAGATTGCTTAAGACTCAAATGGGATTTCTTCTCTCATTTACAAAAAATCCTTCCTTGCCCTCCTGCACCCCGTGTCCACAGCAAGGGAACCCACATGATCCCCTCAAATAAAACTGCTCACCTGCCACTGTTACTGCCTCCGTCAGGCACAGGGTAACGTGTTGAGCCTCCATTCCTCCTCCAGGAAACTCTGTCATCCCCTGAGAATCTCGATTTATCTGGGCTAACAACATCTTCTACCTTGAGGAAAAATACAGGCACTTGAGAACAAAGAACAATGCAAATAAAATAAAAAAAGACAAAGAATATTTAGGAACCACAGAAATTTGCTACAGAAATAAACAGTGTTTGAAATAAGCTGAAATTTCACTTAATATGCAGGGTAAGAGGATTCATCCAAAGTCCAAAGCATGCTTTTCATAATGCATCAGTAAACTATTGAGCACACTGACGACTCTTGCCTATCGGTTTTGTCCCATGTGTAGTTTTCACAACTTTGGGTTTAACATGGTGAAGATTCCCACTTATTCCCACAATCCTGTTGCCTCCAACTGCAGAGAGCCGTCCTGTGTCTGGCCGCTTCTCACTTTGCCATCACTGCCACGTCTTGCCCAGATGACTGCCACACTATAGCAATCCTGACGGGTCTCCCTGATGGCCCTGTGACCTCCCCACAGTCTCCTCTCAACACAACAGTCACTGTGTCCTTTAGAAGGGAAAAGTTAGATCATGTCCCTCTTCTGCTCAAAACCTGGTAACATAAAGCCAAAAGTCTTTACCTTGGCCTATGAGCCCCATGATCTTGCCCCTCACTTCCTACTGCTCTCCATCTCATTCATTTCATTTCAGCCACACTGGTGTCCCTCCTTTTGCTCAAACATACGGGGTGATGTTGCCTCACGACCTTTACATTTCATGTTCCTTCTGCCTGAAACATGCTTTGCAGTCTCTTCATTGTTATTTCCTCATTTTCTTCAAGTCTTTGTTTAATGTTGTTACCCTAATGAAAGCTTCCTTGTTCACTTCATTTCAAACTGCACCTCCCACCTCCCAATCATGATATACCCTATCCCTCTTCCCTCCTTTATTGTATTTCTGCAGAGCACTTATTATTTGACATATGACATATACTTTGTTCCTTTTTGTTTGTTTGTTTTAGAGGGAGAAGGGGAGGGGTGCAGAGGCGCAGAGTGAGAAGAAGAGAGAGAATCTTAAGCAGGCTCCACACCCAGTGCAGAGGACAATATGGGGCTCGATCTCATGACCCTGAGATCATGGCCCGAGCCAAAATCAAGAGTCAATGCTTAACTGAATGAGCCACCCAGGTGCCCTTATTTAGTTTGTTTCTTATCTATTTTTCCCTCCACTAGAATGCACTAGGATTTTTAACTGCTGGCTCACTGCTGACTCACATGTCTAAAAGGTACTAGACACATAATAGACATACAACGGGTGCTAAATAAATGGATGAATGGCTCTTTTACCAGTCACCACCACAGCCTCCTTCCTCTCTCTTCCTACTTCCAGGTCCCATTATCTCTGTGGGTCTTGAGTTGCTTCAAACAGGAGATGGGATAATTTAGCTGCCTTGTGCCAAGGAATTAGACCAGAGGATCTCCTGAGGACTTTCCAGGTCTAAAGATCTGATTTTGGTGTCAATATTTAAAACAATGTACAGATAGTAATAATTTGAAATTATATTTACAACTACTTGAAGATTTTTGTTTTAGAAACCCTTTGGATTAAAGCCAGGAACTGTAGTTTAGGCTCACAGAAAAGTATCACCACTGTGATAAAAGTCAATCAAGGGCTGACTTTTCGGGGAGTCTGGAAAGATTCACATCCACAACTGTTCATAGAGCAGACTGAAACTTCAACACTTCCTTGCTACCTCTAAGGGCTAACAGAGAAACCTCAAAGTAACACTAGTAATCTGCTGTTAACAGGCCTGATGAGAATAGGATTGGGCGAGGTTAATTTTCAGAACAAGTTCTGTCACTCTGTAACGGAAATAAATTAAGATAAGGAAATGGAAGGGAAACACCTATAAAGATGTAGTAAGCATTGTGATTTCTGCAGTATTCTAGGAGATGAATTTTTTAAAAGGCAGATTACAAGGTAATTTGAGTCATGATGTTAAGAAATGTCTAAGGTTTGTCATTTTCATTCAATTACTTATAATCTCCAAATAACTACAATATATAGCATCAACAGGTAACTGACACATCTGCAATAAATAAAAGTTCTCCCTTGCCTGAAAGCTGGTCAACTGTTAAATTTCTTTAGGAAGGCTTCAGCACCTATAGTTTCGATCCTAATGGGAAAAAAAAAAAAAAAAAGCCACATTAACTGAAGGAAGAAGAGACAACTGTTTCCTGGACAGAAACTGCTGGCAAATACATGAAGCAGTGATGGGAGAAAGGGCTTAGAAGAGTTCAAATGGCACTACGATTACCAGAGATAATAAGTGATGGCAGCTATACAGCACATTTTCGTTTTAAAAAGAAAAGACTGGGATACAAAGGCCTTTGTTAGAAAATGATCATGGGGGGGGAAATATGACAGTGAAGAAAAGGCATAAATGAGCGACAGACCTAGCACTCTGCCATTGCTCACATCATATCCATCATCATGTCTTCTTGATCATTTCTGTCACTGACATTTTCGGAATGTGTGGAAATGAACATGTAAGATATATACGATATATTTCAAAAGGGCCACCTTATGAAATGTAGTCAATTTCACGTGATTTAATAATGAATCGTGGGCCAAAATCAGACACAGAAGAGGCTATCTTGAAGCACTATAGGAAACTCCAAGAAGACATAGTATGTAATAAATAAGGTTCCTGCCTTTCTGGAAGATGATGATGCAGGTCAGCCTAAGAAAAACAAACATACCATGGGCGCCTGGGTGGCTCAGTCGGTTAAGCATCTGCCTTCAGCTCAGGTCATGATCCCAGGGTCCTGGGATGGAGCCCCGCAGGCTCCCTGCTCCATAGCGAGTCTGCTTCTCCCTCTCCCTCTGCCCTTCCCCCTGCTTGTGCTCTCTTGTGCTCTCTCTCTCTCAAATAAATAAAATCTTAAAAAAAAAAAAAAAAAGCACAAATACTGCATGATTCCATCAATATGAGGTATCTAAAGTAGTCAAACTCTTAGAAAGTAGAATGGTGGTTGCCAGGGACTAGGGGATGGGGAAAAAGGGACTCGTTGCTCCCTAGAGATGCATTTTTGCAAGATGAAAACTTTCTAGAGGTCTGGAGCACAACACTGTGTATACAGTTAACACTATTGTATTGTACTTAAAAATGGTTAAAATGTAAATTTTATGTTCTGCTTTTTTACCATAATTGTTTGAAGAAGAACTGGGTGGTTCAGTCAGTTAAGTGTCCTGGGATGGAGCTCTGAGTTTAAAAAAAATAAAAAAATAAAAATGTCTTTACTGATACATAATCCACATACCACAATATTTACCCATTTAAGGTATACAATTCAATGGCTTTAGTATATTCAAAGTTGTACAAACATCACCACAACCTATATTCAGAATACTTTTACCACTTCCAAAAAGAAAACCTCATTCCCCACCCCACCCCCCAAAGCCCTAGGTAATCATTAAGCTACTTTTTATCTCTACAGGTCTTCTTCTGGATATTTCATATAAATGGAATTCCACAGTATGTGGTCTTTTGTGACTGGCTTCTTTCACTTAAAATGTTTTCAAGGTTCATCCATGTTGTAGCATAGATCAGTATTTCATTCTTTTATTGCTGAATAATAGCCCATTGTATGAACATGCCGCATTTTATTTATGCAATCATCTGAGTTGTTTGTATCTAGATATTTGAGCCATTTTACACTTTTTGGCCATCATGAATAATGCTACAAACACTGGTGTACAAGTTTTTGTGTGGACATAGGTTTCACTATTCTTGGGGATATGTATGTATGTATGTAAGTAAGTAATTGGTGAGTCATATAGTAACTCTATGCTTAAATTTTGAGGAACTTTTCCAAAGCAGTTGCACCATATTGCATTCCCACTAGCAATGTATCAGGTTCCAATTTCTCAATTTCTCGTCTTAGTTAACAATTTATCAGTCTTTGATTATAGCCATTCTTGTGTGTATGAAGTCGTATTTCATTGTGGTTTTGATTTGCATTTCCCTTATGGCTAATAACGTTCACCATATTTTCATGTGCTTATTGACCTTTGGTATATCTTCTCTGGAGAAATAGCTACTCAGATCCTTTGTCTATTTTTGCCTGTTTTTTAAAAATTTTTTAAAAATTTTAAGTAGGCTCTGTGCCCAATGTGGAGCTTGAATGCAAGATCTTGAGATGAAGGGTACACACTCTACCAACTGAGCCAACCAGGTGACCCTCCTTTGTTTGTTTTTTAAAATGGTTGTCTTTTTATTGTTGAATTGTAAGAGTTCTTTATATATATTAATCCTTTATCAGCTGGAGGACTTGCAAATATTTTCTCCTATTCTGTGGGTTGTCCTCCTATTCAGCCTCGAGGAATACAGTTTCAACAAGGGATAAAATAAGAGATGCTCGCCTTGAAGAATCTTCAGATTTTTAGTTTTGATACTTCTACTCTTGGTATACTTCATTTTCCAAACCACCATTTCAGTCTGGGAAACGGACACCATTTTCAAATTCAGTGCATATTACGGAAGCTTTTAAATCTTTATTAGCAGTTAGTGTCCTTTTATCAAACTAAATATTATCTTGAACCCAAATATAAGAAACAGTTAAAAGTGGTATTTTATTATAAATGTATTTTTTAAAAAGACTTTATTTATTTAGACAGAGAGGGAGAGAGCATGAGTCAGGGGAGAGGCAGAGGGAGAAGCTGACTCCCACCGGCAGAGAGCCCGCCCGACAGGGGTCTGGATCCAGGAACGCAATCCCCCATCACAACTGGAGCCGCAGGCAGACTCTTAATAGACTAAGCCACCCAGGCGCCCCATAAGTGGATTTTTAAGTGCAACCCTTTGACTTTATTCACTCAATGAGAATAAGACTGCTTAAATTCAAAATTTCAAATCAAAGTAATATATCCCAATAGCAGGTTTATGCACCCAATATACTGAATAACCAAAAGAAACAGAAAGACAATCATGATTCACAGGAGATTAGTTCAGAGGATAACTAGGTTTTTAAAATTCTCATAGTATGCTTCAGTTAAATAGATCTATCAGCATTAAAGAACAGTATAATTTTTACTGTAAGATTTACTGTAAGATTTTATTTGTTTTACAGAGAGAGACAGAGTGTGTGCACACAAGCAGGGGGAAGGAGAGGGACCAGCAGGCTCTGTGCTGAGCACGGAGCCCAACGTGGGGCTGGATCTCCAGACCCTGAGATCATGACCCTAAGATCATGATGTGAGCTGAAATCAAGAGTCAGACACCTCACTGACTGAGCCACCCAGATGCCCCTAAACCCACTCTTAGATTCACAACAGAGCAATTGCCAACTCCATGACTTTTATACTTCAAAACCTTTCTTTTCCATCTCCTCACACATTAACTATTGCAATAACCTCTTTACCACTCTTTTTGCTCTAATCTCATCCTTCCCGTCTAAGAACACTGCCAACTGTCTTACATTGTTTTTGTACACCATTAAAATTTTCATTGCATACAACACTGTAATATAAATGTAAAAGTTAAAAAGAATCATCTCCAATAGCTTAACAAATCAAATCTTTTCATTTTTCCTGGTTTTCTATTCTAACTCTTGCTATCATATGCATACGTAATTTTCACAGCATTGTAATTATAGTATATATAAGGTCTTGTATTCAGTTCTTTTCATTTCTGTAAAGTGTTCCAAGTCGCCAAATCATCCGCGCAATGATTACTTTTAATTCACATTTAACATATTAATTTCCCTCTCAAGACATTTTTCTTATTATATGCCAGGCACATATCATTTTGTCATAAAAAGCACTCTTTTAATTGACATGTTTATAAATAAAGATAGTTTTTTGGGCTAGGGGTATGAAGTAGATTACATCTTTAAATTCCCAGGTTTAAGAGTACTGGATCAAAAAATGAGTATTTTTATGACTATTACAATTTGCTGCCACTGCTTTTTAAAAGTGTTGCACAGACTGCACTGTCACCAGTAACATAATGAGTATGCTCATTTTACCATATCTTAGCACCTCCCATATGGTCTAGCGGTTAGGATTCCTGGTTTTCATTTTACCATATCTTTACTGGCCCTGGCTATTATACTAGAAGCTCTAAGAACAGATGGTTGATTAGTCAAAAAGTCTAAAGGGAAGCAAAAAAATGATATACACTTTAAGTATTTTAAATATTTAAACATATTCATTCACTAATTTTTGACAGAAGGTCAAGGACCTTTCTCTGAGAATTGGGTGTGTGGATCTATTCAACATAAACTTTTTTACAAAAATCACTAGCATGATGCATTCTAGTTTGGGTTCCTTTATTTTTTTAAAGCGTTTTATTTTGTTTTTAGGTTTTACTTATTTATTTTAGAGAGTGAGAGGAGCAAGGGGAGGGGCAGAGGGAGAGGGAGAAGCAGACTTCCTTCCTTCTGAGCAGGGAGCCAGAAGTGGGGCTTGATCCCAAGACCCTGGGATCATGGCATGAGCTGAAGGCAGCCACTTAACTGACTGAACCACCCAGGTGCCCCAAGTTTGGGTTTCTCGAAAGAAGAGCAAGGACTTAAGATCCTTCCAAATGAATCCTGAGATAGGATCCTCCAGATTTGAACATTTTCCCCTATGATCGTTTATAGTTGTACTACTTATAGGTCTAAGTCCAGTTCCTTGGTCTGATATTCAGTCTACTTTCCAATCTGGCTCCCATCTACTTTTTGAATTTCATCTCCTATTATTCTCCTTTAGGTCTTTACATTTACCATGATCAACTACTGAAAAAAAAATATGTTTGTTAGATAAATATCTAGGACTGATATTTTGAGTAGTATATGCATACATATACATACGTGTGCACACACAAGCTTTTAGAGATACAGAGAGGTAAAAAAGAAGTGGTCTTTGCCTTTAAGAAACTCATTCCATGGTGGGACACAAGTGAAAACAGGTCATTAGGGGCACCTAGGTGGCTCAGTCAGTTAAGCTTTGCTAAGTCTGCCTTCGGCTGAGGTCATGATCCCAAGGTCCTGGGATCAAGCCCCGTGTCAGGCTCTTCGCTCAGCAGAGTCTGCTTCTCCCTCTGCCCCTCCCCTTGGTCATGCTCTCTCTCTCACTGGCTCGCTCTCTCTCTCTCAAATAAATAATAAAAATAAGATCTTAAAAAAAAAAAAGAAAACAGGTCATTAAAATACAATGTGCGGTGGCGGGGGACCCCACAACAATTAGAACAACTATCAAGGGGTGCCTGGGTGGCTCAGCAGGTTAAAGCCTCTGCCTTCGGCTCAGGTCATGATCTCAGGGTCCTGGGATCGAACCCCCCCATCGGGCTCTCTGCTCAGCAGGGAGCCTGCTTCTCCCCCTCTCTCTGCCTGCCTCTCTGCCTACCTATGATCTCTCACTCTCTGTCAAATATATAAATAAAGGGGCGCCTGGGTGGCTCAGTGGGTTGAAGCCTCTGCCTTCAGCTCAGGTCATGGTCTCGGGGTCCTGGGATCTAGCCCCGCATTGGGCTCTCTGCTCAGCGGGGAGCCTGCTTCCTCCTCTCCCTCTGCCTGCCTCTGCCTACTTGTGATCTCTCTGTCAAATAAATAAAATCTTAAAATATATATATATATATATATATATATATAAAATCTTAAAAAAGAAAAAATACTTTCTTATAAAAAAACAGAACAACAATCGATATTTTAAATGTAAATCTTCAACCAAGTAATTCTTCTTGGGACTTATTGGACACTCTGAAGTGTGCAAAGTTCATTGCAGTATTATTTACAATAGTAAAAAATAGTCAACAATCTAAAAGTGCACCCAAAAGAATAAATTATAAGACATTCATAAATGAAACATGCAGACATGAAAAAGAATGGGATAGATATGAAATGGTAGGAAATAGATCCAAGATATATTGCAAGTGGAGGAAAGAGCAAATTGCAAAAAGAGTATTTATGCTATGACTATATTCATGCTTTTAAAAATGTATATAAATACTTGCATATGCTAGTATTTATATTTAAAAACTCAAGTAGTGGGATGCCTGGGTGGCTCAGTTGGTTAAGCTTCTGCCTTGGCTCAGATCATGATCCCAGGATCCTGATCCTGGGATCGAATCAGGCTTCCTGCTCAGTGGGGAGCATGCTTCTCCCTCTCCCTGCCGCTCCCTCTGCTTGTGCTCTCTCTCCCTCTGTCAAATAAATAAATAAAATCTTATAAATAAATAAATAAATAAATAAATAAATAAATAAATAAATAAATAAAATAAAATAAAATAAAATAAAATAAAATAAAATAAAATAGAATCTACTTTTAAAAAGTTACTATAAACAGAAGCATTAACAGAGTAAGGAGCACCTAAATTTGCCTCAGGGATGCAAAGATGATGGTATGTAAATGTAGGCATCAAAAGACAAGTAAACATTTCCTAGGGGTAGGAGAAGTAGAAAGGGCAGTTCAGGCACAGGGAACAGCTTGCAATTGCCACTGGCTCTTCCATGGTGTCTCTGTCCCTCACTAGCCAGATCTCAGTCATCATTTAAATCCTACAGTATTTGCAGCTATTTGGCTTGTAGCCCAGGTCACCGGGAATTACGAATTACATTTTTATTATCACACGTTTTATCTGTATATGGCTTAGTAATTTGCTGGTATGCTCCGTATTTGAATTTTGCTCAGTTCCTGCGCAATTAACCTGCTGCTGAGCTTCCGTTTTTTCTTTTGAAAAAATGGGAGAATATCCACCTGATAGGTCTATTGTAAGAAAGGAAGTAAGTACATATAGACCTTAGCACTCAAGATGTACTCAAAACCTGCCAGTTTTCTTCCTACAGGTGAGGAAGGTGAGGTTTACTAACCTCGTTTGTGGCTGAAAGTCTTGATTCCTGATATCTACTGCTCCTCTATCCTCTTAACAGTCCTTAAAATCCCATGTCCAGTCTGCCCAGTTAGACTATCAGCCTTCTAAGGTAGGTACTGTGTTCTGTGGGTCTTTAAATTTTTGACACCTAAGATTATATATTCAATAACTATCTAATGAGTTTAACATAACTCATGTTGCAGAGTGTTTTACAAATGTTCTCCATTGTATACATCCAGCCATGTTGACCTTCTTGCTTTAGCATGTACTGTTCCGTGTCACTTATCTAAAATATCCGTTCTACCACCATCCCCTTATTCTTTACCACAGAACTCTATCTCCTTCATAGTACTTATCAGAATTTCTAAGTGAACTCTAAGTTCCATCACGGCTGGGCCCCCATCTGTTGTTCACCCCTGAATTCTCAGTGTCCACAAGAATGCCTGACGCATGGTATATCCTTACTAAATATTTGTGGAACAAATGAATACAATTTGTATAAAGACATGGCTAATTAACTGCCTGAGACAGGTCTAAGACTAGGTCTTCTTTTGTTCCAGTGCTCTTTTCATCACGCCTTACCTTTATGTTACTGTAACTGTGTGTATATAGCATATATAAACTGCCATTCATTTAAATGATTCCAACTTCTTGTGACCATTACATCTGTACTATATAAAAAAAAAACTATTTTTAATACAAAGCCAAAGGCATTCATTGTTATTTAAAGATGTGCATAACACAAAACATCCCTGCTTTGCCATATTATGTACAGTACTCAAAATAATTGTATCTTTCTAGAAACTACAGACATATTATATTTTAAAAGTTAAAGAAGTAGGTATATGGTATATTACCAAATAACTCAGCTAACAGAGTAGGCTTGAGCCAATCACTGGTTCAAGTCATACCTTTGCTGTATAATAAATGGACAAGTTACTTCAAACTTCAGTTGACTTATTTGTAAAATAGGGATAACTCTGGTACTTGACTTAGGTTCATAATGAAGATAATAGTTTTATGTATGTATGTAAACCACTCAATAAATCATTTAACTCAGTGCCTATTGGAAATGAAATGCTAAGTAAAGTGGTATTTTAAGTACAAAAAAAAAAAATGTAGTTTGTGGAGTTAAATGCCTGTGTCTACATATTAATGGAGAAGTTATTTCCACAGAGTGCAGAGTTCCCACTGCAGCATAGTTTTAACAGAATTTATTTCATGAAATAATAGTTGATAATGGCATTTAATTTATTTTTTAAGATTTTATTTATTTAGGGGCGCCTGGGTGGCTCAGTGGGTTAAAGCCTCTGCGTTCCGCTCGTGTCATGATCTCAGGGTCCTGGGATTGAGCCCCACATCAGGCTCTCTGCCTGGCAGGGAGCCTGCTTCCCCCTCTCTCTCTGCCTGCCTCTCTGCTCTCTGCCTACTTCTCATCTCTCTCCCTCTGTCAAATAAATAAATAAAATCTTAAAAAAAAAAAAAAAGATTTTATTTATTTATTTGACAGAGGGAAAGATATCACAAGTAGGCAGTGGGGCAGGCAGGGGGGAGGGGGAAGCAGGCTCCCTGCTGAGCAGAGAGCCCCAGAGCCCAATGCAGGGCTCGATCCCAGGATCCTGAGATCATGACCTGAGCCAAAGGCAGAGGCTTAACCCTCTGAGCCAATCAGAAGCCCCGATAATGGCATTTTAAAGTTTATTTATTTATAATCTCTACACTCAATGTGGGGCTCGAGCTCATGAACCTGACCGAGATCAAGAGTCGCACGCTCTACTGACAGTCAGCCAGGTGCCTCTGCAGCATAGTTTTAATCTGTGATTAGATTTATGGGAAAGTGTGGACAAAAGCGTATCACTGTTTTCAATTTTTTTTTTTAAGATTTTATTTATTTATTTGACAGAGAGAGAGACACAGCGAGAGAGGGAACACAAGCAGGGGAAGTGGGAGAGGGAGAAACAGGCTTCCCCCCGCCCCAGCAGGGAGCCTGATGCGGGGCTTGATCCCAGAACCCTGGGATCATGACCTGAGCCAAAGGCAGACGCTTAACGACTGAGCCACCCAGGCGCCCCCAATTTTTTTTTTTTCTATGAGGGAGATTTCTATGAGGGAGATTTCTCAGTCTAAATCCATCTGAAAAACAAAATCATTTTGATTGACAGTATAATAAAGCTTAAAAGACTGTCCTATAAAGGCCATCCCTTAAAATGAATGCAAACTAAGCACAGAAAGGAGAAATGACACAACACAACTCTTTACGAAATCATTATGTCCTGAAATCAAACCAGGAGCAAAAAGACTCAGAACTAGGTAAAACCTCAGATGTAAACAAAACAAACAAAAAAACCCTTTAAAATTAAGTAATCACAAAAACCTTGGGACTCAGAAAGTTCTCCTGGGGCACCTGGGTGGCTTAGCCGGTTAAGCATCTGCCTTTGGCTCAGGTCATGATCTCAAGGTCCTGCTCTCTCAAGTAAATAAACCTTTATTTTTTTTAAAGATTTTATGTATTCATTTAAGAGAGAGAGAGCACAAGCAGGGGGAGAGGCAGAGGGAGAAGGAGACTCCCGCTGAGCTGGGAGCTTAACACCGGGCTCCATCCCAGGACCTGGAGATCATGACCCAAGTCGAAGGCAGACGCTTAACCATATGAGTGAACCATGTGCTCCTCAAATAAATAAATCTTGAAAAAGAAAGAGAGAGAAAGAAAGTTCTTCTAACATGATCATAAACTACATATGCATCATAAATAATAATAGCTAAAGTAATGGTGGAGGCATAATTCCCCAACCAAGCTAGGTCATCATTCCATGAAGAACACGATGAATGCTTATTCCACTGCAATATCCCAGCTTGCGGCAAAGCGCTATCGACATTTTACAAATCATCTACTTGATAAAGACTTTTACACAAAGAAGTCTTACAACTTAATAACAGACAATCCAATTTAAAACGGGGAAAAGATCCACTTCTCCAAAGAAGAATATACAAATGGCCAATAAACACATGAAAAACATGCTTAACACCATTGGGAAATGCAAATCAAAATCACAAGAGATACCACTTCATATCCACTTGGATGGCTACCATCAGAAAGACTGATAATAACAAGTGTTGGCAAGGATGTGGAGAAATGGGAACTCTCACACACTGCTGAGAGGAATGCAAAATGGTGCAGCCCCTTTGGAAAAATTTGAGAGTTCCTCAAAAGGCTGAGTATACAGTTATCATATGGCCAAGAAATTCTACTCCTAGGTATATATACATATCTGAGAGAGAAGAAAACGTATGTCTACACAAAAACTTGTACACAAATGTTCACAGAATAGATAAAAAGTGAAAACCCTGGGGCGCCTGGGTGGCTCAGTGGGTTAAAGCCTCTGCCTTCGGCTCAGGTCATGATCTCAGGGTCCTGGGATCTAGCCCCGATTCTGGGCTCTCTGCTCAGCGGGGAGCCTGCTTCCCCCTCTCTCTC
Source organism: Potos flavus (assembly GCA_028534135.1). Lineage (NCBI taxonomy): Eukaryota > Metazoa > Chordata > Mammalia > Carnivora > Procyonidae > Potos > Potos flavus. The sequence continues at coordinate 54,483,691 of CM052884.1, read as the reverse complement.
TGCCTGCTTCTCTGCCTACTTGTGATCTCTCTCTGTCAAATAAATAAATAACATCTTTAAAAAAAAAAAAAAGTGAAAACCCAAATGTCCATCAATAGATGAATGTTTAAATACAACTTAGGTCCATACAATGAAATATTATTTGGGAATAAAAAGAAATGAGGTACTAACACAAATTGTAACATTAATGAATTTTGCAAATATTATGCTGTGAAAAAAGCCAGTCACAAAGCCCACATACTGTGTGATTCCATTTACATGAAATGTTCAGAATAGGCAAATCTGTAGATTAGTGGTTGGGGAAGGGGGCAGGCTTAAGGATAAATGAGGAGTAATTTAACTGGTAGTTTCTTTTTGGGGTGATGAACATGTTTTAAAATGGATTGTGGTGATGGGGGCACAATAGAATTTATTAAACCTACCTAACTACGTACTTCAAGTGGCTGAATTGTAAGGTACATAAATTACATCAATAAAGACATTATTTTTAAAAAATAAAAGGGTGGTATAGAAAAAAGAGCCACTCAAGTATTTGTAAACTGCCAAATAATTACTTTCCAAAGTACTCAAAATCCGCCTGGATAAAATTAGTTATGCATCTTATCTTGGTGATGTCCTTATCACCTGTTCTCTTACTAAACGCTTTAACGATGAACTTAAACTAGGTATCCAGCAAGAGCAAACATTAAATACTGCACAGATTTTTAACTCAGCAAGACATGTATCTTCTAACACTCAGGAAAAAGACGACCACAACCTTGAACCTACAATTTTTCATCACACCCCTACTTGATCATACCAGCTGAAGAGACACTTCCAAAGTAAAGGCTGAAGCTGATTTTAAACAAATAATGGGTTTAGCAATGGTATTCTTCCTATTTTTTGCTTAGCTTCGTTAGTGCGGAAAAAAACTTCAAATGTTTTTAAAAAAGCAACAGGGGAGGGAATAAAAATTGGTTCACGTTTCACAGTAATATAGTACAAAGCAACTGAAAGATTCGTTAACTATGGCCAAAACCGAGAAAAAAGGGCAATGATAAAACTGAACTTCTAATATTCGATGTTAGGCCCCAGTCACCTAAAAATTTAAGAAAAAAGTGAGAGAAACAAGAAATTTGTGCACGATATTGGTGGGAGAAAATTCTGGGTGCGATCTGCAAACGGGATCCCGAGCGGGCCCTGGGCCAGTCCTGCCGCCTGCGTCGGTCTGGGGCCTGGTGCGGACCGTGGCCCGGCGTCCCAGCCGGAGAAGCTTTGCCCCGGCGGCGTCTGGGGACTCGCCCCGCGCGGAGGTCAAGCAGAGAAGCGCCGCCAGGCTCCCGAGGGCTCCACCCTCCCCTCTTTCTCTCCCTCCCCTCGGCGGTCCCCTGAGGGGAACAGGCGGGGCGCAACGCGCAGAGACAAGGGGGGGTGCGTCCTCAGAGAGAAAAGCTCCGCCGCCCCAGAGTGGCGGCCGCGGGTTATTAATAAACTCCGCTTCTGCCCAGGCGCCGCTACCGAGGCCGGCCGTAGGATCGGCAGGGCCTGCGGCGAAGGCTGAGCAGCCGGAGTCAGAGCCCGGGCCCGAGCGGGCCCGCGCCGCCGCGCTGAGGGCGGCGGCCGGGCGGAGAATAATGCACACTGGGTAAAAACACATTTATATACGAACCTCCGAGAAAATTTTCCAACAATTCCTTCGTCCGACCACCATGCACCAGGACAGGAAACAGCCGCCCGGCCCCCTGGCCCCGCAACCCGCATAGCGAGTCTGAGGCCCGCCCCCAACTTCCATTGGGAGGTCATTACGTCACTCACGAGACTCTTCCTGTTTGCCATTGGCTCAAATTTAGGTGACGCGAAAGGAGACCGCCTCATTCACGCCCCCTTTTCGTGACGTTAGCCTCGTCTGGCCTTGCAGCTAGCGCCTGAATGGCTTGTGCAAAGTGCGGAATCAAAGTTCCTGTGTCTGACTGGTTGGCAGAACCGCTCATCGTAGACAGATACCGCCTCGCTGACAAGTGATTTATGCCGATTCTGGGGCCCCAGCGGGAGGCGCCATTTTGTAGCGAGGGAGGGAGGCTGGTCCTTGTGACTAGCCGGGAGGGAGATGGGGTGACAGGCGCCATTTTCCCCACAGGGGCTAGGAGGTGGCCTTGGCTCTCCCGGTGGGCTTCCTGGAGCGCGTTCTGGAGACTGGTTGGGCTTTGTTTAGCGATTGCCGAGTGTCGCCCCGTTGGGAGGAAAGTGGTAGGGAGGGCTAGGACAGAAAAAGACTCCTGATCGCTCCCTGGGGGCTCTCGGTGCCAGCGAGGACTTTGGTTTGGGGAGAGGGCCCTGCGCTCCCAGGAGCTGCTGTGTGCCGATCACTGGCTGCCAAGCCTGCCCGCGCTTTTCAAGTCGCCAGGGCATCATTTGGTGGGGGAGTGGGCCTCCTGCCCCTGCCGAAGCTCTGATGGAGCTTGGCAACAGTGCGGTCGTCTTAGTCTCTGCTGGGAGACAATGCGGGTGCTTTTGTGCTTTCATGTTGCTTATGTTATAAGTTTGAAGTGGGCTGTAATGGTGTCGCTACCTTCGTTTTTACTTTCCCTTTTCTTTGTGTTGCGAATTAAAGGAAAGTGAGGAAGGCAGGACAAGCATTGACTTGGGCTCCCCCAGAGTATTTAGGTAGTAGTTTCTTGTAACTCTCAACTCAGACTTTTTCTAAACTATTGGAAATACTAGTCTTTTCAGGAATATTCATTAAGTGTTCATTTGCTTTGTCAACAAGGCTGAGTAAAGGTGAGATAGTGTGGAGACAAGATTTGTTCAATCGTGTATTCCAGGTGCAGAATTAGTAGTAGTTAATAAGAGAAAGAAGTGGTTGATCGCTTCAATACATTTGTGACCTGCCTACAAAAACTGGAGAGCTGGATGGCGTTTGATTTAGTGACTTGCATCTCAAGTGATTTTGGAATTGCCAAAAGATTAAAGCAGAAGGATGTTCAAGATAGCCAGCCTACTAACTGAGTCTGGTTTGAGATTTTAACGTTACCTTCTTTTTGGTGGGGAGTGGAGGTCGACTAACTATAACCAGAGCATAGTTGCATAATTGGTGCCCAAACTCCATTAGAAGGCAAATAGAACTTTGACTTTCTTTTGAATAATACTCTTTAGCAGTTCAAAGTAGTTTCTATTTTTTATGCCCTTATGAAGATAAAAAATGTGACACAAAACTGGATTAGGTTACTTGAAGATGGAGGAATTGGCTTACAAAACAGATAATGTACCCAATGGATACATTCTCTTTGTCAGAGAGAAGTAGAGTTCAGAGGAAAAAGTGTTTTAATTACTTTCAGTACCTTCCAGATGTTATATCTGCATTTTATAAACAGATATGTCATTAATCAAAGTACTTTTATGTAGTTTAGCCAGTTATTACTGAGTCCCATGCCTTTAGTCTAATTAAAGCACTATAAATATAAAATCTCATAAGGAATTTAAAAATCACCCTGTAGTTAAAGATTGCAATTATAGGATATCTTCGTGTCCCCAGAACCTTCTGAGTGATTGTAAAAATTGAATGGTGGTAGATACGGGGCTATAATTCTAATGATTCAGAGAGAAACCTTAATTCAGATTTTGTCACAGGTAATGGAACTTTGTGTTAACAGTATTTACCAGTGACTATAGAACAGAGTTCAAGTATACACAGTATTCAAGGCCATTCATAATCTTCAGGTTTTCCCCACATCACCTCCTGTCTCATATCTTAATACATTTTGTCAAATTAATGGCTTGTTGAAAATACTTTACTTCCAACCAGTGCTAGTCCAGGCTTTTAGATGAAGCTGAACCATTTCCTCAATTTTAGAGATAGGCTAACATTTTTTTTTTAGGGTTTTATTCATTTGAGAGAGAGAGAGAGCGCATGCGCACAAGTGGGGGGTAGGGCAGTAGGAAAGCGGGAAGCAGGCTCTTCGTTGAGCAGAGAGCCTGATGTGGGGCTCCATCCCAGGACCCTGGGATCGTGACCTGAGCCGAACACACTTAACTGACTGAGCCACCCAGGTGCCCCTAGGCTAACATTTCTAGCCCCCTTTAAAAACTGTTATGTTTTTTAAAACATTCCTTTCAGTACCTCAAAACTTTTCTAGAGAATGGTTGCTTTTGGCATATTTGTATAATGACATGACCATTAAAGTATTACATGCACAGAAAAAAGAAAGGATGCATTAAACTATTAAATGTATCTCTGGGAGAGGGTTTATTATTTCTATAATAAATTTGAATTTTTTCATCATGAAGATTTTTTTTTCAACACTAAAGAATTTAAAACTAAACTAGTAGCTTGGGGCGCCTGGGTGGCTCAGTGGGTTAAAGCCTCTGCCTTCGGCTTGGGTCATGGTCTCGGGGTCCTGGGATCGAGCCCTGCATCGAGCCCTCCATCGGGCTCTCTGCTCGATGGGGAGCCTGCTTCCCCCTCTCTCTCCGCCTGCCTCTCTGCCTACTTGTGATCTCTTTGTCAAATAAATAAAATCTTTTAAAAAATAAAAAAAAAATAAACTAGTAGCTTGCTCTCCATTAGGAGTTGCAGAGTTGCCTTGTCTCAGAACCTGTTAACTCATCTGTAAGGTAAAACCACTTAATTTCACAGTGTAATTGGGAGGATATATGATAATGTAGATAAATGTAGCACACTACTTATCAGAGATGCTTCTCATATACTTCTAAATGTTAGCCTGTGTCTAATTCTCACCTTAATGATATATAGCAGTGGTTCTTAAGCACCTTGATAACGCCTTTGAGATTCAGATGAAAGCTATGCAAGATGCACTAAAAAGCTTGAAGTTCTGGGACACCTGGGTGGCTCAGTTGGTTAAGTGTCTGCCTTTGGCTCAGATCATGATTGCCAGTTGGGATCGAGTCCTGCATTGGGCTCCTTGCTCAGCAGGGGAGCCTGCTTCTCCTGCCTGTTTGTGCTCTCTCTGACAAAATCTTAAAAAGAAAATAAAAATTAAAAAGAAAAGAAGTTCTGGGGCACCTGGATGGCTCAGTTGGTTAAGCGTTTAAGCATCCGACTCTTGGTTTCGGCTCAGGTTATGATCTCAGGGTCCTGTGATCCAGTCCCGCCTTGGGCTCTGTGCTCGATGGGGATTTTCTCTCCCTCTGCCCCTCACTCTTCTCGTGCTCACACTAAAATAAATAAATCTCTTAAAAAAAAAAGGGGGGGGGTTGAAATTCCATAGGGCTCATGGACCCAAAGTTGAGTCTTTGGTCTGTAGTAAACTCATTGAATTATCCTCATTCAGCTTCCGCATTATTCAAGGTTTAATTAGAACATACTTTAGGAAAGTGTATGATTAAGTTATTTAAAACATTCCTGTATCAGTTCTCAGTATGTATGCTGATATAAGCATAGGTATCATAAAACTGGTAATGGAGCACCTGGGTGGCTCAGTCGTTAAGGGTCTGCCTTCAGCTCAGGTCATGATTCCAGGGTTCTGGAATTGAGCCCTACATAGGGCTCCCTGCTTTGTGGGAAGCCTGCTTCTCCCTCTCCCTCTCCCTCTCCCACTCCCACTCCCCTTGCTTGTGTTCCCTCCCTCGCTGTGTCTCTGTCAAATAAATAAAATCTTAAAAGAAAATTGGTAATGTTAGTGACTAATTGCATGATTTCCTTACTTCAAACTGATAATAGTGCCCACATGAATGCAATTTTTTCTTTTTACCAACTCTATCCTTCGACCAATTTGTTAACCCCATTTGAAAAAAATCACCCAAGTACTGAGCTTCAGGGTTTACCAGTTGTGGTTAATGTGTATTGTTTATTTTACTGGCAAACTAAAAGGAAAATACACTCAATTCACAAATTATGAATCTTCTAAAGTCCCTTAAAGAGATTTCAGGTGTTCCTTTGAAACTGGCTACCTTGATGACGTTCTAGCTATCATTTTGTCTTCTAATTAACATTTACTTAAAGTAGAGCATTACAGACAGAAAGGAAAACCAGTTTCATTAATATGCATAGTAAATCAGCATTTCAGCAGAATAAGTAGAGAGTCCAGGAATGAAACCACTGTTTTGTTTTGTTTTTTAAGATTTTATTTATTTGACAGAGACACAGCGAGAGAGGGAACACAAGCAGAGGGAGTGGGAGAGGGAGAAGCAGGCTCCCCCTGGAGCAGGGAGCCCGATGCGGGCTCGATCCCAGAACCCCGGGACCATGACCTGAGCCGAAGGCAAGCACTTAACAACTGAGCCACCCAGGCGCCCCGAAACCACTGGTTTTAACATGAGTTTATTTTTCTAGGAAAACAATCTTTATTTTTTAAAGATTTTTTTATTTGACAGAGAGAGATAGTGAGAGAGGGTACACAAGCTGGAGGAGTGGGAGAAGGAGAAGCAGGCTTCCTGCAGAGCAGGGAGCCCAATGCAGGGTTGGATCCCAGAACTCTGGGATCACGACCTGAGCGGAAGGCAGACGCTTAACAAGTGAGCCACCCAGGCTCCCCAACAATCTTTAAAAAAAAAAATTTCATTTATTTTAGAGGGAGCACGCAAGCAGGGGGAGGGACAGAGATAAGCAGAATTCTGTACAGAGCCTGACTTGGGGCTTGATCTCAGGACCCTCAGATCATAACCTGAGTCAAAACCAAGAGTCAGATACTCAACTGACTGAGCCACCCAGGCGCTCTGGGGAAAACAATCTTGAGACAAAGTGAGAATTTCTTTAAAGATTTATTTTTTGGGGGTGCCTGCATGACTTAGTTGTTAGGCATCTGTCTTCGGCTCATGTCATGATCCCAGGGCCTTAGGATCAAGCCCCTCATTGGGCTCCCTGCTCTGCGGGAAGCCTGTTCTCCCTCTCCCACAACCCCGGCTTGTATTCCCTCACTAGCTGTGTCTGTCAAAATAAATAAATAAAATCTTAAAAAAAAAAAAAGGGCACCTGGGTGACTCAGTGGGTTTAAGCCTCTGCCTTCGGCTCAAGTCATGATCTCAGGGTCCTGGGATCAAGCCCCGCATCGGGCTCTCTGCTCAGCGGGGAGCCTGCTTCCCCCTCTCTCTGCCTGCCTCTGCCTACTTGTGATCTCTGTCAAATAAATAAATAAAATCTTTTTTAAAAATTATTTTTTTAGAGAGTGAGTGTGCACATACGGGCCCAGGGGAGGGGCAAAGGGAGAGAGAACATCACAAGCAGACTCCCCAGTGAGTGCGGAGCCTGATGGGGCTCAATCTCATGACCCTGAAATTGCTACATGAGCCAAAATCAAGAGTCAGACGCTTAACTGACTGAGCCGCCAAGTGCCGCAATAATTTTTTTTAAAAGTTCATGTCTTCGAATAAGCATTAAGATTGGCGCTATTTTATAGAGAAACACTAAGTGCTGTAATTTTTTTGAGAAAAAAAGTTTGGCTCAATCTTAAATCCCTAATACTAGGGACACCTGGGTGGCTCAGTCGGTTAAGTGTCTGCCTTCAGCTCAAGTCATGATCCCATGATCCCATGATCCAGTCCCGCACCAGCTCCTTACTCAAAGGGGAGCCTGCTTCCTCCCTCTGCCTGCTGCTCCCCCTGCTTGTGCTCTCTGACAAACAAATAAAATCTTAAAAAAAATAAAATAAACATAGAGATGCAACATTTACAGTAAAAAAAAAAGAATTTTAAGGATCTGCCTCCAGAATTTTGGTACCAATTACAGTAATAGAGCTGTTTGATAGGGCGATGGAATTTAAAACATGAATGGGGCACCTGGCTGGCTCAGTTGTTGGAGCTTATAACTATTGATCTTGGGGTCATGGGTTTGAGCCCCATGATGGGCCTAGAGTTACTTAATAACAACAACAAAAAAAAAACATGAACTAGTAGCAAACGAAATATGGGGAGATACAATCTCTAAGACTATTTACTAAGACTATTACTAAGACTATTTACTATTTACTAAGACTATTTACTCCCAATCTTTTTTTTTTTTTAATATTTTATTTATTTGACAGAGAGAGAGGTGGTAAGAGAGGGAGCACAAGCAGGGGGAGTGGGAGAAGCAAGCAGGCTTCCCGCTGAGCAGGGAGCTCCATGCGGGCCTCGTTCATAGACCCTGGAATCATGACCTGAGCTGAAGGCAGACACTTAAAGACTGAGCCACCCAGGCGACCCTACTCCCAATCTCTATTTACAACTGAATAACCATGAGTAAAACTTTTTTTTTTTAAGATTTTATTTATTTATTTGACAGAGAGAGAGATGATCACAAGTAGGCAGAAAGGCAGGCAGAGAGAAAAGCAGGCTCCCCATTGAGCAGAGAGCCCGATGCGGGGCTCGATCCCAGGACCCTGAGATCATGACCTGAGTGAAGGCAGAGGCTTTAACCCATTGAGCCACCTGGCGCCCCTAAAACTTTTAAATTTTGAAACGTTTCAGGTTACCTTTTAGAGAACTTTAACCAAATTTGGCTTTTAAGAAAACTGAAAATTGAGATATCCACATAAAATTCAGCATTTTAAAGTGTTCGCTTTAGTAGTTTAGTATATTCACAGAGCTGTACAAACCATCACCACTGTCTAATCCAAAACATCATCCCCAGAAGAAACCCTGGATCCCCCATTAGCCCTAATTCTTCATTCCTTCTCTACCTCCACAGCCACCACTCTGTCTCTGGACTTGACAATCCTAGACATTTCATATAAATGGAATGTTTTGTCTGACTTCTTTCACTGTTTCAAGGCTCATCCACATTGTAGCATGTAACAGTAGTTTATTACTTCTTACTGCCTAATATCCAACTGATTGTATGGCCATACATTTTATTTATCCATCCATCAGTTAATGGTTATCTGGGTTGTTTCTACCTTTTGGCTATAATGCTATAAACAATTGTGCATGTTTTTGTGCAGACATGTTTCATTTCTCTTCGTTATGTATATCTAGCAGAATTTCTGGGTTACACTATTTTCAATCTTTTGAAGAACTGCCAAACTTTTCTACAACAGATAAGTATTTTCATATTATCAGCAATGTATGAGGGTTCCAATTTCTCCACATCCTTACCAAACTTAGGTTCACCTTCTTGGTTACAGACACGTTATTAAGTGTGAAATATCTACTTGTGATTTCCCTAATGACTAGGGATGTTCAGTATCTTTTCCTATGTTACCGGCCATTTATCTTTGCAGAAATTCTTTTTTTCAGTAGGCTCTATGCCTGTGGGGCTGGAACTCACCACCCAAAGATCGTCACATGCTCTGACTGAGCCAGCCAGGTATCCCTTTATTCCTTTTTAAATTGGGGTTTCTTTGTTGTTGAGTTTTAAGAGTCCTCTATACATTCAGGATTTCCAAATATTTTCTCATTCTCTGGGCTATCTTTTCACTTTCTGGAAAGGGTCCTTTGATGCAGTTTAAAATTTTGATGAAGTTCAGGTTACCTGTTTAATAACCTTTTGTTGCTTGTGTTTTGGTGTTAGATCCAAGAAACTGTTGCTTAATTCAGTCACAAAGATATATGCCAATATTTTTTCTGAAGGGTTTTGGAGTTTGTTTAAATGTTTGGAGTTTGAATGTTTACATCTTTAAACCGCTTTAAGTTAATTTGTGCATATGGTGTGAGGGTAGATATCCAGCTGTCTCAGAACCACTTGTTGAAAAGATTTTTTTCTTATATTGAATGGTCTGGGCACCCTTGTCAAAAATCAGTTGACCATAAGCTTAAGGATTTATTTCTGGACTCTCAATTTTATTCCATCAGTCAGCAGAAGATGTCTAACCTTACACCAAGACCACTGCCATGATTACAAAATCATGTTAGCTTTCAAGGCTGTTTTGACTAGTTTTGAGTCCCTTGCATATCCAAACAAATTGTTATTTCCTGGGGGAAAAAAACTAGCTGTTTTTATAGGGATTACACAGAACCCACAGATCAATTTGGGGAGGATTGCCATCTTCATGATACTGTCTTCCAGTTCATGAATATGGGACGTCTTTCTATCTCTTTAGTTCTTCTCGCAACAGTGTTTGTAGTTTTCACAGGTTTTCCAGTTTTGCTAAATTTTTGATGGGTTATAAATGTAATTTCCTTAATTTCACTGCTGTTGTTTAGAATACAACTGATTTTTGAATATTAATCTTGTGTCTTGCAACCATAATGAAGTCAGTAGTTTTGTGTGAGGATTCCTATAAGCTTTCTACAAGATCACATCAACTGCAAATAGTTTCACTTCTTGCTTTCTAATCTAGAAGGAAGCCTTTTATTTCTTCTTGCCGAATTGCCCTGGCTACAGCCTTATATGTACAATGCTGAATAGAAGTGGCAACAGGGAACCTGCTTGTCTGGTTCTTGATCGCAGCACCAAGTTTTTAGTTTCTCATCATTACAGCCATTAATTAGCTTTAGGTTTTTGGTAATGCCTTTTTTCAGTTTGAGGAGTACTTCTAGTTTGAGTTTATTAAAGGACTTTGAAAGAAATCTTAAGACTCAGGAAGCATTTAAATATAGGATCCAAATATTGAGTATAACTGACAAAATTTCAATCTATACATGAAAGCAGAATCCAGACATACATAAAGGGTCACCTATTGCTTTAAAAAACCTGGAAGGGTGTGTGTGTGTGTGTGTGTGTGTGTGTGTGTGTGTGTGTTACTTCACAAAAAAGTTATTTAAAAGACACTTTCTTCTTACATATTAGTAAAATCCTGGATTTCTAAGCTAGACACCTAGATTCCCTTTCTAAGAACTACATTCACCAAAGTGCTATTACAAGAGTGGCCAACCTCATCGAGGGTAAAATGTGAAATTCAGAAATGCTTAAAAAACAAAACAAAACAGAAGTCACAGATAATATTCACCAAAATTTAAATTACATAAAACAGAACTGACATTCTTGTGATGGATGTTTTAATGTAATTTTAGGCCATTCATTTTACAAACACTTAAGGAACGCCTACTATGCTTAAGGCATTGTGTTAGATCTTCCCAAAGACATGGTTTAGTCGTATTAATACAGTTCTTAATGACTTTTTCTTCATGCTTGCTTCAGGGCCTACATCTAGGGCTGAATAGAAGCATACAATCATAAGGCTGTGGTTTGGCCACCCTTGCTCTACACTCTGGCCTCTTCCAGAGGAGAGCACAGCAGTCACTATCTTGATAAGGTATGTAGCTTAGCAATCACCATTTTATTACCTGCAGAGAAACAGATTAACTTCCTTTAACAGTGATAAATGAATACGTTTTGAAAAAAAATAGACAGCTTAAGTTTAACAAAAAGTGAAGATTCTACACTGTCAGCCATTTGACAAAACAAAAATTGAAACCCAAACAAAATCAGAATTAACTTCTATAAATTAAATAAGTTACAGGTTAGTGAAACTGGGGGAAAGACTATATTAAGTATCTACATGCAACCCATTACAAGTCTGTAAATACTCTTATCCAAAGTCCTACAACCTTATTCAGAAGCACTGACGAATATCAAGGTGCATAATCTGTAAGAAACTAAAATTTGATGTTAAGTTTAAGGGAATACTATAAATAGCTGATACATATATTTGATACATTAGAAACTAACACTTGAAAACTATTTAATATAATTTAATTTTAAGGTCTTTAATTACAATCTATAAATGGAGATTAATTTGGATTGTATGACAGAGGAGACAATAAAACTTATTCTCAAAGACATACCAGTACATTTTCTTAAAATAAAAGCTCAGCAAATGAGGATTTTCATACTGTGCATGGGAATAACTAAAACCTTTATTAGATATGGTTTTCCAATAACAATGTGAAAATTGGAATTATCAATTCAAAGAGCATTGAAGTCTGAAGTTTAAAAAAGTAGACTAGATATTAAGGGATAAAAGGTAAAGGAAGACGAAAATGTTTAATACTATTCAATATATCCCCTCTGTACACAATGTTGCATATATACAACTACTCCATTTTAATTTTATTGATTTTATATAATAGTGAAATCCCCTTAAGCAACCTAAGGTATACAGATGGTGTCCAACTTTGGGGGAAAAAAAGTAGAAACACACTTGATTAACAGTTTTCACCCATACATTTTAGACAATTTTTTTGTTTGTTTTTTTTGTTTGTTTTTTGCCAAGATTTTCATAGTAAATTCATAAATATAGGAAATACTTTCACTCCTTCAGTGTTAAAATAGAAAACCAAACAGTGCCAACAGTAGTGGCTTAATTATTGGCATACAAGAAAAACACAACACCAATGAGTTTTCTTCATTATGCATTTTAAATATCAATATGTGCGTTTGTTTCATTTTTACAGTTATAAATTTCCTAGTCTGTTATAGACAACAGCATTTAATAGTTTTGAATCCATTGAGATGTTGCTTTCAATTTGAAATATTGTGTGTATACATGTATATAAAAAAATAACCCAATGTATGACTCATCTGACAGATGTTTAAGATCAATAAAGGCTTATTTTTCAACATGCAGTTAGGAGAGAAGGAAGCAAGCCAACCTCTCCACATTGTCTTTGTTGCTGGCTTGTTTTTGCAGTGGTATCAATAGTGGTTTTTGGAGGGAACCGTGTGCCTTCAGCCTAGCTATTTAAGATCAGATACCACAATCAACAAGAGGGATAAGGAAGATGGGGGGAGGGGAATATGAGCAGGTGTTAAATTTTAAAAGTGTGCATTTTGCACTTTCTAGGTACAGAATAAAAACAGGCCAATGAGGGAAAAGTTTAATTAGGAAAAAACTGCAATCAAATCAAGACATAATAGCCGAATTAAGTTCTTTTAATAGATTGCATATATAGATGTTTAGCCATACTCTTTGATCAACTCTTTAAGAGTAGAACTTTATATCCAATTTACATGCTTCAAATATCACCTTTCTTATTTGATACAGTAAGGTCTTGTATCCAAGTCTCCACTTGTACACTGAGAGCTTTAAGAAAAAACAGAACACAGAGGGAGTTGCCATTTTTTAGCAGCAATGAAATATCACTAACCCCTTTTAACATACCGAATTCAAGTCACAATCAGAGGTGAGTGCACCACAAAGTCACCAGGTACAAAATTGCTAGTTCATTTTTAAATTAATAACTTGAAATTACCCTGCCCCCCACCCCATTAGATCCCTTCTTTTTATAAACAGCAAACATTTTGCTATTTTATACATAGGCTAGCAGGCTTGTTTCAATATGAAAGTGCTAATTCATTTACAGATTTTTTTTTAATCAGTTATGTAGTGCTACAATAAATGTCCAATAATCTACATAAGAACAATCTTTGATGAATGAAAATGATGAAGATTGAATAAGGCTATCGATTACCTTATCTTATTTACATATAAAGAATAGATACCCAATGGTGAGGAAGAGACAGAAATCGGACAAATACTCATAGGTGTAAAAATTACATCTACCTTTGAGCTTATACTGTAAATGAGACATTTTAAGTAGTCCTGTAGCCCATGACTATTTTTTCCTCAGAAAAAGAAAAGCTGCCTTCATGACATCCCCTCATTTCAAATTTCCACAGTGTCACTTGAACTTTGTCAGAATCTTACTTTCTTCAAAAAATAAAGAAAATACCACCCCCAAATTACCACCCTCCCCCCCGAAATCCCTCTGGTTTCTTTTTCAGTGCCAAGTTTCATGATCAGGTCCCACCTCCTGGGTTTTTTTGTCCATCTATTGATCAATTAGTTTAGAGTAGATAACATGAACCAGTTCTGGAACCGCTACTAGGAGGAACACAAGCTCTTCACTACAATCACACAGCAGGAAAGAAAGTGATAACTCAATTCATCCCTGGTGCCGGGCCTCCAAAATTGAAAGAACTTGGCACAACTGGAGCACTGAATTTGTATCCTCCATGCTTCTCAATCATTTTGGATTCTAAAAAAAACAAGTAAGTGAAAATTTAATAAGAGTATTTGATCATCTTCACTACTTTGGAGAAGAGAAGGAATTGACAGACATTAACAAAAGCTTAACCGACTGGTATTAGCCAGAAAGTTCCAAAGTTGTCCTCTCCCTCCTTCTCTTATACAGGACTAAGAGAGGGGGAGGGGTACATTATAGAGAGAAGATAAACCCCCATGTTGTATGCGGTAGACTTCTTAGCCAACTCTCACTTTCTGATGGTAAAAAAAAATCTTTAAATATACCTTACTAAGTCAAATACTGAATCAGAACTCAGTCTTCAACAAAGGGAGTAACAGCTAATGAATCTAGTACAGGGAAATCCAAATATAAAATACCTTAGAAAGTTGTGCCTTCTTTGTAAGGAGGATACTTTTTTGAATGCTAATTGACTACTAGTATTAAGACCTACAGAAAATTGTTAGGCTGTGTATTATCTAAAATGTCCTTTCCTGAAATGCATACTGAAATGTTTAAAGATAAGATGTGATGATGTCTGGGATTTCCTTTAATATTTCTAAGAAAATGCATAGTTTTTATAACCTAGAATTATTTTTACACTTTTAATAGAATTTTCTACTATCAAGCAATCACCATGAGCTTGAGCAACTTTATCAAAGCTATTGCACACTGAAACGACACTTAAAATCAGTCAACTATGGCCAAAAACAAAACTCATTTCTTCGTTTTATTCCTTCATAATTCCTATCACCTGCAACAAGTGTAGCTTTTTTTGTTTTTTTTTAAAGAATTTATTTATTTGACAGAGAGGGACACAGTGAGAGAGGGAACACAAGCAGGGTGAGTGGGAGAAGGAGAAGCAGGCTGCCTGCTGAGCAAGGAGCCTAATGCGGGGCTTGATCCCAGGACTCTGGGATCATGACCTGAGCCGAAGGCAAGCATTAGCTTAACGACTGAGCCACCCAGGCGCCCCCAACTGTAGCTTTTATATAATTTTAAATCATTTAATATAAAATGTTAAAGCCGTATCAAGTCATTAATTGCATTAAAGAGGGGTTGTGGTCAATTGACATACCATGGGCTGCTCTTCTTTGATCAGCCAGAGTTGCTATATCTTGTAACTGTTTTCTTTGTTCTTCATTAAGACCATGAGTCAAAGCCTGATACCACACGGGATTACGATTTTGTATAGCTATCAAATAGAAAACAAGGGGAAAAAGGGCAATAATATGAAAGGCCTGATAGTTCCTTTATAATATGTTCCTCTACTTCACCTCCAGTACTGAAATTCTGATCTACTTTTTATTTTCCCAAAAGTAATTTAAGATACTTTAAGTTATTTGTGAAACAAAAGATAAAGGGAGAAAAAATTTCTGGTTTGGTTTTATGCTACAAAAAAATCTAGCCATTCTCATACTTCATATTTCTTTTTTTTTTTTTTTTTTAAGATTTTATTTATTTGACAGAGAGAGATCACATGTAGGCAGAGAGGCAGGCAGAGAGAGAGGGGGAAGCAGGCTCCCTGTTGAGCAGAGAGCCCGATGCGGGGCTCTATCCCAGGACCCTGAGATCATGACCTGAGCCAAAGGCAGAGGCTTTAACCCACTGAGCCACCCAGGCACCCCTCATACTTCATATTTCTAGCAAATAAGAAATCAGAGCTGAAACCAGTTCTTATATATATAATTAAGTAACAAAGTAGGGAAACTTTAAAAGTAACCCAACCTGTATAAAAGATTCAGAATTAAAAGCAACTGATCAAGGCTACTTTGGTTAGAATTCTCAAATTCCAAAATTAAAAAACAAAAATCAGAAGCATTAAGTAGATCATGAAAGGAGTGAATGGTACAAAATAAATGCCTTATTTTGTTCTGCACTGCCTCGTCAAAAACTTTTCTTAAATACATCTTTTTCCAATGGTAGCTCTGCAGTATTTAAAATGCACGTATTTTATATTATAGCCTAAAATAATGATCAAACCCAATCTGTAATAAATGGTTAATAAATTTTGCCAGCATGTGACAAGACCAGGTATTAAGATCTCAGTGTTTCATAAAAAACATGCATTAATAAATTGACGTATAAGGGTACTGAGTCTGACCATGTATTTCCCTATTTCAATTAAGTAGCTATACAAAGGGGTAGGTGTGTGCTGAGTTAGAGAGAGAAAAAAAGTTCTCTATAAAGACTTTCCACAAAAGAAGTTTTTAACACAGTAATTCCAAGACTGAAACTGATTTCTGCATGTACCAGATGGCAGGTATTTGGGGGGGGGGGGGTTAATCTGACATCCAATCGTTTCTATTTCTACTTTATTGCATTTACTATTCACAGGCCCTCTACTATAAGCCATTCTTTGGGATTAACATGTATTTAAGTCTATAAAATACAAAAAGTCACAGACAAAAACAAATCAGTAATTCATAGCGCCTCAATCAAGTCTTGGTGCCTGCCGTGTAGCTCAGAAACCACTCCTTTGTGTTTCTGTAACCTTGCATCATAATTGCTTTGTCATGGGTGTGGAAGACTAATGCCTTGGTTATCAGAGAATTTATTCTACATCAAAGTTCTCATAATGCATAGGAATGATAGTACAGTCGTAACTCTGTGGAGAAAAGGGTGTTTCAAATATAACGCCAATTTTTAATTTCTTAAGTTGGATAAAAAAGAGATGTTATATTTTGTTGAAGTCCAAATAAAGGATGGCAAAGCCACATACAGTGTATTACAGGAAAAAAGAAAAGGGATTCCAAGACCATTAATGTTAAAAATGGTCAACTTCTCAGAAAGTTAACTGTGGTTTTAGCAGGATGAAAAAAAAAAAAGATACACATACATAAATACACAACAAACAGATATAAGTGGATATTTCTGGAGAAAGCTGAAAGGTTAGAAATCAGAAGTGGGAAAGAGGAATGTTCACTGTATAAATTTTGAACTATACTACTTTCCTATAATGTGCATGTTTCAATATGATAATCTAAATATAAGTAAAATAATGAAACGAGGAAATGCTCTACAACTCTATGGCAACAATAGTAACTTTGGATACTTTAGCTACCAATCACCTCAATCATAGTCGAGTTTGGGTTTGATATACCTAAAATCCCTTCTTTAAGTGACAGGCACAATAAGAACAGACAGGTTCAGAGAAATGGATCCTATAGAGCTATCTGAATTACATATAACAAGTTGACTTACTTTGAAATATAGCTTTAAATATCTGATACTCATCAACAGGGTTATCTTCATCATCAATGATTGTGGAATAGCCTTCCAGAGCAGTCTCCTCAGCATCATCCTCTTCCCAATCTTCATCATCTCCATCCTCACCTGCTTGCTTAGCCAAAATCTCCAAATATTCTTGCCCATCTTCATCAATATCATCTTCGTCACTCCCCAGTTCCTCTGCAAGTCATAAATAGGTATATTTGTTAACACTGAAATATTCTCTTACTCGACAAACTGACAGTGATCACAGTTAGTAAATTACAAATCACAACTGAATAAATTCAAGTTCCAGAAACTGTTGTTTAAATACAATATTCAGCAAGGCACCTGGTTGGTGCAGTTAGTTAACCATCAGACTCTTGGTTTCGGCTCAGGTCATGATCTCAGGGTAATGAGATCAAGATCAAGCCGGGGTCCGCGCTGAGCACAGAATCTGCTTGAGATGCTTTCTTCCCCTCCCTCTACCCCTCCTACTCCTGCTCTCGCACTCTCTTTCAAATAAATAGTTAAATAAATAAACACAATATTTGGCAATAAATAGAATAAAAACTTACACAGAAATCCAAGAAACCCAACCACAATTCCTAATACCAGAGGTATGAAAAAAGATTACATAGTATGAGATTCAGCACTTGTGCCCTGGGCCTTATGGTATATACCAAACCAAACACCAACAGTAAAATAATATAGTTTATGTTATATCCATAGAACACTTTTTGTGAGTTTTCATTTAAGGGCTAAGTTGGTGAATAATAAAAGACAAAAATGGCAATACCTATCTTATTCTGAAACCATTACAATAATTTCTCTTAACCAACATTCTATCAATTTATACTTTTGTAGCCTATAGTGTCCTACAGGTGAAATGTATTAGCCAACATCTAATCAAATTAATTTTATAGTGCGGGTATACTCAGGTTTTAGCACTAATAGATGACAGATGTTTGCCAAGAGCAAAAACCATAGATGCCTAGAACTGCTTTACATGTCAGGAGATCTAGTCCAAGTTCCTGCCTTTGCAGACCTTACGCTCTAACAGGAATATAAGGCAGTCTTTCTATGAATGAACAAACACGAAAGCATTTGGGTATGATTCCACATTTATTTAGAAGGGTTAAAAAAACAAGTCCACTGATTTCTCATAGGTAGGTAAGGCTTCTTCCACCACAAATCCCTTACCAGTTTCATCATCATCTTCAGCTTCATCATCATCGTCACTGTCATTCTCGTGTTCTGCATGGCAGGCATATGCTCTTTTTAATCCATTAAATAGAAGGATAAAAGCTGGCAAAATCTGTCCAGAAACCTGATTTAAAACTTGTGGTATTTGTTCCATATCAATAAGAGCACAAAGGCCCAGAACACACATCTTTCTGTCATGAAGCCTAAAAAATAAAATAAAATAAAGATTTTCTTCTTTTTTTTAATAAGCAGAATTTCTCACCTAGTTAAGTAAACAAAGATCCAACATATGTCACTTACCCCAAGAAACAATCAACATCATTAAGCCACTGTGTAATAAAATGATTTGTAACTGGTTCAACATTATTAGGGAAGCGAAGATTTTCTAAGGTGTTGAGAAGCAGGTGTGGATTATAATACAAAGCTGCAATGGCAACTTGCAGGCACATTGTCCGAAGTTCACTCGTCTTCACCTCTCTTGTCAGTCTCTCTAAAGCTGCTTCCACAAATAAGGGAATGCACTATAAAGAAAGACAGCAAAATATTCCAAAACCTTAAGTAACAGCAGTCTAACCATCCTACCCATATTAACTTGTTGCCTCAACTAACCTCTTTTTCTCTCCATTAGATGATCTAGTAGTTTTTACTGTTGAGGCATTCACTGAGAAATTTAACTTTAGAGAAGACAAGTCTTCACTGGGCTATTAGAGCCTCACCACGATAGCCAGCTGGATTCAAAATATTCTAATGACTAATCTTACTGTAGTAATCACTTCACAATATATACATCTGTATCAATTCATCATATTATATACCTTCAGCTTATATGATGTTGTATTTCAATTATATCAATAAAGCTGGAAACTGACCATGGAAATTTAACAACTAAATCTATCTTACTGCAAAGTGATAATGTGGCAAACAATACTCTCACAGCCTACTATAAATCTTACCATGCATGATAATAAACAGCCATAAAACTTGCCAGTCATATTTTCATACATATTAAACACATGATCATTATATATTGGTTAAATTTTAAACCAACAATTAAAAAATGTTATCTAGTGTCGTAATAAACAATAACATACAAAATACACAACTGCCCCCAAAGAAAAAAAAGTGGAGGGGAAGAATCTCTCTATTAAGCCTCAAATGGGAATCATTAATAGCCTCACTGACCTGGTCAATGCCACGCCCTTTGCATTGTAGAATGATGACCTCTAACAATTTTGCTGCATGACACTCTGCATCTTCTCCTGCAACTCCTGTAAGAACCTGATCAACACAGAAACAAAAAACTGCAATGCGGCATCATGAAACCTTTAAATCAGAGAATATCTGTCCTCCGTCTACAGTCTCTGGAGTTTTTAAGATACTCTAATTAATATAAATGATTATAATATTATTGTACAGACTAGAATCTAAAGCAACTGTGAGGATTTGGAGTTACTGGATGGCTGTATCTCAGCAATCACACACCTTAGTCTACATAATCAAATCACCTCCCCTGTAGTGCCATTCTGCACTACAGCATGTTGAAAACCACTATCTTCTCATACAACCATTGTAGCTAAAGCACCCTACCTTTCTCAAGGATATTAGGCTCTTATGTAAAGAAGTACAAAAAAATAATAAGCTGACATTGCTAGGAAAGCCCTTTCTCTACACAAGTCTCATAAAATAAAAAATAGTGTCATTGGACTGGGAGAGGAGGAAGAAGAGGCAGCTTGTTGATGTAAAATGCTATTCCCAAACAAGAAATAAAATACATTGACTCGACCTGCTACTAGAGAACTCTTAAGTGTTATGGGTAACTTCTGGAAAAGAACACAGATGGTACAGACAGATATCACTGTTCCCAAGAGTATTAACATAAACTGTAATTGACAATAAATAATGAATAGTATACCAGATGATTATTTTGTAATTAAGTGTTCAGAAAGAAAAGATATCAATGAAGACAAACCTCCCTAAAAACTCCATGGAGCAAAATCATTTTTAAAATGCCTGGTGTTTTGGTTTTTTGTTTTTACAATTTTATTTATTTATTTGAGATAGAGAGCAAGTGAGTGAGCACAAGAGAGAGCACAAGCAGAGAAGACAGGGAAAAGCAGGTTCCTTGCTGAGAGTGAGCCTGACATGGGGCTCGATCCCAGGACCCTGGGATCACGACCTGAGCTGAAGGCAGACACTTAACTGACTGAACCACCAAGGTGCCCCTAAAATGCTTGGTGTTAAACAGCTAGCTGTCTCTCAGCACTGTTAGAAATGCAAACCCAATTACACTGACTTTGATATTGAAGGACCCCAATTCAACAACTGTATCTCCTATCTCGTGTAAGAAAATCATTCAAAAAACAAAAAAACAAAACATTCGGCATACGTTTACTTAAGATTTTCCAAGAAATGGCACAGTACTTTTTTGACTTTCACTTTAAGTAAACCCTTGGTCTTCACAATTTTGCTATTTACTAAATAATTTCTGTAAAGCGTCCATAAACCTGCAACTTCCAAGAATTTTCTTTATAAAACATCTTTAGGAGCACCTGGGTGGCTCAGTTGTTAAGTGTCTGCCTTTGGCTCAGATCATGTTCCCAGGGTCCTGGGACTGAGCCCCATGTCAGGCTCCCCGCTCGGCGAGAAGCCTGCTTTTCCCTCACCCGCTTCCCCTGCTTTGTGTTCCCTCCCTCACTGTCTCTCTCTTTCTAGTTAACAAATAAAATCTTTAAAAAAAAAAAAACCTTTATTTTTGATCCTTTCAAATATCTCTCAAATAAGTTCTTTTTTTTTTTTTTCCAAATAAGTTCTTGATTCTTTCCTTCTTCTGACTCAAAAAACTAAGCTAAGGTAAGCTCCAGGCACTCTAAACGTCAAAAACATTTATAACTCCAATAAAATGTCAGGGCAGACAGGGGAACCTGGGTGGCTCAGTGGGTTAAGTGTCTGCCTTCAGCTCAGGTCATGATCCCAGGGTCCTGGGATGGAGGCCCATGTTGGGCTCCCTGCTCAGTGGGAAGTCTGCTGCTCCCTCTGCCCCTCTCGTGACCGGCCCCCCCCCCCCGAAATAAATAAAATCTTAACCAAAAAAAAAAAAAAAAAAAAAAAAAAAATCAGAGCAGACAGAAGACAAATACTTGTCAAAGCCATTACTGTGCATGTAGGAATCAGTCTTTTAGTTTATAGCTTTTAAAGCCCTTATTCTGTGAGACCCATATAATATGTTCACTATGTGTCATATGACTCTTCACAATTTCATACTTATCACAGCACCAGCCTCATGACATATATCCTTATACTAACTAAAAATGACCTACCTTCTTACACATACTGTATATCATTTCAAGATACTTGGTATCAGACAGAAGTGTGTCTGTATCAACTGTTACGTAATTATGGAGCAGAGGCATCATATCTGTATTAATAAAAAGCATAAAAATATTAAAAAATGAATTAAACTAAAACACAAGAAGTAATAAAAGTTAAATATCCTTACTAATATAAATGCTGTTTCTAAAAAATCTCCTTAGAAAAAGAAAGCAAATATGAGATTGTTCGGTCTGCAATAGAGTGTATGTGTGTGTATGTGTGTAATGCAAGGATTATTATTATTTATTGTACAAAAAAGACAGGAGCAGGACGCTGAGAAAATGTTAAAGGAAACACATCTAAAAGGATAAGTAAATCAAAATATGTAACAGAAATAAATTTATCATCCTTGAGCATTAACTACAAGTGAAAACATCTAAATAAAGAAGCACTTAGAATATTCAAAAGTATATGTTCAAGTGATATACTAAAAATAAATCAAAACGGGGAAATTATCAGTATTTCTATGTTTACCTGACTTACCTGTAAAGTAATCAAAGCCATCTTGCTGAAAAACCTCAAATACTAGAGGTAGCAACTGCCACATTTGCGGAGACACTTGTTGACACGTCAGACTATGTGCTAAAGAGAAGATCTCCTCATAGAATTCTAAAAGAGAGTATGGAGTCATTAGGACAATGCTTGCAGACATGAAAAAGCAGGAAATTCTAAGCATAATTAGAGGTATATACCTAAGACATGCTGTTGTAAAACAGTTCCAATGACCTGTAAACAGATTCCCTCAAGCTGCTGGGTTATCTAAAAGAGAAGAAAAAATTATACGTAACTGCAGCATACCAGTGAATTAATTAATAAATAATGTATAATGCAATTCACTGCTTATTAAAATACAAAGTCAATATCTTAAATCATTTTAAGTCTTTGTTTGAAGTGACTCATTATAAAATTGTGGGTCAATGTGGAATTGAAATTTAATGAAATACCATTACAATGAAACACACACAAGAAACCACTTGCACAGTTTACCTAAAAAGTAAAGGAAAAAGTTAATTATCTTGGAAAAATGTAAATAATTATGAAAATAAAGGAGCCAAATCATTCTGCAGATAGATTACAGACCTTTTTGTGTTTAAATATAGATCAACTCAGCCCTGATGTAATTGAAAAGTCACTGTCAATAGCTTACAGAAAAATTATTTGAAAGAAGGCATTATTCCTACCACTCCCACTAATTCTTAAGTCACCTTTATTTACATAATTGTTAGCTATAGTGAACCACACCCCAAGACCAAAAACACAAATCCTCTTTAATTTTCAGTACATCCTCAACCAGATCCCAAATCCCTGGAAGCCATCAGAATGTTTAAAAAGTGGGGAGGGGAGACAAGATAAAATTTACTAACTGGATATAGAACCAGGACATCCATTTCAATTACATATACTTAAAACATTGTAAACTCTTCAAATATAGTAACAACTGATTTGTTAACCATAGAAAGCTATAGAATTCCTCATGGCTTCTGCCTATCTCCAATTATAATTTAGAATATAAATAGTTTACCAAAAATCTCTGATTGCAAAAGGCAATTTGCAGATAATCTGAAAATATGATTTATGGATATAAATTTCTGCATTGGAATTACAAACACCAAATTCAGGACACTGGTTACTTCTAAGGGAAACAAGTAGGGAAATGAGATTAGGAAGTGGTCCTCCAAGGGTTTCCATTACATCTATCTGAAATTGTTCTTATTACTGGAAATAAAGTCTAAAGGATATACTATGTTAAAACCTAATAAATTTAGGTGGTAGCTAAAGGGTACTGGTTATAGTTTCCTATTTATCCTTTTTGAACATCTTAAATTAATCCATTTTTTAAAATTCATGATTACAATTCTTTTTTTTTTTTTTAAGATTTTTTATTTATTTATTTGACAGAGAGAGAGAGAGAGATCACAAGTAGGCAGAGAGGCAGGCAGAGAGAGAGGGGGAAGCAGGCTCCCCACTGAGCAGAGAGCCCGATACAGGGCTCGATCCCAGGACCCTGAGATCGTGACCCGAGCTGAAGGCAGAGGCTTTAACCCACTGAGCCACTCAGGCGCCCCACAATTCTCTTTCTGAAAGACAACTGTAAGAGAAAACTAAAAAGATGCTAGTAATGGCAGCACAACAATGTATACTTAACACCACTGAACTGTACACTTGAAAATGGTCAAGATGTAAATTTTATGTTATGTGTAGTTTAAACATTATTAAGAAACTTTTTTTTTAATTAAAAAGAAAAACTAGAAAGGCGCCTGGGTGGCTCGGTCGGTTGAGTGTCTGCCTTAGGCTCAGGTCATAATCCTGGAGTCCTGAGACCAAGCCCTGTGTGCTTCTCCCTCTACCCCTTCCCTCCACTTGTATTTTCTCTCAAATAAATAAATAAAATCTTAAAAAAAAAAAAAAAAAAATCTCAGGGTGAGATTGAGCCCTGCAATGGGCTCTGTGCCAGGCATGGAGTCTGCATAAGATTCTCTCTCCCTCTGACCTCCCCTTTCAACGGAAACAAACAAACAAATGAACAAACAAACTCACAAGGTTTTCTTAGGAATCACCACACTATTGGATCTGGATCTGAGAAAGATAACCCAAGAGGCAGCCAAAATCCAGAGCCTTGAAGTAAAGATACGGTAATACAAATACCTCCTTCCTATTCCTTCTAATACTAAAGAACGTAAAATATTTATAAGATATCAATCTTTTCCTTAAACAAGGGAACTAATTAAAAAATGGAACAATCAGGGTGCATGTCGAAGATAATCAGAGAACTTAGATAAGCCAGAGCCTTCCAAAAAAGCATTAGAACAGTTGCTGAAAAATGGCTTTGAATTCCCTAAAACTTGGATCATTACCTGGATCAAAACCTTATAACACTGAATCTTTTACCTCTTTATGATCTTCAACTACACTAAGAAGTGTGTCGATGGTATTCAGAATTCCCATAGCAGTAACTGCTTTGTCATCACTTCCTTCTTCATCTGGCCCAGTCTGGATTACCTGATTAAACGTCATTGCCTAGAGTCAAGAGAATATAATTTAGGCTTGCCGTTATAGCACTATAAACGCATTTCGGTCTAAAACTTAATTTTTAAAATGTTCTCACAGGGACAGCAAAACCAATCAATGTCACCACTGATTAATAATAAGTAAGAGTCTGGGCTCTACGACCAAATGGTACTACCACTTACTCGGTGACCTTAAGTTACTTGACCTGTTTCCTGACATTTCATTTGAGAACTTTATCATAGAGATACTTGGAGGATTAAATGAGGCAATGCATAGAAAGTGCTTAATATTATCAATATTCTTATTAATATTATTGGCTAACATTTTACGATGCCCAAATATAGATATATTAATCAAGGATTTTTGTTACAAAATTGTTTTCAAACTTCTGAGAAGTAAAGGATGGAGTCCTAATTAATAACCAGCTTATTATAAATGCAATATACATATTTAATGAATACTGCTAAAGTTATTCAAATATCCTTCCCCATTTCAAAATCAGACTTTCACAAAACTCTTTGCTTTTGCTTAAATCCACGGCAAATACCAAGAGCTAGAGTCCTGAAACCTCAATACTTAGCAGAAACATAAACTGCATCAAATAAACCACTGTATAGGGATTATGAATGGTAATTGTTAGAGACATGTTCATACTTTCTATTACCCTTAAATAATTTACATTAATTCTCAGAAGTTTGGGGCTACATATAGTAAACAAAGGCCAACTGTTGAGTAACTACTGTTTATAAATTTCATTTAAAAAAAAAACAAAACTATCTGGGGTGCCTGAATGGCTCTTTTCATAGCTCACATTTTCTCTCAGTATATGAATATATAAACATATTTATACTTTTATCTATAAACATATAAAATATATAAAATACATAATATGAAATACATAAATATTCTTTATATAGAATTAAATGAGCTAAATATATGAACTAAATACATATATAAGGCTTAAAACAGTACCTGATAAACAGTAAGCTCTATGAAAATACTTGTTAAAAGGTTAAGTAATGAATAAACGATTGGTTCAAATAACATACCAAATGCTGTGTCATTTCTACTGCAATAGGAGTAACTTCTTCACTATACTCGCAGATCATTTTCTGAATTACATTGGTAAGATCATCATTTTCTGTTTCTCTTATTATATGAAGAAGAGCCTGCATTACAGGTCTGATGAATGGTGTAATATATTCTTTAGCTGTAAGAGAAAAAAAATTTGGCCCAAACCTCCTAAAACCTGATATAACATACATCAAACAATAAAACATAGATACTCTCAAATAAAGGGGAAGAAAATGTGTCAAGTTTCTAGGATTATGCCTTGTACAATTATTTATAAACACACTGCACTATTTTTGAGATATAAATTCTTTACCTTTTTCTTGATTGCTGATCAACACCTGAAGCGCAATGGCAGCTTCCACTTTCACAGGCATTTCCCTATCATCAATCAGACATCTTCTTGTCAGCTCTAAGGCCGTTTGCAGGTTCTGGTCACTTTTGAACTTTACTTCACAAAAATAGTGAAGGACCCAGCAAGCCTTTTATTAAAAAATGCAGTTGAGTTACTATAGATATCCTGTTCTTAAATTGCCCTAAGCTACAGTATGTCTATTCCAAAAGTTCCGTGTGTGGGAATTTGGAGGCTGGCCAGTGGTAGATATGTCCAAAGACACAACACTAGACCAGTACTATGATCCCAACTTATTCTTTGGCTGCATAACGTTTGTGTGGATAGCAAGGTCTGAATGCAAAACACAGACAGACACTGCTATCAGACACAGATGAAAACTATGCACACATTACAGCAGCCATTTAATATTTACATGAAACAGAAGTCTAAAATGAAATAAGGCTTTTATTAAGGTGATCATTAAAAGGGCTCCACATAAAAGTCCACATAAGCAGTCATTAATTATAAAACACAGAATTAAGTGAATAAGGGTTAAAACCTACCCTTGCTCTCATATAGCCTAGTTCACTGCTGAAGAGAGGGAATACATGATTCTGCAACATGTATTCCATCTGATCTTTGTAGATCTTTTTCTGTAAATATAAACAACAATTATTTTTCAAAGAATTCCAAATATAATCAACTCAAATGCCAAATTAATACACAAATGTTAAAAATGACTATGTCAAAACATACATTTATTCTGATTCTTTGTACCTCAGGATCCATATCTAATTTTCTCATTCTCAAACTTCACCATCAAAAAACACTAAATACCTTTTCTTTCATCTTTTTACCTCATTTGCTTAAGAAAGTATTTATACCAAATCTTAATAGCAATCATGTTTGAGTAATGGGAGTGTGGTTAATTTTATTCCTTACCTTATAAAACTATTATAATGAAAAAAGCCTCCCTGGAAAGGTTCTAAATGAATACAACACAGTTTGAGAAAAGACCCTGCTTACAAGGTAATAAACTGGTTATCTAAAAAGATATTCTCGGGGTACCGTGGTGGCTCAGT
This sequence comes from Potos flavus, assembly GCA_028534135.1. Classification (NCBI taxonomy): domain Eukaryota; kingdom Metazoa; phylum Chordata; class Mammalia; order Carnivora; family Procyonidae; genus Potos; species Potos flavus. The sequence goes on along the minus strand of CM052884.1, from coordinate 54,456,595 downwards.
TGGTTAAGCGTCTGCCTTCAGCTCAGGTCATGATCTCAGGGTCTGGGGATCATGCCCCATGTTAGGCATCCTGCTGGGCGGGGGGCGGAGTTTGCTTCTCCCTCTCCCCATCTCCCCTCCCAACCTATGCTTATGCACTCTCCCTCTCTCTCAAATAAATAAATAAAATATTTAAAAAATAAAAAAGAATTTTAATTTTTAAAAATGTGTGGTTAAGGGAAAAAAAGCTGTTCTCATGAATCTTTTTTTTTTTTTTAAAGATCTTATTTATTTATTTGAGAGAGAGAAAGAGAGAGACCATGAGAGGAGAGAAGGTCGGAGGGAGAAGCAGACTCCCCATGGAGCTGGGAGCCCGATGCGGGACTCAATCCCGAGACTCCGGGATCATGACCTGAGCTGAAGGCAGTTGCCCAAACAACTGAGCCACCCAGGCACCCTATTCTCATGAATCTTAAAGTAGAGTCTTTTCTAAGTGGTAACAAGCTTTTAAGAAGAAATCCTGGAACTGCATGTTACATCAACATTAAAAATATATGCTTGAAAAACTGAAGACTGAGACATGGGAACTAAACGCAATGTGGGATCCTGGACTGGATCATGGACTATAAAGAAGGACATTAGTGGGAAATCTTGCACAATGTGAAAGGGGTCTGTAAGATTAGTGAATAGTATGCTATTAATATTAATTTCCTGGTTTTGAGAATTGCAGTATGGCTAGCTAAGATGCTTACATTAGGGGAAGGTGGATGAAGAGTAATGGAAACTATTTTTGCTATTTTTCTGTAAGTCTAAAATTACTTAAAAATCAAAAGTTAAAACAGAAAAATCTGAACTTGCCAAGAGAACTTACTAAAGATTCCCAGCCTGCCATATAATAAATAAACACTGTCTTTAATTTATAAACTAACAGAAGGATGGGTGGACAGGTATAAAAAAACTAAAATATAAACAAAATATACCTACGAGTTAATGGTGATTAGGAACAAGGTTCCTGGGAGTTAGATGATTCTGTGACTAAATATTCACTTACACTTTGGTTACCGTTTATTAACTTTTAAGCAAAATAAATTTCAGGTCGCATTTATGAAGTCAGACACAATGTGTACAATTAAGCTGAGGTTCCTAAAAATAAATCTAATACAAGGTCATTCTTTATAGAAATTTATGTCACAAAAGCATGACGTTCCTAGGCTATGAATGGATTCGTTCATGTTTATAAATTTCTTTAAAGATAAATTTTTTGAAGGCAAAAACACTATTTTATAAATTATCTTGCAACATAAAAATAACTCATGCAAAAGAAATACCTTAAGCACAAGCAGCAAAAAAAACACATAAACTGGACATAATTTCAGAATCTTATAAAAACTTGTAGTTCAAAGGACATGAAGTGAAACGATAACCCACAAAATACCTGCAAATCATATATATGAAAAAGGTCTAATATTTAGAATATACAAAGAACCCTTAACAATTCCACAATGAAATGACAAATAACCCAGCTAAAAACCAAAGGATTTGAATACACATTTCTCCAAAGAAGATATAAAATAGCCAAAATGCACATAAAAAGATTCTCTGTATCATTAGTCATCAGAGAAATATAAATCAAAACCACAATGAGATATTGTTTGACACCAACTAGGATGGTTACAAGAAAAAGGTAATAATTGTTGGTGAGGACATAGAAACTGGAACCCTCATACATTGCTGGTAAAAATATAAAATGACACAGCCACTTTGGAAAACAGTCTGGTATTTTCTCAAAATATGACAGTAATTTGACTCCTAGGTACGTGACCCATGGGAAGTGAAAATATTATGTCTACACAAAGATTTGTACATAAACGATCATAGCTTCAGTATTCATAACAGCCAAAAAACGGAAACAATGCAAGTGTACACCAAATGAATGCATAAATAAAATGTGGTGTATCAATACAATGGAACATTATTTGGCAACAAAAAGGAATGAAGTACTGACATGTGCCATAACATGGATGAATTTTGAAAATATTACACTAAGTGAAAAAAGCCACTCCTCAAGGAGCACATGTATAGCATTCCCTTTACATGCAATGTCCAAAATGGACAAATCCATAAAGACAAAAAGTAGATTAGGGGTAGCCTAGGGCTGAGAAGTTTGGAAGAAAATGGAAAGTAACTGCTAATAATAGTTTCTTTTGGGATTGATGGTTGTACAACTCTGTGACTATAATAAAAACCACTGAATTACTCACTTTAATGGGCAAACAGTATGGTATGTGAGCTGTATCTCAATAAAACTGTTATTAAACTACCTGTACACAAAAGAAGAAATACCTTCAGAAGTATTTCAGCTAAGGAGCCAATCATATGCAGGGCTCCATCTTTTTTTCGAGGATCAGCATTTGGTTCTGTAAGAATCTGGTAGCAAAATCCCATTGTCTTTTGCAGTACCTAGATTAAAAAAGAAAAGTTAACACTTCATTCGATTTCCTAACAACCCTTAACAACAATAAAAAGACAAAATGATTTACATGGCTAACATTAAAAGCTGAGTGTATATCTGAACAGATTTTATTTTTTTATTTTTTATTTTTTAAAAGATTTTATTTATTCATTCGAGAGAGAGAGCATGAGATGGGAGAAGGTCAGAGGGAGAAGGGGACTCCCCGCGGAGCCGGGAGCCGGATGCGGGACCCCACCCTGGGTCTCCAGGACCATGACCTGAGCTGAAGGCAGCCGCCCAACCAGCTAAGCCACCCAGGCGCCCCAGATTTTAAATATTAAAGCAAAAGTTCTCTACATTAAATATCTACCTCTTTCCTCTTGCTACAAGCTGTGAACAAGAGTGTCTGGGCAGCAGTGGTAGGAGAAATGAAATCTTCAAACACATCTGGAGAATAAATTTAAAATTAATATGAAAACCAGTAATTTCAATTTCTTCAACAAACATTTTCATATAATTTTCAAATGATGCTCTGTAAAAGACCTTAAAATTTTGCTAAATGTTCACACTAGGTATAAAAAGGAAACCAGATTCCTATGTAATTTTGCAATAGCCTAATTTCATGTCTTTTCAGTACAAATTAAATTTTAATCCATTAATTTCTCTTAATGATCATTTTCTTTCATACAAAAAACAACTACTCTGAGAATTTTCACAACGTGGTCACAAAAGTACAATTTACTACAAATACAAAAGATTTTGGTAGGAAGAAGGACTAATACTCAACATTAGTCAAATTACAATCCTTTAGCTCCATGAAGAAATTCCATGTGATATCAGCTTCTCAATTCCTACACATATGGTGACTGACATGGGATCCAAAAGTATAGTTTTGACACTTAGTGTTAAGGTGTAGTCTTGAATTTCTAAGTTTTAGCATGGGCCAAAAGCACATCCAATAATTATAACTTAATAACATTACTATCTGCTAAAAATAAAGATTATCATTATTAAATGCCATGACTAGTGAACAGACCCCAAAAAAGTCTTAAAAAGGCATAAATTACATTAAAACGAAGATTTTTTAGCACCAAAGGTGAGGCCTTTAGATAGCCCTATGTATACTATATACAAACTTAGCTACTGAAATATTTTGTTTCTAAGAAAGTGAAAATTTACCAAACTTCATGCGTATATATTCATAAGGATCTTCTTGCCAAAGTTCTTCATCAGCATCTGTATAGCACATTAATGGAAAAATAACATCTTGGATAATGCCCTGAAATTTAAGTTAAGAAAGTAACCTTAGGTCAGTCTTCAAATTTAAACATTTAATTTTGGTTAAGTGCTAAAACAAAAGCAACCCAATAATATGTATTTTAAAACTTAATACCAAACTTTAGTAATGATTCTCAGATCAACTATTAAGGTACCTACTATTTTGTGCAACAAATAATTATAAAATAAGACATGTGTATATAGGTAGCAATTAAGTATCTCAGAAAATACATTATGAAATTTTAGTCCATCAAATCCTATACTTCTAAATAAAGCAAATAAATTACTCATAGAAATAGTACAGAAGCTAACTGCCCTCAAAACTAATCTTCTGAAACAGTCCTTGGTTTATTCCAAATTACATGACTAATATGTTACAATCATAAGCCAGCACTAAGAATTTAAATGCAAAGTTTAAGATAATAGTCTTAGATTAAAAGGAATCTGAATATTCGCAACTACCTTTTATAAGTTTATGTCAAGGTATTTTCTCATTTTCCTGCTATACCATCAAAACAATTTAACAACTAGACTAACACAATTCAAAAATATGCATTTTTTAACCTTTATGTAATTAATGTTATTTCCATTATATTTTCCAGAAAAACATTTCAGATAGAAAATTATTACTTGTATATGAGGCTTCAGATTCTTCCAGGTGAGGGCATGAGAAACTCCTTGATTAATATAATTTAATGTCTGTTGTAAAACTCGAGGAGCCATATATTGTTTCTCCTTGTACTGATATAATACCTTCAATAAAACCTTTGAAAAAAATATTTGATCAGAAACCAAAAATTAAATAGAAATTTTTACCACTTTATAAGTCTGCAAAAATATCTGACAGTATCTTAATACCCAGATAGATCATCATCCTAAAATAACAACCATATTCTCTTAAAAAGAAAGTAATGTTGAAAATTTTGTGTTAGAGAACCATATTTATTCCCAAGGTATTCAAATAAACAAACTGAATTAATACTATGTCAAAAGACTAGTTTCTAGTTAAGTATAAAAAGAAAACCACAGGTTACTTACTGAACATGCCACAATTTTCTGAGATAGCCCTGCATTGTTATTTACCTCCCAGAAAAACCTCATGCAAACCACTTACCAATTTAATGTCTGCCAGAGTTCTAATTCTACATATTTCAAAACAGCAATTGTCAAGATTTGGCCCACAGACCGCCTGAAGGGTCTGTGAGGTCAAAACTATTTTCATAACAAGGCCAAGACGTTATTTGCCCTTTTCACTGTGTTAACATCTGCATCGATGGTACAAAAGCAATGGTGGCGAAACTTCTGGTGTCTAACATGAATCAAGGAGTGGCACCCAAGTGTACCAGCGGTCATCATATTCTTTACAGTCACATTAAATTCAAAACAACCTTTCCTTAAGAATACTCTTGATGAATCAGAAATATAAATACTATTAAATGGGGAGTATACAACATGTAGCACTTCTTCTACATACCAAAGTACAATGGTTGGAAGAAAAGCTGAAATAGTAGCTTTTCCCATCAAATGCTATCACAGGCTTGAAAGAAAAATTGACACACAAATTATGGTTATTTAGACTTGTGTGTATGGCATATTTTTCCTCAAAAATGAATAAAATGAGCCTATTACTTCAAGGAAAATAACCGACAGTATGTTACTGGTGTTAAAATCTGAGGTTTCGGGGCACCTGGGTGGCTCAGTGGGTTAAAGCCTCTCTGCCTTCAGCTCGGGTCGTGGTCTCAGGGTCCTGGGATCGAGCCCCTCATCGGGCTCTCTGCTCGGCGGGGAGCCTGATTCCCCCCCTCTCTCTGCCTGCCCCTCGGCCTACTTGTGATCTCTCTTCTCTCTGTCAAATAAATAAATAAAATCTTAAAAAAAAAAAAGAAACTACCACTATTAAGTGACTTAGTTGGTATAGCATGTCACTTGAACCTGGGGTCATGACTTCGAGCCCCATGTTGGGTGCAGAGTTTACTTAAAAACAAAAACAAAACTCTATCATAATCATATTTTGATGTGATATCAAAGAATTTCCACAATTTTGTGAAAAGTTTATTAAAAGTCTTTCCTTTTCCAACTTATCTGGGCCACACTGTCTGCATTTATGTCCATCGAAATAAATTAAAAAGGACTAAATACATAGGTAGATGAGTGTATAACTGCCTTTTATTAAGCCATACATTAAAAATTTAGTAAAAATGTTTAAGAATGCCATTTCCTTTTGTTAAAAACTTTTCATTTTGGGAAAGTTATTAAAAAAAACATATATTCTATGTTAATATATATTAGGTTTGTTATTGTTTTTAAATCAATTAATACTCTTAAATTTTAATTTCTAATGATAAATATTATAGGTATAAATCACATAAATGGAAGCTCAAAAATTTAAGGGAATAAGGAAGACCTAAGACCAAAAAATGAGAACTGGTACAGGGTTTAAAATGTTAAAAGACTGCTACATGCAATCTTTGGGTACCAATAAACCAGAAAAAAAAGAAAATTAACCTAATAGTAATGTTTCAATTTAGAAAAATTCTTAGACTTACTTGCTGGACACCAACAGCAAATGCCTTCAGAAATACTTCAGCAAACTCATTATACTCCTTGGAAACATTGCCAGGGCTTCCATATCTAAAAGAACATTAAAATGCCCACTGTTTCTTTATAATGCTTTATATATTGACACTTGTAAAACCATGCGCTTGAAAAAATAAACTTAAATCATCATATACTGAGAAAAGCTTACCTTTCAAAAAGCCTTGCTAAGATATGTAAAGCCCACTTCTTACATTTCCACCATGGTAACTCTGGTCTGTCATCTTCTTCAACCTGAAGTGTTTCCTTTAAAGAGAAATTTATTTAATGATAGTAAGAGATGATACAATCTAAGAAGAACAGCATAAGGTGAGAAGAGACTCACAAAAAACATGAATGTTGGCCTTTTGAAATAAAAGGCTAGATTTGGAAAAGTACTAACTCTTATTTAAATATAAGAGGCACTTTCACCTGCTTCACTACTTGGCTACGAAGGATATGCTTTTTAAAATTCTTATAGAGCAAAACCACAAACATTTTAGTCAAAATCCAATTAATATAAAGTCAAGGCCATGGAAAGTAGTTTAATCAAAACCAGTATAGTTCAAATCAAAAGGGCATGAGAAACACCACTTCAGAAATCTAGTTTCAGATATATTAGTATAAACACAAAAGGATAAACAGATGAAGACATTAATTTAAAAACAATAGTGAAAAACTAACAAACCTAAACATTCACAAATAAGGGGATGCTTAATTATAGAACACCTATAAAAGACTACTATACAACTACTAAAAGAATGGATTGGAAAAAAAAAAAAAAAAAAAGAATGAATTGAATCCTGGGGTGCCTGGGTGGCTCAGTCATTAAACGTCTGCCTTTGGCTTAGGTTATGATCCCAGGGTCCTGGGATCAAGCCCCTCATCGGGCTCCTTGCTTGGCGGGAAGCCTGCTTCTCCCTCTCCCACTCCCCTTGCTTGTGTTCCCTCTCTCGCTGTGTCTCTGTCAAATAAATATACAAAATCTTAAAAAAAAAAGAATGGATTGATTCTTACATACTGACCTACAACATCCCGACATACTTTTAAATTACAATGGGAAAGTGAGACTTTGGAACAACCCGAAACTAAAATTAAAGTGAGAGCAATGATACAACCACATTGAAAATCACTTTAGAAGTTACTGATAAAGTTAAACATATACCTACCCTGTGACCCGATTCTACTCTTTGGTAATTTAATCAAGAAAAATGAAACCGTGATCACAAAAAGATTTGTGTAAGAACATCCACAGCAGCTCTATTAGTACTACTAAAATCCTGAAACCACCCAGCTGTCCATCAACTTGTGAATGAATAAATAAATTGTAGTATATCCACACAATAAAATACTATTTGGTAATAAAAAGGAACAAACTACTGTAGCACAACATAAATACATAATGAACGGACTAACACAACATGATATATCTCATAAATATATCATGCAAAAGAAGGTAAATACAAAAAATTAGTTTTATATTAAGTTCTAAAACAGGCAAAATTAATCCATGGTGCTAGAAATGAGAATGATGATGATAGGAATGACTAAAACTGGCCACCAGCCAATATTCTAGGTGATGATTACATGGATACACATAACTGATAATTCACTGGACTATTTATTTATAATATATGTGTTTATAAATTATACCCAAAAAGTACAGAGTGTATAAATGAAAAATTAAAATTTTATTTTGTACCTATTAAATGTGTCCAGAAAAATAAACAAACAAGTTTCCTACAGAGTGGAAGAAATGTTCTATTCATTTCTTTTTTTTAAAGATTTTTTTTTAAAGATTTTATTAATTTATTTGAGAGAGAGAGAAAGTGAGAGAGAGCATGAGAGGAGAGAAGGTCAGAGGGAGAAGCAGACTCCCCGCGGAGCTGGGAGCCCAATGTGGGACTCGATCCAGGAACTCCAGGATCATGACCTGAGCCGAAGGCAGTTGCTTAACCAACTGAGCCACCCAGGCGCCCCTCTATTCATTTCTTCTACACTGGTTTTGTTTTGTTTTTTTAAAGTAGGCTCCACACCCAGTGCAAAGCCAAACACACTGGGCTCAAATTCACAACCCTGTGAGATCAAGAACTGAGCTGACTGAGATCAAGAGTCAGACACTCAACCAACTGAGCCACCGAGGTGCCACTACACTATTTTTCCTTTTAAATAGAAATTTAAGCAATAAACCACAAAACAGGAGGGTCTCACTAATGCCACTAATAAAACTGTTTTGGATAAATTATATAACCCTTCTATGTCTCCATTTAAAATAAATTCAGAGGGGATGATGGGAAAAATTAATTCAGAGGTATTTTTTTGAGGATTAAATAAGTAAGGAATATTAAAGCACTTAAAACACATTATGTATTCAGGACTTATACATTCTCCTACCTCTCTAGAAAACTAGATTATAAGGAAAATTGCAGTTACTTTAAAAATTGTGACTAAATTGGGCGCCTGGGTGGCTCAGTTGGTTGGATGTCTTCCTTGGCTTAGTTCATGATCCTAGGGTCCTGTGACTGAGTCCCTCCCGCATCAGGGTCCCTACTCAGATAGGGGTCTGCTTTGCCCTCTGCCTCTCGCCCCCACTTGTGCTCTCTTTCTCTCACGCAAAAATAAATAAAATCTTTTTTTAAAAAAATGACTAAATAAAACAATTCTGTATGTACTAAATCCTGTATGTACTAAAACCCACTGAATTGTACACTTCGAAAAAGTGAATTTTATGGCATATGCATTATCTCTCTATAAAACTTTTTTTAAAAAGAACAAGTAATGTAACTAACTACAAAGTCTTCTGGTTCATGAGTATCTGACAAATTGTTAAATTTGTCTAAACTCTAGATGCAAACACTTTTTAAAAAATATATAATATATATAATTGTATTAGTTTAAGATGTATAACACAATGATGTGATACATGTATACACTGTGAAATGATTACCACAGTAAATTTAAGAAGGTGGTCAAAACTTTTAGTTGTACGATAAATAAGTTCTGGAGATGTAATGTTCAGCATAATGAATATAGTTAATAGTACTGTACTATATACTTGAAGGGCACTAAGAGAGTTGATCTTAAAAATTCTCATCATGGGGCATCTGGGTGGCTCAGATGGTTAAGTGTCTGCCTTTGGCTCAGGTTATGATCGCAGGGTCCTGGGACTGAGTCCCAGGTCGGGCTCTCTGCTCAGCGGGGAACCTGCTTCTCCCTCTCCCTGCAATTCCCCCTGCTTGTGCGCCCTCTCTAATAAATAAGATCTTAAAAAAAAAAAAAATTCCCATCATGGGCACCTAGGTGACTCAGTCGATTAAGCTTCCAACTCTTGGTTTCAGCTCAGGTCATTATCTCAGGGTCCTGGGACAGCACTGCACGGGCCTCCACGCTCAGGGGCAGTCTGAGGATTCTCTCTTCCTCTCCCTCCACCGCTCTCCCTGCTCCCCCATGCACTATTTCTCTTTCTCTAAAATAAAACTTTAAAAACATTTCTCATTGTAAGACAAGAATTTTGTAACTATGTGAGGTGATATATATTATGAACTCTTAATTAAAAACTGAGAAGATGGGGTGCCTGGCTGGCTCAGTTGCATGTGACTCTTGATCTTGGGGTCATGAGTTTGAGCCCTATGTTAGGTGTAGAGATTAAACAAAACTTAAAATTTTTTTAAATAAAGGGGCTCCTGGGTGGCTCAGTTGGTTGAGTGTCTGCCTTTCGCTCAGGTCACGATCTCAGGCCCTGCGTTGGGCTCCTTGCTCACTGGTGAGTCTGCTTCTCCCACCCCCCACCCCAATCATGTGCTCGCTCCTCTCCCTCTCTTTAATAAAAAAAAAAGGGACGCCTGGGTGGCTCAGTTGGTTAAGTGGCTGCCTTCGGCTCAGGTCATGATCCCAGGGTCCTGGGATCGAGTCCCACATCGGGCTCCTTGCTCAGCAGGGAGCCTGCTTCTCCCTCTGCCTCTGCCTGCCTCTCTGCCTACTTGTGATCTCTCTCTCACTCTCTCTCTGACAAATTAAAAAAAAAAAAAATCTTTATACATATAAATAGATAAAATAAAAAACTGAGAAGAAACAGAAGCATTAGGGGGCGCTTGGGTGGCTCAGTGGGTTAAAGCCTCTGCCTTCGGCTCAGGTCATGATCTCAGCGTCCTGGGATCGAGCCCCGCATCGGGCTCTCTGCTCGGCGGGGAGCCTGCTTCCCCCTCCCTCTCTGCCTACTTGTGATCTCTCTCTCTCTGTCAAATAAATAAATAAAATCTTAAAAAAAAAAAAAGAAAAGAAACAGAAGCATTAGGATAAAGAGATAGATATAAGTACCTAAACAACAGTATATGAAATAATACTGCACAATTTTTATTAGTATTGCACATATGTAAACAAACAAAATGGTCTCTTTATCTAGAATAATTTGCATCATGAATTATATAAACCCATAAAAATGTTACAGAAAGTATCAGTTAAAATTCCCAAAAGATATTTAGATATTTTAGTAATACAAGAACACACAGAGACTTACATTAGGTACATCTCTGTTCACAACAGTCTTTAAAATTTCTATCCATTCTGTCAGGTTCTGTTGGTTTATCAGCTCCAGTGGTAGTGTATACTAAATGAAAATCAAGAATCAATACTTCAAAATCCTTGCAAAAGAAAATTCCACTCCCTTTAACTCTTCACAAAACCTACAAAAAGTATTTTATTCAATCCACATTTCCTGTTTTTAGTACACAAGCAAATTTCTTATCTGGCTGATTTGGTCAGTTATCTACAATGGAGAATTGTGGCACTGACTGTGAACATCCTTGTCTTAGTCCCAAATTACTGGGAAATATCTTATTTTTACCCTAAGAGTGATATTGTGGATTTCTAGTGAACGTCTTTTATCAAGGGAAAAAAATTTCTATTCCAGAACTCTCTGTTTTTTGTTTCTTTAAAGTGGGAATGGTTATTAAATTTTATCAAATGCTTTATCTGGCAACCTTAGAGATGGTTACAGATCTTTTTTTTTTTTTCATATAGTCAATCACAGAAACTGATCTCTTATCGTTGATCTACTCTTGCATTCCCTGGATAAATCCTCTCAATAGGCTCAAAAAAGTCAATATCCTATTTGGATTTTAGGATATCTATTTTCACAAGTGAGAAAGGGCTATATTGAGTATCAGGGTATGCTAGCATCAAAAAATTAGTTGGGAAGATAAATATTTTGCCCTATGCCCTAGAACAATTTACAAAAGTAACTTCATCTAAAAGTTAAAATCCTACCAACTAGAAAACAAACAAAAACAGTATAGATATTGTATACTCAAATCACTTTAAAAAATTCTATAAGCAGACTATGGAATGGCATTAAAGTGCCCTTTGATTAAGACTGGGAGATAATACTGTCTTTATTGATCTAGCAAAGACATGCAAAATCCAACCAAACAATATGGTAAGTCAGTTACAATCTTAGTGGAAGTCACAGGTCTATTTAAATGAGACTTTAAAGTTAAGTAAGGGTATAAATTGAACCAAAAGTTCTAGTAGATGAGATGAATCCTTCTGTGGGTATATGGCACAAAAAGAACTAAAATTTTAATCCTGATCAAAAACTGTTTCGTGTATTTCCTTAGTAGATATCTTTTAACCCAGGAAGATCTAGAATATGTAAAAATGATGAAGCCCATTATATTGTGTGTCAGTTAAGCCACAGTATTAGTATTTTTGTGTTAAACTTAGGAATAGGGGCGCCTGGGTGGCTCAGTTGTTGAGTGTCTGCCTTCAGCTCAGGTCATGATCCCAGGGTCCTGGGACTGAGCCTTGCTTTGGGCTCCCTGCTCAGTGGGTAGTCTGCTTCTCCCTCTCCCACTCCCCCTGCTTGTGTTCCCTCTCTCGCTGTGTCTCTGTCAAATAAATAAATAAAATCTTTAAAAAAAAAAATTAAAAACAAAAAAATAAACTTAGGAATAGGTTTTGTAATTACTGGGACAATCTACGTATATTTGACACATCAGTTTCATGCTAGATATAAACTGTAATTTCAGTAATTGATTTTCAGACTTGTGAATTCTTAAGGTGAAAGGCATAAAAATTTTTTACTAATTTTGTAAATAGTGTCAGATGGTTTAAGAGAACTTAAGACTGACTAATTATAACTTAAGATTTATTGGAATTGTTTGTGTATTTAGGGAAGTATGCTTGGTTAGACTTTTAATGCACATATAATTTTGGCAATTTATATATGACTAGTATCATCTATTTAATCTAGATTTTCAAATGAAATTATTATTAAGACACAAAAATTCTTTATCTTCTAATGTACCAAATGATAAGACTTTTATATATAAAAATTACCTGAACAAGAGCATAGAAGATCTTGAAAATCTGTTTCTGGATGAGGACAGACTGATCAGACTGATCAGAAAGAAGCTGGATAAAACGGTCCTTTAGAACTGGCAGGAAATGCTGCATTGCTGCTACCAGTGGACTCCGTTCCTCTGGTTTCTTGTACCTTTGGGTAGGAATACAAACTAATTCTGTAAGAATTTACTTCACAATTTTATTTATACGTATGAGATACAAAATTAAACTGCTTGTTTGTCCACACAAATATAAGCAAATACTTCCTAAGCAACTTTAGATTCCTAGAAAGAAAAGGAAAAACCAACAATGGAACCAAATCACAAGCAAAAGCAACCTAAGAAAAACCTCAAATAATAATAAAGTATCTAAAATTTTCTGAGCATTCATTATGAAGTCAATAATCCTCAAGGCTCCATTAGTATCCTCGCTTCAATAGTTTGAGGAAACTGAGGCACAGAGCAGTATCTTTCTCAGCATACTCATCTAGGTATGAACTTCAGCAGTCAAAGTCTGCCCTCTTAACTACTTCACTACAGTCTCTAATTGTGAATACTTACAACTGAGAAGCTACAATGACTTGGCTTTTAAATAGTAGCAGCTGACTGGTATAAAATTGATTATATATTACCATCCTTAAGTTATTTACATACCAAAAGCATTAAGGCAGAAGTGGCATCTAGAAAGCAGAAAATAAGCACTTTATAAACAGGAAGTTCTTTTGTAACCTATTTGGCAACAAAACGTGACTTCAACAGGCTATTTATGGTCTTCACTTATCCCATCTGGAGTGGATATTCATGTATTTTATAGCCGATATGACAGTATGTGTCTGACTACTGGGTGCTAGTTCAATTTCACCAGGAGTGTTTAACATGTATTGTGTGAACCTTATCTTTCTAAAATCCAAAAAAAATTCTGAATTCTAAATCACATTTGCTCCAAGGATGTGGGTAAAGAACTGCTGACCTAAGTGAGAAATTTCCACATATAGATTTCTTAGCATTTTAACAGTATTATTTAAAGAGGTCTGTTGATTTATTTTTTTAAATTAAACTGTACTTCAATTTAAAAAACACTGTGTCAACTATGCTTCAATGAAAAAAAAACCTTAAACAACTGAATTAACAGATTAGAACTATAGGGGGACACCTGGGTGGTTCAGTTGGCTAAACATCCGCCTTTGACTCAGCTCATGATCTCCCGGTCCTGGGAGAGCCCAGGGCCCAGCTTCCTACTCAGCAGGGAGTCTGCTTCTCACTCTCTCTCCCCATCCACAATCACTCATTCTATCTCTCTCGAATAAACAGAATCTTTCAAAAAAGAAAAAAAACTATAGGAATGACACCCCACCTTCTATTAACAAGTCAATAGGCAGAAGAGTTTTACAAAATACAGACTAGCGGTTAAGTCATTATTCTAAAAAACGTAATTTATCTTTTTTTTTCGTAATTTATCTTTTTAGATTAAACTGCTTTTTAACTGGTTCTTCCACTAGATTCCAGTTTTATCTACTGGTAACCTCCTTGAAGGAAGAAAATATATTTAAGAATTGAATATCTGAGCACATTTTTAAAAGGTAGAGGTAAGGGGCGCCTGGATTGCTCAGCTGGTTAAGCGCCTGACTCTTGATTTCAGCTGGGTCATGATATCAAGAGTCCTCTAAGATCAAGCCCCAGGACAGGCTCTGCACACAGCAGGAGACCGCTCAAGATTCTCTCCCTCTGCCCCTCCCCCCACTCACACATACACACACTCTCTCCAAAGTAAATAAATAAAATCTTAAAAAAAAAAAAAAGTAAAGGTAAAAAGGCTAGATTCTTTCCCCCTACTAGATGGAATTAGAACCGAAGTAAATTGCTAAGAATAAAAAACACCAAGACAAATGTTCTAATAATGATTGAGACTATTAAACAATTGACTGACAGATTATTTTAAATACTGTTTTAATGTGCTGAGAAATTACACCTAGCATATATTTTAAAACATCTGTACAGTTCTTTCAGTCAGTAAAAACAATTACCAATTTATGAAAGGAAGTCATTTGCAGTCTCCAATCTGATTATACAAACTACAGTGATTATAGACAATATTTCCTTTTAACAATAAAGGTAGAACAATATTATGCGCTTCTCTCCATTTACCCAACCCACATGATCACCCACATTAAGAGGGTTTGAGTACTCAGTCCATATTACACATTCTTCTTTCCTACCTCCCTCTCTGCATTCAGGAGAGGACTAGAAATTGGATGGTACTAGCTGCTAATCTACGCTAATTGGTATATGAAAGTAATTATGGTAGGAAAAAAATTACTAACCCCTAAGACCTAAAAGTTCCTGAAAGCACGAAATGTGACACTAATAAAAGCGGACTACCACAAGGCTACAATGTGCCAGTCTGGTGAGCCATGCTCACAGGAAATCCTAAGTACTACCCCTTCACTTTACTGTTAAACCCCCACCCCCCCCCAAAATCTTCAATGGTATATTAGTATCTAAAAGGTTACATCCAAATTCTCCATCATGGCATTCAAAACCCTCTTTAACGTGGTCCCAATTTACCAGTCCAAATTTATCCCCCACTTCTAAACAGAAATTATCCATACCATTTAGTGGTCTCCTCACTACCCACTAAAGACAGTATCTCATTTCCACCTCTGTACCTTTCTTTCTTTGTTCATACTACTCCGTATGGTGTGACATGCCTTCCTCTTCAAATGCTCCTTCTGTGCTCCTTCAACTGACAAGCATTTCCTGAGGATCTATGCTCCTGAAGACCACCACAACTTCCAATTTCTCCATGAGTTTTCTTAGAACTGCTTCAGTCCACACAGATCCCTTGTGAACACCTTGTGCTCTACAATCGAACACTGGCTGAAAATGAACTGGAATTCCAATATTGTAGCAGCCTCCTATGTCTCCCATTTAAAAAATCTCTGTCACACTCTCTCCTGCTAAGATTATAGGACAGGAGAGACTTAACCTCCTCAATGACAATAACAGCTTATTATTGTTATTCTCTCTCATTTTAGTCACTCACTTACCAGAACTACAACAACTGGCACTCTGATAGAAGTTGGAGCAACAGCTGGAACATTCCTTAGCAGGAAGATGGGTAGCTGGTGGGAACACAAGAAAACACCAGTACCAATGCTGTAAATGGTATATTTCTCTCCTGCTCAGAAGAAAAGCAGCAGTTCATCAGCTACTTTGAGTTGGGACCCAAAAAGAGTATCGGAGGCTAACTACAGACCCCAGAATGAGAGGGCTCACAATGGCATCTGTGCAGCTGTCAGGACTGGAAATAAAGCCACCATCATGGTTTAAGTGTTCCTCATGCCTTCCTCAAAATTTTCTGTTATGAAAACTTTCAAGTGCCTACAAATTTCATTACTTTCAGTACACGCTGGAGATAATCCCTTCAATGTATGGCTTACCACTCTTAACGCTATACCTCAACTTCCAAGGTTAGATCTTTTTTCTCATCCCTAAACCCAGATCTAAAAATGATCCCTTGGCCTAAAATCTTTCTTACTGATACTAATTACTTATATGAACTATAATTTGCTCAAATATGCGAACACTGAAACAAGTGATTGAATCCCTCAAAACACAATGATTAAAAATGATCATGTGAAATTCCAACATATCCTTCTTAAAGAATTACAGGCAGGTTCTTGAAACTTATCAAGACCCCAAATTAAGATAAAAAATTCACAGAAAGCCAGAAGTTAAAGAGCTCTAATGCTCAAAGTACTCTGATACCCTTCATATCTTAAAAAAGCTTATGTTTAGGCCTTTTATCAGCCCAAATTGAGGAGCCCATATTGAGGAATTAGAGATAACCCAGTTTTTTAATAGGGAAACAGATAATATGAAAAAAGGGCAAAACGAGTTTCTCAGTTGAATCAACAGAAGTGACTGAAGAATTAAAATAAGAGTGCTATTTTAAAAAGAAAATACTGAATTAAAATCAACATATAATTCACTAATTTTTATATACTAAATGTAATTTTAGATGTTCAAACAAAATACTTTAAAATTTCCAAACTTTTCCTACTTCTCAAATCTCTGTAGGAATTGAGAGACACTTACTCGTAATTTTTCACAAGCTGATAAAGGCAAAGAAGAATTCCTAGCCAACAAGCACTGTTATCAGACTGAAGATAAAAGCCAATTTTGTCCACAATGGCAGTCCAGCGGCTTGGATAATCATGTTTGATGATATGGTGAATGCATGTAGTAAGTTGTACCCTGAAAGTCAAAAATAAACAATAAGGAGAAAGAAATGCTACCTAGATAAAATTCTGCTCACACAAAGAAAATGGCTGCTTAGACAAAAATAAATAAGTCACTGAGAAAAAACTACCCATTCCTACTGATTTAAAAGAAACCCAACAAATGTTACAAATGTAGGTGATTTTATTTTTCCTTATTTTTCATCCCTATCATCAACTGATGAGTTTCATTTAAAACACAGCTATTTTCATTAAAAATTCTGCAAAATCAGGGGCGCCTAGGTGGCTCAGTTGGTTACATATCTGACTCTCGATTTTGGGTGAGGTCGTAATCTCAGGGTTGTGAGATCGAGCCTTGCATTAGGCTCATGTTCAGTGCAGAGTCTGCTTGTCCCCCTCTGCCTCTCTGCTCTCTATCTAAAATAAATTCAGTCTTTAAAAAAAAAATTCTACGAAATCATATAAAAGAAAGAACTTTTAAATATCAAGACCATATAATATAAAGTATATGACACAGCATTCTACAGTTTCCTTTACCCCCCTCACCTGATCACACTGTTTCATAAATTTTACATGATGTTTAGAAGTTCTTGGTTTAAAAAAAAAAAAGTTGTTGTTCTTGGTTTTTATAAATATAAAAACTGCAGTAAGAAAATAAAACAAAAGGAATTTGCCTGTAACAGCATTTATTAAGTTTACTGCTATAAAAATGACAGGTTTCTAGATTCTGAAAAGACCCACTGAGCTGTCCCCTCCCAAACTCCACAAATTATGTACCTGAAACGATGGGTAAGTTTTAAAATATACATATACCTGATGAGCTCAGGAGAGTGGATAATAGCTTCTACAATATTTTCTCGAATACAATGTCGATCTTCTTCTGGAATAGTATAAGGGGATATATCCCCTGGTGCTGTTTCCCGATCAGGCCAATACTGTGTTATCATATTTTTCAAATAGATAACACCTAAAATGTAGATCAATTTGACAAAAGAGTATTTACTGTGAAAGCACTGTGACTACCCCTTATAAGTGTCCACACCTCCATTTAAAATACTGCACATTTTATTATTTTCAAAGTTGATAATCAAAACAGTTTAATTCTTAGCTACAGGAATCACCCCTGAAGTTACTATTAAACATACAGCCTAAGAAACTCTACAAATAAAAACACTATACAAACAAAACTATTAAGACTTTTTACATTACATTTATACTTTTTATCCTGCTTTCTGTAGGAAAGCTATTTGGATTAATTTTACCATATCAATTTTCCAAATGAAGCCTCTAAAGACAAAACCACATATATGTACCACACCACTCCCACAATTAATAACACTACTATAGACTGAATATTTGTGGCCCTCTCAAATTCATATTGAAATACAAACCCCCAGTTTGATGGTATTAGGGGTGAGGTCTTTCGTGATTAATGCCTTTATAGGAGAGACCCTGGAGAGGTTCCTCCCCTCCCAACATGTTGGGTTCTAAGAACCAGAAAGTGGGTCCTCATCAGATACCAAATCTGCTTGCTCCTTGATTCTGGACTTCTCAGCCTCCAGAACTGTGAGGAATATATTTCTATCATTCAGTCTATGATATTCTGTTATAGGAGCCCAAACTGAGTAAGACACACAAAGGCTGTTATTTTTATCATAGGAAAATTACAGTGTAAAATGTTTTAGTCTAAATTCAAGCATTTCATTAATATACCACAATCATACCACTTCAAATTCATGTTATTTTATGGGAGAATGTGCTGTGTTCAAAACTTACAGATTACTATTTTCTGTTAGCTATCACACCGCTATCTTGAATACTGCTAGTTAATGCAAGATGAACTAGATTGCTAACAATGTTTTTTATCCAGTCCTCTACCCCCAAATGAGAAAAAGAACCCTCAATCACAAATGTATATGATGTATAGGAAATGGAAATTATTCAAAATCAATTATCAAATTCTACAAAACACCAGCCCTTCTCTGATTAGTAATTAACTCTTACCTGGAGTATTACACCTATTTGAATAGCATAACTGGTATATCTATGATTTTTATATTCTACTTTGCTCTATCTTGGGAATTATTACTCCATCTTATAGTATCTCAAAAAAAATCGACTGCACATTAAAATACCCTTTAACAAGTTTTAAGACAAACTACCTCTACAGTAAAGAGCACTGACTCAGTATATATGTTTTAGATTAGTACTATTTCCAGAATTTTGATTCTTTAGCTCCAAAACAGAACAGATTAAAATTAAGACTTGATACAGCCCTATGTCTTCTGCATAGAGCCTCTGAATCTTTCTATCGTAATGTATAAAAGAATGGGTATATATATTTATTTGTATAATTATGATTCAGTATTTTAAGTTACTTGGTCTACAAAACACATAAACAAGTGAGAACTGCACTGTAAGAATATCGTGATTCAAAGTCTATTCCATCCAGGATACTTGGACTCTGCTACAAAGACCAAATGCATCTCTCAACTCTAGCAGATGGAATCACCATATGCCCTACACTAAAGAGTATCATTCAATTATTAAAAGAATGTAACTTTTAAAATAATGATTAGATTTTTAAATTCTTGACTAATTCCACAGTTTGGCTGCTTCTGGTTTTGCACATACTAACTATACAACTTTCTAGTACAATTTAATTTTGTTAATGCACATAATCAAGTGTCAAAATGTTAAGGTCCCTCCTAAATGCCACTTTCAACATCTTAGACAAAGATTATTTTATTAGTTTCAGAGGCAGAATTTAGTGACTCATCAGCTGTATATAACACCCAGTGCTCAATACACCAAGGGCCCTCCTTAATGCCCATCACCCAATTATCCCTTCCCTCCAGCAACCCTAAGTTTGTTCCTACAGTTCAGTGTCTCTTATGGTTTGCCTCCCTCTCAATTTTCATCTTATTTTTCCTTCCCTTCCTCAATGTTCACCTGTCTTGTTTTTTAAATTCCATATGAGTGAAATCATATGGTATTTGTCTCTCTGAGGCGAAGATTCTTATCTACAAAATAACCAAATGGGAAAACGCCAACTTCATTAGCAAAAGAGAAATGACAGTTAAAATAATAAAAGCAACTTTTTTCTATTTAATTAGAAATAAAAAAAAAAAGATTTACTCCTGACCAGGGTCTAGTGAAATTACTATTATTTCATAGGCCCCCAAAAATGTTCCATTGTTATCTGCATATTTACCAATATTTTAAAAAATAATAAACTTACATGCATTCATTTATTTACTGAGTACGTTTGGTGTACCAGGCAATATTTTAGGTACTGTGAATACAACTGTTAATGAAACAAATCTAAGACTAAATGCTAACACTTGAGAAATGGTTCACTTCATATGGCACATTATGGTAAATTATTTAGTCACTGAAATAAATTTTAAGACTAACATTACGTAAAGAAAAGGGATGAGTTTACTACACATTGAATGAAGCAAAAAAATTAACAAAATTGATGTACAGAAAAGAACAGCAAGAAACACCAGAACATAGCTAGTTTTTCTAGAATGGTGAAATTTATATTTCCTATAACAAAATTAATA
Source organism: Potos flavus (assembly GCA_028534135.1). Lineage (NCBI taxonomy): Eukaryota > Metazoa > Chordata > Mammalia > Carnivora > Procyonidae > Potos > Potos flavus. The sequence goes on along the minus strand of CM052884.1, from coordinate 54,436,161 downwards.
TACCTGCAAATAAATTAAGTAACAGGACACTAAAGATGTGAATTCCATTATTTTGCAGACCAACAGATAATATGAGAAGTAACTCACCACATTTTCACAGAGCATTTGGTACTGAGAGAATTGCTCAATTTATCTTATTGAAACTGGAACTAAGAAATACAGTAGTCCACCCCCTTATGCACAGATTCACTTTCCATGGTTTCAGTTACCTGTGGTCACCCACAGTCAGGAAGCAGATGACCTTTTCTGACATACTATCAGAAGGTTAACAGTAGCCTAGCACCATGTCAAAATGCCTACATCATTTATCTCACCTCATCTCATTACACAGGCATTTGATCTTTACGGATCATCACAAGGGCGAGTATAGTAAAATAAGATATTTTAAAAGACCACATTCACATACCTCTTATTACAGTATCCTGTTATAATTGGTCTAAGTTATTATTAATTATTGTGGCTAAACTCTTACTTGCCTAATTTACAAATTAAATTTTATCATTAGGTATGTATGTATAGGAAAATATGTATTATATACAGCATCGGTACTATACACAGTTTCAGGCATCCACTGAGGGTCTTAAAATGTATCAGTCATGGATGGGGGGGGCTACTGTAGTACTTTTTAAATGGTTAAAAACAGTAAATGCACAAGCTCTAAGGAGCTACTGCATAAACAAAGGGGTTTGTATCTTAGAATCATCCACCAGGCTACACAGAATCTTTTAATAAACCCTATCAATTTCTCTTTTCAGCTTCTCTTTTAATTCAATGAAACACCACATTCCTTTAACTATGCCATCAATACCAAGGCACTAGCCGTTTATAGTAAACACATGAGGGCAAACAGATTGTCAGGGAAGAAATATCACTGAAGGGCCACCCAACATACCTCTGCTATTCAACTATGAGCCTTTTAAATAACTGATTTACATAAACCCAAGAAAATAATTCAGTAACTTGCCTGCCTGTCTCACAGGTAAATCCAGTTGTTCCGACATAGTAATCTGAAGCAGTGTTGAAACAAAATTCAGAGACTTGTGTGCCTACAAACAAAAAAAAAACAGGTTTTAAATTTCTGCAAATAAATATTCTCAGTACTCTATTCCACTGTTTGACTGGCACAAAAGGCTACCCACCCACAAGCTGGTCCAAGCCTTATTTCTCATCACTCACCGACAATGAACTAAAAAAAAATTTAATAACCGAACTCCCTAAAATATTCTGGATGTTTGCATTTGCCTTCATACTGCTCCACTTCCCATTTATCCTAACTGGCACTCTTAACCTACAATTAACCTACATGAACAGCTCAAGAACAATATCCTCTTTAATACCTACTTCCCCAATTCAGTAATAATTTCTCCATAGAGATGTTCTACTGAGTGAGTAGACAAACTAAGTCAGTAAAAATTAATAGCCTGGGAAGTGGTTTCCAAAGTGCTAATAATGTTTTATTTCGGAATATGGCTATTTTACCAAAGTGTGTTCAGTTTGTGAAAATTAATCAACTATACCCTTACAATGACTATTCTTTATGCATTTAAATAGAAAATTAAAAATCAATAGCTTTGAACATACAATAAAAGTAGGATACAAACTATATGATGATAATTTAATAAATACATTTATATGAAATTCCAATGCAGCATATACAAAAATAATGAAATATACCCAAAATGTTAATATAGTTATCTCTTGGGCGGTGGGATTATAAAGGAGCTATTCTTCACATATTTTCTATTTTCCGGTTTATACTACAGACCCTGGTCACTTTCATTAACAGTAAAAAAGTTACTTAATGATTCCTAAACTTGTCATATTTGTTTCTGGTTTTTTAAAAAAAGAACCAAACACTCAAGTTATATGCCTTCTTGAATGTTTTCAGTCGCATTCCCTCTCCCCTAATATAACTACCACCTATGTCCTCTCTTCCTTTCTGCCCAAGTTTTAGTATTTTTTCTGCACATGTTCACATGAACAATAGTATATTTTAGTTTCTTTTTTACAAATTTCCCCCCACCAAAATATTCCATACATTCTTAGAAACAAAAATTTCCCTTTGGATACAAATAATTTCTTCTACATTAGAACCTGGAATTCTGTCACTCCAAAAATTGTTTATTTAAATATTCCTGGTGCATGACCCCATGCCAGGAGCTGAGAATACAAGGTTGAAACAAAACAATAAGGTTCCATGACCTCATGAAAACTTAAGAGTTTAATGTGAAGGACCGTGAAGATAATCAAACAAGTAATTACAATAAAGTACAGTAGAAGAGACAGTTGGGAGAATCAAAAGGAGAATCGCTTAAAGACCCGAATGGGAGTAGTTAAGTTGATGAAAGGCAGGTATTTGTCCTTTCTGGTACTCTAAACACCATTAACCACTATAACTTTCTTGAAATATCCTTCCAACTATGCAATTCACAGACCACTTTACCTTCTCAGATTCCTTTGCTGGTTTCTTATCCTATTTAAACTATAACTGCTCAGTCATAGGCCATCTTTTACACTCCCCAGCTGATTTTACCCAACCACAGTCTTTAAATATTATTTGTCAGATACATTATTTCCGGTCCACTTCGCTCTTAGAAGAGACATATTTAACATCCCTACCTTCATAGGCTTCTCAAATTTATTACATTCAAAGCATCTTCTCCCCTAAAGGCTATGTTTCTACTTTCTTATACCACTTCTCCCCACCTTTTTCATCACTATTCTCAATTACTTATGTCTAATACCTGAATGACATCTTTAATACTTCACTCTTTTTTATCCCAATTCAATGTGTCAGGACCTGTCAATTCTATATCCAAAATACCTATATAATTAATATACCCACTTTTTCCATTCCCACTAACATCAGCCTAGTCCAAATGACTATCATCTTTCTTTTTTTTTTTTTAATATTTTATTTATTTATTTGACAGAGAGAGAGAGATCACAAGTAGGCAGAGAGGCAGGCACAGAGAGAGGGAGAAGCAGGCTCCCCGCCGAGCAGAGAGCCCAATGCGGGGCTCGATCCCAGGACCCTGAGATCATGACCTGAGCCAAAGGCAGAGGCTTAACCCACTGAGCCACCCAAGCGCCCCGACTATCATCTTTCTTAATGTAAGTATTCCCCACCCCCACCATTCTCCATTTAAAAGCCAAAGGTCTTTAAAATTGTAAACCAACCCCCTTAAAAAAAAAACAAAACTTGGGGCGCCTGGGTGGCTCAGTGGTTTAAAACCTCTGCCTTCGGCTCAGGTCATGATCTCAGGGTCCTGGGATCGAGCCCCGCATCAGGATCTCCGCTCAGTGGGGAGCCTGCTTCCCCCTCTCTCTGTCTGCCTCTCTGCCAACTTGTGATCTCTCTGTGTCAAATAAATAAATAAAATCTTTAAAAAAAAAAAACTTTTAATAGCTTTTTAAAAAAATTTTATTTGTCAGGGCACCTGGGTGGCTCAGTTGTTAAGCTGCTGCCTTCGGCTTAGGCCATGATCCCAGGGTCCTAGGATGGAGCCCTGCATCAGGCTCCCTGCTCAACGGGGTGCCTGCTTCTCCCTCTCCCACTCCCCCTGCTTGTGTTTCCTCTCGCTGTGTCTCTCTCTGTCAAAAAAATAAATAAAATCTTTAAAAAACGAAATTATTTGGGGCGCCTGGGTGGCTCAGTGGGTTAAAGCCTCTGCCTTCGGCTCAGGTCATGATCTCAGGGTCCTGGGATCGAGCCCCACATCAGGCTCTCTGCTCAGCAGGGAGCCTGCTTCCTCCTCTCTCTCTCCACCTGCCTCTCTGCCTACTTGTGATCTCTCTCTCTGTCAAATAAATAAATAAAATCTTTAAAAAAAGAAATAAATAAAAAATAAAAAAATAAAAAAAAGAAATTATTTGTCAGAGAGAGAGAGAGCACAAAGCAGGGAGTGGCAGGCACAGAGAGACGCAGGCTCCCCACTAAGCAAAGAGTCTGATGTGGGAATTGACCCCCGGACCCTGGGATCATGACCTCAGCTGAAGGCAGAGGCTTAACTGAGCCACCTAGGCGTCCCAATAGCTTTCTACTCTACTTCCCAAAGGCTAAATAAGGGCCTGTATTATCTTGCCCCTGCCTATTTCGTCTCATTTAAAAAAACTTTCTCACCTCCTACTATCCCACCTTACCAGCTGCCTTTAGGTTCTTTCAACAACAAACATAATTACTCCACAGTCTAAGCTGTGACTTTCTACCTATAACACTCTTCCGTCAACTGCTCCACCAGAGTTAATGGATTCACAGCTTCACATTCTTTGAGTTTCCACTTAAACATTTAGAGAAAGCTTTCCTGACTGATCATTCAAGCTAAAGAACGGCTCCCTATTACTCTCATAATCTCCAGGGTTTCTTTTTTTTTCTGTAACATTTATTACATATTTATAATTATTATATTTATAGACTGGTTTGTGTCTGCCTCTTCTGTTAGATTTTAAGCTTCACTGATAGCAACTATTACTATTTGTATACCCAGTTCCTCATGATGCTTGGCATTTAAGGTGTTCAACAAATTTATTAAATGAAGAACTGAAATGAATCAACAAAAAAAAATGCCTTGGAAGCAACAGTGAACACTTAGGGGCAGTGTAGTATAAAAGAGTACTTATATTAAAGAGATAGATGAGCCCACAAAGGACACTACTATCCATGCTAACACTACGGCACTTTTAAGGCCATTTATATTATAGTATATATCTTATCTCCTGCATCAAATTATGAATCCCTGGAATGGACAGCTAGAATCAGACAGTTTGATTATATATACAAGTGATGCTACTTCCAACATTTTTAACTCTTGAGCAAGTTGCTTCAGTAAATCTAAGACTTAATTAGAAAATTAGTGTAACAAAATCTGCTTCACAGGATGGCTATAAGGAGTAAGTGAAAGAGGCGCCTGGATGGCTCAGTTGGTTGTGTGCCTGCCTTCAGCTTGGGTCATGATCCCGAGGTCCTGGGATGGAGCCCAACACTGGGCTCTCCGCTCAGCGGAGAGTCTGCTTCTCCCTCTCCTTCTGCCCCTCCTCCCGTCTTGTGCTCGCTAGCTCTCACTCATTCTCTCTCAAATAAATAAATAAAATTTTTGAAAAAGGTGAAATATATAAAATATCATAGTAAATGTCAAGACGTAACAAATGTTGTTTTATCTCCATACACAGAAGAATCTCATCTTTCGCAGAGTATGTTCTAAAGTCAGTAGGGCATAAACTGAATATTGCCAAATGGTTCTTTAGTTCTTTAAATGACTTATAAAATACAACATTTGTGGTTTTGTATATACAGGGTTCTCTCAAGGCCCAAATACTGAGGTTTTTCCTTCTGATTAAAAAGGACTGCTTTCTATGATTGGAACTCCAAATGAAGTTGTCGGATTATGTGTAGGGGTCATGTTAAAATAACAAAAACCACCACAACCACCACTGTTTTTGTTGGCTAGCCACATATATAGGCAAATGTGAGTTAAAAATGAGCATATGCCACTAACTATATCTTCCTACAAGCACAACAGGTACTCCACAAATGTTACATTAACAAAAGACCTTTATCAATTTCTAACTTAAGATTTAAATATAAAAAATAATACCCCAGGGGCACCTGGGTGGCTTAGTCAGTTAAACATCTGCCTTTGGCTCAAGTCAGGATCTCAGGATTCTGGAATCGAGCCCCATGTCAGGCTCCCTGCTCAGCATAAGTCTGCTTCTCCCTCCCCCGGCCTTGCTCTCCACCTCTCTCAAATAAATAAAATCTTTAAAAAAAAAAATAAATAAAATCCCAAGAGTACTTGAAGGAAACCACAGTAAATATTTTTATCATCTTGGTGGAAAAAAACCTAAGCGTGACACCAAAGACTGAAGGCCATAAAATAGTTTTTGTCTCAAGAAGATAAAAAAGTAAAAAAAAAAAAAGAAGATAAAAAAGTAAGAATTGTAGATGCCTACCTCCCCCTCTGTCTGCTGCTCCCCCTGCTTGTGCTCTCTCTCTGACAAATAAATAAATAAGATCTTAAAAAAAAAACCAAACTAGATTGTGATGGTGTTACAATTTGCTAAGTCTACTAAAAATCACTGAGTTTCACTTAAAATGGGTATATTTTATGGCATGTACATTATACCTCAATAAAGTTTAAAAATGAAGAAAAAAAAAAAGACCATGAATCCGTACAATTATGTAACAGATCAAATAAAGATACACATTAACTGTTCAAATAGGAAACCTATACTTTTAAGCACTAGGTTATCTCTAATAACTTTCTGGCATTCTTGGGTATAGCAAACTATAACATTTAAAAATTTCTAACACATATTAACTATTAAATTTATTATCATATATTGAAAAGACCTTCACATTTTATAGTAATTTAAAAGATAAATGTAAGTAAAAATATCTCTAGCATCGATCTTTATCATAAAAACTCCTAAAAATCTGAGTAATTATAGTATTATTCTCAACAGTTTGGCAAACATTGACATAGACCAAGATGCTACAATAAATCTTTTAGAGTATGAGTTAGAGTATAAATGTAAACTCTAGATGTTGGCACTAATTATAGGCCCTTCTTCAAGCTCCTGGTTTCCAGAAATCAGAGAACCAGGAGAACCGAGGCAACAAATAGGTCATTATACATCATTGAGTAGAGCTAAAATTGCTAAAACTCAAGTTTAAAAGCTGCTAACCATAACACAACACTACCTTTCTAGACAACTTCTTCTCATTATCTGTCATTAACCCAGATAATTCGACATTTACCCTTAATCCATTTCATCAAAATTCTTCAGTAGCCACAACTCCATCTCCCTTTCCTTTACCTCCTCTCCACCTACTGGTACTTAAAATTGTCAGACACTACAGAGATAAAAGATCACTATAAGATAGGTGGGGGTATTACTAATTCTATTGGACTAACAGGTAAATTTTTGAGTTAAATCCTAAAGGATTTAAACCCATTGAGATGGGGAGAAAAGATTTTTAAAAGGAAAAAAAGTATGGGTTATATATTTTTTAAGATTTGATTTATTTGTCAGAGAGAGCACAAGCAGGGGGAGTGGCAAGCAGAGGGAGAAGAAGCAGGCTCCCTGCTGAGCAAGGAGCCCATGTGGGACTTGATCCCAGGACCCTGTAACATGACCTGAGCGGAAAGCTGATGCTTAACCAACCGGGCCACCCAGGCCCAGGCGTCCCAAAGCATGGGTTACATTAAAGAGATTATTATGCAAATGAAAGACAACAATGAAAGACAAAACCAATAGGTAAATTGTGACCATATCAAGATCTAGTAAGTGGAACTTTTTTTTTTTTTTTTTTTTTACACAGCAGCCCCTGGGTAGCTCAGTCAGTTAAGTGTCTGCCTTCAGCTCAGGTCATGATCCCAGTGTGCTGGTATCCAGTCCCACATCAGGCCCCCTGCTAGGTGGCGAGTGTGCTTCTCCCTCTCCTTCTGCCACTCCCCACTGCTTGTGCTCTCTTGCTCCTGCTCTCTCAAATAAATAAATAATCTTTAAAAAAATTTTTTTTACACTATCAGATAAGATAAGGTCTTAAAGCAGTATCAAGGATGTAATTCTAGGATATATGACTATAAAACATCACAGATGGAAAGCTATTATTACCAGGTAGTAATAGGCCTGAAAAACTTCTTCTCCATGGGCAGCCTTTCCCCACTTCCCAAAATACGTCTAACTTTACAAAAGAAAAAGATGAAAAATACACATACCCACATAAACAAATTTCCCTGACCCTACTATGCCTTTAACCTAGTCTTATTCCCATTCCCTTTCCAGCATTCTACTAACACTGTATTCAGAAAATTGCTTTCTCCAAGGTCACCAATATTTTAAAAGCTTTCCCCCCCAAAAGTCTTCGTTCTGCTTTAACCTCCCTCATTTAGAGATGTCAACAACCCTTTCTTTTTCTAATAACTTTTTACTTATTATATAAACAATTCATGTTCACTAGTAGAAAATCTATGAAATTCACTTAAGTAAAAAGGAAACGAAATTAACCACAACCAACCTTCTTACTTAAAATTCCTTTTCTTGTTTTCCTACGTTTTTTAAAAATATATATATTTTTAATTTATTTGAGAGAGAGAGCAAGAGCACAAAGCAGGAGGATCAGCAGAGGGAGAGGGAGAAGCAGGCTCCCTGCTTCTCTCTGCTTAGCAGGGAGCCCTCTATGGGGCTTGATCCCAGGACCCTGGGATCATGACCCGATCCGAAGGCAGTTGCTTAACCAACTGAGTTACCCAGGCACCCTTCTTCCTCCTCCTTTTATGCACAATTCTCCAGTCTCCTTTTTCCTGTTTCTCAAAGTTCCAAAAATGGGCATGGCCAACAGTGAACCCCTCCAGTACACCCTACACCTCTAGATCATACTCCCTTTCTTTTAATTTACTGAGAAAAATAACTTTTCCATTGTTCTCTCCTAACCTTCAATTCCACATTCCCTATTGTCTGCTATACATTTTCTATCTGATGTTTACCAGCTCCTCAAACCCAACCTAAAACTTAAGTCATGTTTTTCTCCAATGTTTCCCCTCCGGACCCATACTTTTCAATGTAATTACCTAATGTCAGTAACTTTTATAGCTAACTCTTTAAGAAGTAACCTTTTATTATTTCTCTCCATTGGAATGCAACCAAAGAGAGCTTCAATTAGCTACTGTACTTTACACTATTTATAAGGAAAAAGACAGGCATAAGGGCACTGTGACATCAAAGTACATTAATGAATATAACCAGATAGTTTCAAGAGCAAAGGGATTTCTAATTTTTCTGTTTCACTAAAGAATTTGAAAAAGACAGGGGTGCCTTCGTGGGGCAGTCAGTTAAGCATCTGACTCTTGGTTTTAGCTCAGGTGGTGATCTCAATGTGATATCTAGCTGACACAGTCTGCTTAAGATTTTCCCTCTCCCTGTCTCACCCAACCCCCGGCACGCTCTCTCAAATAAATAAATCTTAAAAAAAAAAAAAAGAATTTGACAAAGACAAATACTACACAAAATATTAGGCATAGTGAGGTTAAATCATCACAGTGGTAGAATCAGGGCCAGGCTTGAGGCTCTTCACTATGTCTTCCAGCTTTTCATTAAATAGTGGTAATACTTAAATGCTCTTCCACCAAGGAGTTTAAAATAACTTCTTAATTACAAACTACTTTAGTTAAAAAACAAAAATACAGGGCGCCTGGGTGGCTCAGTTGGTAAAGCGACTGCCTTCAGCTCAGGTCATGATTCTGGAGTCCCGGGATCGAGTCCCACATCGGGCTCTCAACTCCGCGGGGAGTCTGCTTCTCCCTCTGACCTTCTCTCTTCTCATGCTCTCTCTCACTTTCTCTCTCTCTCAAATAAATAAATAAAATCTTAAAAAACAAAAACAAAAACAAAAAAACAAAAATAAATTACTTTAGTAACCAAAAGAAAAAACACTAAATCAAACTCATCACTAATATGCCACTGATAGAAGCAAACAATAAGTAAAATAATATATACATCTATTATACCTGAAAAAGAAATTTCCTTATAAATATTAATATGGTGGTATCTCTCTTTCAAATCTTTAACATGCTATGTCACTGATTAACTTCTTGTGTAACCGCCAAAGTATCCAGGGACTTTCCCTCTCCCAAATTCAAAACAGTTATCTACTTAGAGATATTCCTAATTAAGTAATGTTAAATATACATTATATTCTCATAAATATTTTGCTGAATTTGTAGACATGCCAAATTGTACTATAAACATGCCATCATTTTTCACTTTTCCAGACCTAACATTTTTATTAATTGAACATTTCATAAGTCCTTTATTATTTTTTTAAAGATTTTATTTATTTATTTGACAAAGAGAGAGAGATTACAAGTAGGCAGAGAGGCAGGCAGAGGGAGAGGGGGAAGCAGGCTCCCCGCTGAACAGAGAGCCCAATGTGGGACTCGATCCCAGGACCCTGAGATCATGACCTGAGCCAAAGGCAGAGGCCTTAACCCACTGAGCCACCCAGGCGCCCCTTCATAAGTCCTTTAATAAAAGAAAATCAAATTCATCACTTATAAATAAAACATATCACTTACAGTAGCAATTGTAATCATCTGTGAAAATCCTAAAAGTGACTTAGGTAGTTTAAGAATTTAAAAGGTAAACACAAAGTATCAAGAAACTTAGCAAAGCTAAGTCCACTTTGTCACATAAAGCATGTGAGCAGCTTTTCTACCTACATAACCATTTTACAGCACATTAAGCTTAGGAACTGAAGGTTTAAAAGGCTCCTAGGTAAACCTTCTAATTCTATTTAGAGCATTTTTCTTGCTGCAAGTTTAAGAGGGGAAGGAATACTGATGCTGAGATCATAGCTGCCTTAAGCGAAGTCAGATTTAATAGGCTCCTTATCTAAAACTTACGCATAGCTCTATTATAAGTCCCAACGACATGCATTTGTGAGGGCTGTGTTGACTATGAAACTCCAGAAAGGCAGGAAATCATGAATTTCTATTAACCACTTAGCTCAGCGCGTATCATAAAGACATTTGCTATTAAATGAACCAAGGGGGCCTGGGTGGTGCAGTCAGTCAAGTGCCCGACTCTTGGTTTCAGATCAGGTCGGGATCTCAGGTAGACTGAACCCTGTGTCAGGCTCTGCACTGAGTACCAGTTGGCTTAAGATTCTCTCTCCTTCTCCCTCTGCCCCTCCCCTGCCCTCTCTCTAAAATTAAAGAAAAAAAAAAGGGGGCTGCCTGGGTGGCTTAGTCGTTAAGTGTCTGCCTTTGGCTCAGGTCATGATCCCAGGATCCTGGGATGGAGCCCTGAATCAGGCTCCCTGCTTGGCCAGAAGCCTGCTTCTCCCTCTCCACTCCCGGTGCTTGTGTTCCCTCTCTCGCTGTGTCTCTATCAAATAAATAAATAAAATTTTTAAAAATAAATAAATTAAATTAAATTTAAAAAAAAAAGAAGAACCAGATTGGGAAGTGTTATTCAGAATAAACATTTCAAAAAAATTTTCCCTGACATTACATTTTTAAAAAATATTTATTTATTTGAGAGGGAGAGAGAGAGAGCGCACACACAAGTGAGGGTAGAGGGGCAGGAGGAGAGGAAGAGGGAGAAGCAGACTCCTTGCTGAGCAGGGAGCCTGACTGGATGCTCGATCCCACGGTCCTGGGTTCAAGATCTGAGCGGAAGGCATACGCTTAACTGACTGAGCCACCCAGGCCCCTCCCCTGACATTAAATGTAAAACTTCACTTCAAATGTAAGCTTGCTGAGAGAGAAGACTCTGTCTTGTATACACTACCAGATCTCCAGCATACAGATAGAATTTGCCATATGACAGGCAAATACTTTTAAAATATTTGAAAACAATCAAAAACAATTAGTTGTTGAGTGTCCATTCTCAGTTAATACTCCAAGATTTAAATAAAATCTTCATCTACAGATTTTACTCCCATTGGAGATAATTTCAAAGTCCATGAACTTTTAGAGTAGAAGAGACAGCAACCATCTAGTTCAAATAAAAATAGTTTAAATTTAAGGAATACATAAAACTGGGTCTTAAAAAGGTGAGCTTTCAGTTTACAAAGTATCACAGAAGGTCAGAGTAGGAAAAGATAGCATTTTAGATGGAATTAATGAGATTTGTGGATAGGAAAACTTCTTTTTTTTAACGATTTTATTTATTTATTTGACAGAGAGAGGGACCACAAGCAGGGGGAGTGGGAGAGGGAGAAGCGGGCTTCCTGCGGAGCGGGGAGACCGATGCGGGACTCGATCCCAGGATACCGGGATCGTGACCTGAGCCAAGGGCAGACGCTTAACAACTGAGTCACCCAGGTGCCCCTGAATAGGAAAACTTTTAGTTTTAGGTGATAAGAGCTTAACAGGAGGGGTGGGCAGCAGGAGCAAAGGTTTGTATAGAAAGTTTTCCACTGAAGAACACTGGCAGTGAAAGAAGGAAGAATGCAGAGACTATGTCTATTATAATAATCTGCCAAAAACCTCCAGAGATGTCTTTATCTTATAAATGAAGAAACAAGTATTTCTGAGTGAGTGAGAGTAGGAAGTAGCAAACAGTCTCTGGAAACAAAATAAACAATCAATGTTGAATGAATGAATACCAAATGTCATAGATTTTAGATTTCCTTAAAAAAAAAAAAACAACCAGGGCACCTGAGTGGCTCAGTGAGTTAAAGCCTCTGCCTTCGGCTCAGGTCATGATCTCGAGGTCCTGGGATGGAGCCCCCTATGGAGCTCTCTGTTCAGCAGGGAGCCTGCTTCCCCTCTCTCTCTGCCTGCCTCTCCGCCTACTTGTGATCTCTTTTTGTCAAATAAATAAATAAAATCTTTAAAAAAGAACGAACAAACCAGGGGCGCCTCGGTGGCTCAGTGGGTTAAAGCCTCTGCCTTCCGCTCAAGTCATGATCCCAGGGTCCCGGGATGCTCAAGTCATGATCCCAGGGTCCTGGGATCAAGCCCCGGATCGGGCTCTCGGGCTCTCTGCTCGGCAGGGAGCCTGCTTCCCCCTCTCTCTGCCTGCCTCTCTGCCTACTGGTGATCTCTCTCTCTGTCAAATAAATAAATAAAATCTTAGGAAAAAAAAAAAGCTTTAAAAAAACCAAACCAAAAAACCATTTTTTTTTTTTTTAAAGATTTTATTTATTTGAGAAAAAGTGAGCAAGAGAAAAACCACAAAGGGGGGCAGGAGCAGAGGAAAAGCGAGAAGCACATTCTCTTGCTGAGCAGTGAGCCCAACACAGGGCTTCGATCCCAGGATCCTGCCTTAAGCAAACTCAGGACCCTGGGATCAAAACCCGAACTGAAGGCAAACACTTAACTAAGCCACCCAGGCGCCCCAAAAACCAATTTTTTAAAACTGTACTTCTAGATATACAGAAGTCTATTAATCTCAAAGTATATAATTTAAATGACAAATGAGATTCCTGTAGACAAATCTAAAGACTGAGAAACATTTCTATTACACAAGTTCTTACTTCTCTCTGCATACAACAAATATTTACTGAGAGTCCATAGTGTACCAGGCACTGTGCTTATAATTGTACCAATTTTCAATTGCTACCTACTAATGATCTCAGGGTTCAAATAGGCACTTGTGTTCCTTCTCCCTTAGTGCTGATCATTTTCCATGGAAATATACAACTACTATAGTTAGACTAAAACAGGAAATAAAATGTATGGCATTGTAGATGGGTTAAACGATGGGCACTTATGCAATAATTCAAATAATCTGGAGAGAACTTAGTAGGTGCCAAATACTTTCCTGAATTTTTTACATGTATCTCACTCACCCCACATGACACTATGACATATATACTATTACTACTTTTATTTTGTACATAAGGAAAATGATGCTTAGAAGTTAAATAACTTTCCTAACATCCCCCAGCTAGTACAGAACGCTTCATAGTTAAAAAAAAAAAAAAAAAAAAAAATCAAATAACTAAGGGGTTTTCAATTTTATTTCCAAGAAAGCTTGTATTTTTTATTGGTTTTCTCCAGTCTTTGAGGCAAAGCTTGTTACATGAAGATATCTCAAACTGGGAAATGACAACGTGATCAAAAAAGGTTAACAGTATTAGGAAAAAAAGGATCAAAATTTGTGCTATGCTACAGAGTAATAAGTCAGTGGGGAATATTAAAATTTAGCTTTAAAAAAAGATTTTATTTCTTGATAAGGGGCACAAGTAGGGGGAGCAGCATTCAGAGTGAGAGGGAGAAGCAGGCTCCTCCCCACTGAGCAGGGAGCCGGATGCAAGGCTCCATCCCAGGACCCTGGGACCATGACTGGAACTGAAGGCAGACACAACTGACTGAGCCACCAGGCGCCCTAATACTAAATTTTATCTCAAAAATATCTGCCAAAAAGAGAGTCCTTACTGTGATCTCCAGCAGTTTAATGGAACTTTCTTAATTTTATCTATATGTAATATAAAAAAATATATAACTACTCTAAAAATTCTTAATTCGGAGGTGGTATAACAGCACTAAAGCCTATATTATCATTTGCTATAATTAAGTAAACTTTAATACTGACAAATCAGGGACGCCTGGGTGGCTCAGTCGTTAGGCATCTGCCTTCGGCTCGGGTCATAATCCCGGGGTCGTGGAATCGAGTCCCACATGGGGCTCCCTGCTCGGCGGGAAGCCTGTTTCTCCCTCTCCCACTCCCCCTGCTTGTATTCCCTCTCTCGCTCTCTCTCTCTGTGTCAAATAAATAAAATCTTTAAAAAAAAAATACTGACAAATCAAAGAATTGCAGTAACAAAAGACAAAAATTTCTCATCTCATGAAACTCTAAAATTATACTAGTGAGAATAAATAAAATATGTATAATAAACTAATGCTACAGAGAAAAATAAATGAAGGGAGATGCAGAGTGGAGTGTTGTAGTCAGGGGAACTCCTCGGTGATATGGAGAAAGCTGAACGATGATAGATCAAGTCTGGGAGATCATGGAGTAAAAGCGGATCCAAGCAAATGGAACAGTTAAGAGCAATCACTGTGAGGCAAGAGCACTTTGTTTTTAACTATCTGCACTGGAATACTTTGATAACATTTATAATTTTTACAGTTAGTGATTACTTCACTTAGCTGAAGACATTCACTCAAATGTCAGTAATCTTTTTCTTTTAACTAAGTGAACCAAAATATAATTTCAGTCGAATAAAAACAGTATGGAATGATTGCTTCATCCTGTCTTATCCAAGGCGAGAAGAGCCTGACGGAAATAAAAACGTTACTTCCTCATTATTACTACAGTCAAGCTTCTTCATCAAGACTTAGCTGGGATCTATTTCCTAAATCAAAGTTCTGCCACAAAAAAAGTCAAAGCAAGTTAAATGTTCAAATGGAAGCACTTCATTAAAATGGAACGAAGACTAGAACTGAGAGTATTCTAATTAAAAGAAAAGTCACCTTAGAAAAATTACTAATGAATTAAGGTGGAATAATTGAAAGAAATTTGCAAAATGTAAATAGCTAACAATCACAGAAATACAGGCTAGATCACAAATTTTCTTTGACAGAAAAGCAGAGTTCACTATTCCAGAGTATTCCAAAACCCTAACGGCTTAAGAATTAAGTAAAAAAAATACTATAAATACTATTTTGATTATTCATCTTCTAAAGATCAGCTTGTGAAATATTTATTCCAGGTCTCAATTACAAGATGTCAGTGCATATAACTAGACATTCAATACCTGCTTGAGGAATGAATGAATTTCAAATTTTTCTATAAGGGAACCAACTCTTTTTTTCAAATAATTTTTAAAATTAATTATAACACATAGCACTTTGAGTCAGAATAACAAAATCATGGTAGAAATCACTGTAACTAAACTTTTAGGGTGCCTAAACTTACACATGTATTAATAGTTCATAAACAAAATAATGTTCATCTTAACCTGTGTCTATCACAAAACAAATCAAAATAAAAAGTGATCCATAACTCCCTCCATATTTTCATAATGGTTCAAAATGGGAATTTGTTTCAGCACATTATTTTATATAAAAGAAATCTAAACTCCTCCCAAGGTGACTTTGAGCCTAAAAATTTGAGTATGGTGGGTAGGGGGCTGGGGCCTGGCTGGCTCAGTGGGTGGAGCATGGGACTCAAGATCCTGGGGTGGTGAGTTGGAGCCTGGCGTTGGGTGCAGAGGTTACTTAATCATAAAATCTTTAAAAAAATTTCTGAACATCACTCTTGGTATGAGCTGATGATGGTCGTATTTATATATATAAAACTTAACTTTTTTATTTTAAAATAACTTTACACTTAATTTGTGTAAACTCTGTGGGTAGTCTTCTTAAAATGTAAGTTCCTTGACGGCAGAGATCTCTAAAAAGAACATTGTACATTCAAAATGTCCAATTATGAATACTCCTGTGGCTTCTGTAAAGTCAATATAAATAATGCTTTTAAGTGAGTTTCCTACTAGCTAAGAGGAGCATAAAATAACTGAATTTCTACTTTAAAAAGGGGCTTTTTTTTTTCCGTTTAAAAATAAATGTAGACTGAACTTCACTAAAGCTTGCAGACTCAGTGGGATACCAAAAGACAATTATTAACTGGTATAAGTAATTACAGGGGTCCTTTTAAGAAGCCTTTAAAATACTCACTAAAATATAAAAAGTTGCAGAAATTTAGAAACAAACAATGAAACTGAAGATAGTACAATAATATACCCACATATTAAGGCTGTTTTCCAAAGGGTGGTCCCCCGAAAATAAAGGGGGAAAAGGGAACCAATCCTCCGCGAGTTGATAAGGAGCTTGGCACGTTTCAAGACACCCTGCCTTACGCTGTCTCACTTGACCGTCACAGCAACCCTGTGGCCTAATTTTATGAATGGGAGAAATTCAGCATCAAAAGGTTAAGCGACTTGTCCAAGGTCAGTCAAGAAAATTAGTAGTTCAACTCTACCTAGAAGGGTGCACTTCACCTGACACTTTCTACTACATCGCCCTGCCTCCCCAACTGAGGCACTAGCAGAGTAGAACAGTGAATCAGACTGATAGAGGTAGGTAGCCCGCACTACCCTAGCCCTGCCCAAGAGGCGGGGGCTTGCCTCTGAAAGCTCTCCCTAGCCGCTCAGTCGCTGAGAAGAAAGTTGTGCAGATCACCGATCAGCCCAGTGAAGTGACAAGCTGACAGGCGCAACCCCCAAAGGACCAGCTCTGCATTCCCAGGAGCCCCTCCGACCCCGGCGCCAGCGAGACTGCTCCCGGAAACGTCTGAAAAACCTCCCAGTGAGTTTCGCCCCCTCCTGGGCGCGAGGAACGAGCTGGGAATGAGCCAGAGGGCGGCCGGCCACCCAAGCCAGCCATGTGTCCAGCCCGTCACGCCCGCCTCGCCTCAGCCGGCTCCTCATGCCTTGACCGCAGCCAGAGGCCCAGCTCAGGATCCGACGCAAAGGCTGCCTTGGCCGCCGCCACCACCACAGCAGCCTGAGGCGCCCTGCCATGGCACTTGCAGTCAGGTCCCCGCCCCACCCCTCCAGTTGGGCCCCTCAGCGACGCCCTCCGCGCCTCTGGCCAGGCCCAGAGGGCTCGGCCTGCCACAGTCAGCCGCCCGCCCGGCGTCCTTACTTCATTGAGCTGGCGCTCCGCGGCCTCACGCAGGGCTGGGTCCATGGTGCCCCGCAGGGCCTCGATAATGGTGTTGGGGTCCATCGCAGAGCGGACTCGGTCAAACCCGGGGCTCGGGTGCTACTGGGCCAGGAATAGCGCCGCTCACTGCGCACATGGACCCGCCGCGCTCCGCAGCGGCAACCGGCGCGAAAGGAAAGAGAAGCGCCAAGGCCCCGGATAGAACCTCTTCGCCTCGGCGTGGAGGCGGGAGATGCTCCAGCCACTTCCTGTCGGCGCGCGCGCGGCGCACCTTGGGAGATGTAGTCCGCGAGAGCTTTCCGCAGCCCACGTGGCCCTGAACTGTCGCTCCTACAAACCAGTCTTGCTTTTCAAAAAGGAGAAATGTTCAAACTGCACAGAAAAAAATTAAAACAATCAAACGCAAAAAATTTCCCATAATAATATACCTATAGTGACCGTGAGGTGAATCTGATGCAATGTGTGATGCGATCCATTGCTAGTAGCTTTGTAATTGAAGGTAATCTTTTGAAAAGCAGTTTGAGATGTGTTTCTAAATGCTATAAAAATGTTCATAATCTTTGCCCCAAGAATTACCATTCATGAGACTTTATCCTAAGGAAATGACACAAAAGATTAAATGAGCTTTATGAGTGAAAGGTATTATAACACTACATATTTATGATTACCAAATACTAAAAATGGGGTTTTTATTGAATGTCCAAATTTTGGTAGGAACTTTATATAAATCACCTGTAAATGCAAAATAAGACCCCTATTAGACTCCCAGCTTCTTCTTCTTCTTTTTTTTTTTTTTGACTCCCAGCTTCTTTAAAACACTTAAAGAAACAGTTTCAGAAGGGTTAAATAACTTGCCCAACTTCACTTACTAAGAAGCTGACCTAGGATTTCCAATCCTAGAATGTTTCTGTTTTGAAAGTTTTCATTCTCTTCACGGAATCACTCTGCCTTTCAAGAGAAATGTCAATATTATAATTGCTAAGCAAATTAAAAGAATTCAACCAATTAAATATTTCACAGCCAATAAAAATTACAAATATATACATTGTAACAACACAAAAACAGTTATGTGAGGCTATGGCTTTGTAACAGGGACAAAAACTGGGAAAGAAAGCTGGCAAATGAAATCAATAGATTTTCTAGGATGGTAAGATTTTGAGTAATTTCCTTTCATATTTGTCATCATTGTAATAAAGTTATATAAAACATATTTACTTAAAACGAATCACAAATCTTCAAATGAAACTTGTTAAAAGATCACTTATTGTTTTCAGTTTGCAGAAAGGAGAAAAGGAGAGGGTATAGCTCAGGGGTAGAGCATTTGACTGCCGAAAGGAGAAAGGGGGGCACAAAAGTCTTTCCCCGGAATAGTGGACTTTGCAATATCTCTTATATGCTAACCATTGTGCCTAGAAGTGAGGTTTGTATAATTATTCCTAATTTACAAATGAAGAATCCAAGGCTCACATAAGCTACTTAAATTGTGAAAGATCACAAAATTTCCATAATATAACCTATTGTTAGCTCCGTCAGTGTAATGATAAAATCGGTTTAAGAATTTCCTCTCTCTGGGACTTCCGACTGGCTCAGTAGGAAGAGCATGTGACTCTTGATCTTGGGGTCATGAACTATTGATCTTGGAGTCCTGAGTTCAGGCCCCACATTGGGTCTACACCTAAAGATTACTTAAAAATAAATAAACTTAAAAAAAAAAAGAATTTCCTCTCCCTACCCATTCCACAATTGTGAGTCTTAAAAATAAGGATTGTGTTTTATTCACTTTTGTATCCTTATCTCCTACCATGAAGCTTAAATGTCTGCTAAGAGTTCAATAAATATTTTAATGAATAAATGAAGAAAGAAATGAATGAACTAGTGATGACTTGGTGGCTGAGCCAGAACTGAAACCTCAATCTTCATGATTCCAAAGCCAGTCCTCTTTGCACTACTATGTATCTATTTTAGATTCCAGAATTGACTTGTACATTATGAAATTGTGACAATTATAGCAGAGCACAATGTATGTAAAATACCTGACACATAAAAGTGCTCCAAAAATGTTAATTCCCTTTCCCTGAAACTGAAAGGGAGAAGAAGGAGTAGTGGAAAATAGGGTTTCTAAGCTACAGTACTGGGAACTGGGAACCAGCAAGTTTTGCAGATCTAAAGCTGGAGTGGGGCCTGTGTCTCATGCTTCAGATAGAGCTCATAGGATGCTAGATACCGTCTGGGGAGCCAGAGTTCCTTTCTCCACACAAGGAGCTTGGCTCCAGGACCCTTCAAAAGCTTAGCTGCAGGGTGATTAGTACACCTAACTTTTTTGTAGGTTTATTATTTTTTTGTCAAAGTGACACAGAGGATGTGACTTATATGACTGAAATTTAGATGTGAGCTCCTCCAGGGCAGGGACCATGTCTATTTCTTTGTGGCAAACACAGAAATGAACATGTGCTTAATAAATAAATGTGTGAAGATTAAAGAAAAAAACAGCTATATTAGGTCAGTATTAACATAAATAGATAAACTTTTTATCTCATCACTCCATCCCAATTCCTAGTACCACTATAGCCAATATAGATATAATGCCTTTTCAGGCAAGATTAGTCTGAGGAATTCAGAAAAGTATAAAATATTTTTGAGCTGGAATGGAATTGGACAAAAATAGAGATAAGGATCAATGTAGGGGTGACTTGGTTAACTAATCTTATAAATGATGGTTTTGTTGTTCAAACAGAAAAAAACATGTCTTCTGCAGGTATGAAAGGTAAGGAGGGTTCAGGGAGTGACCATACAGCTATAATATACCGGAACGAAAAGAATCCATTTTCCCTTTACAAACTTTCATTGGAGGCTTTTGTGGGTGAACACCGATGATAAGGCCTTGAGAATAAATATCTAGCACCCAAAGGTATCTTAAGATCTAGACTGATGTGTCGGAGATGACTGGGACTTTTTTGTTGTTGTTAAGTTTATTTATTTGACAGAGAGAGATCACAAGTAGGCAGAGAGGCAGGCACAGAGAGAGAGAAGGAAGCAGGCTCCCCGCTGAGCAGAGAGCCCGATGCAAGGCTTGATCCCAGGACCCTGAGATCATGACCTGAGCTGAAGGCAGAAGCTTTAACCCACTGAGCCACCCAGGCGCCCCGATGACTGGGATTTTGTCAAGACATTCCACAATTACCGAAGCCCCACGTCCTAAATATCTTATGTTAGGCCTATTTTAGATATCCCAAATATTTCAGACACAATTTTTCATGAAATTTAGTTTTTTCAATAATGGTAATCATTATACTTGTCACTAAATGAAATCCATTTTTATACCTCGGTAAGATTCTTATTCTAAGCAATTCAAGATGTAGGGCTTAGGGTGCCTGTATAGCTCAGTTGGTAGAGCATGGTACTCTTGATCTTGGGGTGGTGAGTTCAAGCCCAATATTGGGGGTAGAATTTACTTTAAAAATAAATAAATAAAATAAGCTTTCCTGTGCAATATCCTTTCCTAGGTGTCTGCTAACTCCTGGGACCACGACGGAAGGAAAAAAAAGGTGGGGGTTAAAAAAAAGACAAGGAAGCTAAAAAAAAGAGTGATTGATTATGTTCTGAGGCATGTACCAACTGTGCTGTCTTGAGTAAAACTTTTATCTCACTGGTCCTCATTTTTTTTTTTGTTTGTTTCCACCTGTGAAATGCGTAAATAATCCTACCTAGGCTCCCAAAATTATTCTGAGAATCAAATGAGGTTGGGAAGTGCTTTGTAATTATAAAGCTCACAACCAAAGTAAATTGTTATTGGTATTTTAAGAGAAGGGATGAGGAGAAAGGAAAGTTTGAGGGCAAGGAAGGAGAGTTATAGCAGGTGACAAAACCAGGACTTTCTTCAGAGCATCCTTCCTAGCAGCCATAATTCTGCACGTTCAGCAGCTTGGTATGTATGTATGTAAAGCTTAGTATGTGCAAGAAAAGGTAAAAGACAATGTCGTACAGAAATTGGCAAACGAAGACCATTCTTTATTGCATTTCTTTTAAATACACTGACTTGCACAAAATTGGAGTTCAGGCCCTAAACCATATAAACAATTTTAAAATCAACTTCATCAAAGTATTATTTACATAAAATTCAATGAAGTTTCACAAAATCATACGCTCATGTCAAGCTACCACAATCAACACAGAGATTATCTCCATCAGCCCTTTCCAGTTAATTCTTATGTGCTCAGCTCTGTACCTCATATGCCGACTGATGTGCTTTCTATCACTATCAATTAGATTTGCCTTTCCTACTATTTCATATAAATGGAATCATGCAGTAAGTGCTTTTTGTGTCTGGTTTTTCTTTCCATGATGTTGAGGGTATCAGTAGTTCCCTCCTTGTTGCTAAATGGCAGTCTGTTACCTGATATACAACAATTACTCATTCATCTGTTGCTGGACATTCAGTTTATAGTTTTACGCTATAAAACATATAAAAACATTTATAGTTTTAAGCTATTGTGAATTAAGCCGATGTGTACATTCATGTACAAATCTGAGTGTGGATATATGTTTTCATTTCTCTGGTAAATAGCGAAGAATGGAATGGCTGATTTGTATTATAAGTGTATATGTAACTTTATAAGAAACTGCCGAGGGTGCCTGAGTGGCTCAGTTGGTTAAGTGTCTGCCTTTGGCTTAGGTCATGATCCCAGGGGTTTGGGATTGATCCCCATATCCGGCTTCCTGGCCTCCTGGCTTCCTGTTCCTCAGGGAGCCTGCTTCTCCATCTCTCTCTGCCTGCTACTTCCCCTGCTTGTGTGTACGTGTTCTCAAGTGCAAATTCTCTCTCTCCCTCTCTCTGTCAAATAAATAAATAAAATCTTAAGAAAAGAAAAGATTATCTCCTATGTTTTCTTCTAGAAATTTTGTAGTTTTAGTATCTATGTTTTGATCTATGGTCCAGTTTGAACGGGGTGTGTGTGTGTGTGTGTGTGTGATGGAGGTAAGGGTTGAAGTTATTTGTTTCTGCATGTGGATATCCAGTTAATTAGAAATAGCACAATTTTTTTAAAAGTTTATCCTTGACCATTGAATTACCTTGGCCCCTTTGTTGAAAATCAATTGACCAAATACGTGTAGTTCTATGTTTGAATTCTCTACTCTGTTCCATTGATCTGTTTATCTGTGTCTATGCCAATATCACAACGTCTTGATTAATGTAGCTTTCTAGTAAGTCTTACAGTTAAGTAGTGTAAATTTTCCAACTTTGTTACTCTTTTTCAAAATTGTTTAGACTATTCTAGGTTATTTGCATTTCAAAATACATTTGGAAAATTCAGCTTGTTAATTTCCAGTTTTTTGTTTGTTTGTTTTTGGTGTGTGTGTTAATTTCCAGTTTTAAAAAGTCTGTTGAGGGGCCCCTGGGTGGCTCAATTTAAGCGTCTGCCTTTTTAGGCTCAGTTCATGATCCCAGGGTCCTGGGATAGAACCCCCATTCCTGGCTCCCTGTTCACCAGGGAGTCTGTTTCTCCCTCTCCCTCTGCCCTTCCCGGCACTCCCCCCACACACTGTTCGTGTGCACCCACACGCTCTGTCCCTCAAATAAATAAGTAAAATCTTTTTTAAAAAGACTGTTGAGATTTTGATAGATATTACATTTAATCTACACACCAGGGGGACCTGACTGGCTCTGTTGGTGGAGTGTGCAACTCTTGGTCTTGGGGTTGTGGATTTGAGACCCACATTGAATGTGTAGACTACTTAAAAATAAGATCTTAAAAAAAAAAATCTGCAGGGCATCTGGGTGGCTCAGTTGGTTAAGCGTCTGCCTTTGGCTCAGGTCATGATCCCAGGGTCCTGGGATCGAGTCCCACATCGGGCTCCCTGCTCAGCGGGAAGCCTGCTTCTCCCTCTCCTGTTCCCCCTGCTTGTGCTCTCTCTCTCTCTGTCAAATAAATAAATAAAATCTTTAAAAAAATCTGCACATCAACTTGGGTAAAATTAACGTCTTAACAATATTCAGTGTTTTGATCCTTAAACATGGTATATCTCTCCATTTATTTGGATATTTAAAAAATTTCTCCCAGCAATATTTTTAGTTTGCAGTGTACAGATTTCACACATATTTTCTTAAATGTATCCTTGAATATTTCATGTTATATATAATATATATCATTTCCAATTGTTTTTTAAATATTTTATTACTCATTATTTTTAACTGTTTTTGCTTATATCTAGAAAGACAATTGATTGTTGTATTTTGACCTTGCATTCTACAGTCCTGCTAAGCTAACTTACTGATTTTAGTAGTTTCTTTTCTAAATTCTTTAAAATTTCCTGTGCATATAATCAGGTCTTCTGCATTTTAAAATGGCTTTACTTTTTTCCCATACTTTAGCCACAGAGTTTTCACAGATTCTCTCCATCAGGTTAAAAAGGTTCCCTTTCATTTCTAGTTTTCTTAGAGTTTTTAACATGAACAGGATGTTGAATTCTGTCAGACATTTTTCTAGAGATATTGAAACCGTCGTATACATTTTCTTCTTTATTCTGTTAATGTGGTGAATAATATTAATTGATTTTCACATGTTGCTTTCCTAGAATAAACTCACTTGTCATAATATATTAACATTTAAAAAACATTTTTATATATTGCTAGAATCAATTAGCTAATTTTTTGGAGGCTATTCATACACATCTTCATGAGGGATATTGGTCAGTAGTTTTCTTTTCCTAAATGGCTTTACCTAGTTTTAATATTAAGGTAAAGCTATTCTCATAAAATACACTTTTTCCCCCTTTGTTTTCTGAAAGAATTTGTGTAGAACTGGCATTATTTCTTCTTTAAATATTTGGTAGAAATCAGCAGTGAAACTATCCGAGCCCAGGAGTTTTCTTTTTGGAAAAAATTTTTAATTACGAATGTAAGTTTTAATAGAATAGGACTATTTAGATTTAGGGGGAGAAGTACACTAAATTTTTACTTTGTTATTATTTTTAGTTCTCTCCTTAATGTTCTCTTTTAGATAGAGTTTTAAAAATTTAAGTACAGTTGACATACACTATTGTGTTAGTTTCAGTTGTACAATATAGTGATTTGATAATTATATACATTACAATGCTCACCATGATAAAGTGTGGCTACTATCTGTCACCAAAGTTTTTACAATATCATCAACTATTTCCCCTATGCTGTACTTTTTATCCCCATGACTTATTTATTTTATAACTGAAAGTTTGTATCTTTTTTTTTTTTTTTTAAAGATTTATTTATTTATTTATTTGACAGAGAGAGACAGCGAGAGAGGGACCACAAGCAGGGGGAGTGGGAGAGGAAGAAGCAGGCTCCCCGCTGAGCAGGGAGCCCGATGCAGGGCTCGATCCCAGGACCCTGGGATCATGACCTGAGCCAAAGGCAGACGCTTAACGACTGAGCCACCCAGGCGCCCCATGAAAGTTTGTATCTCTTAATCCTCTTTGCTTATTTAACTTGTTCCCCCACTCCCACCAGTCTGGTAACCACTAGCTTGTTCTCAGTATTTATGAGAATGTTTCTATTTTGTTTGTTTGCTTTGTTTTTAGATTACATATATAAGCAAAATCATGTGGTATTTGTCTTGCTCTTTCTGATTTACTTTACTTAGCCTAGTACCCCTAGGTCCATCCATGTTATCACAAATAGCAAGATTTCATTCTTTTTAATGGCTGAGTAACCCTGTATTATATACATTGACGGAGAGAGAGAGAGAGACTCTATAACTTCCCAGCTTTGACATGACTGAAGTCCTTAATTTTCTGTTCTGTGAAATAGAACAATAGTAATTCTATCATTAGATTGTTGTAAGATCATATATACCAAGCAATTATCACAAGCCATGAACACAGAGTACAGGAAACTCAACAAGTGGTAATTTTTTTCTTTTTTCTTTTTTTTTTAAGATTTTATTTATTTATTTATTTGACAGAGAGCGAGAGATCACAAGTAGGGAGAGAGACAGAGAGAAAGAGGGAAGCAGGCTCCCCGCTGAGCAGAGAGCCCGATTCGGGGCTTGATCCCAGGACCCTGAGATCATGACCTGAGTCGAAGGCAGAGGCTTAACCCACTGAGCCACCCAGGCACCCCAACAAGTGGTAATTTGAACAGACATCTCACCAAAGAAGATATACAGATGCAAATAAGTATATGAAAAGATGCTCAACATCATATGTCATTAGAGAGTTGCAAATTAAAACAATGAGATACCACTATAAACCTATTGGAATGACTAAAGTCAAAAACACTGACAACACCAAAAGCTGGTGAAAATGTGAAGCAACAGAAACTCTTTCATTGCTATTGGAAATGCAAAATGGTACAAACACATCGGACATTTGGCAGTTTCTTACAAAACTAAACATATCATTTTTTTAAGATTTTGTTTGTTTATTTATTTGAGAGAGAGCAAGAGTGAGAGAGAGCACAAGCAGGGTGGGGGGGGAGCAGCAGAGGAAGAGGGAGAAGAAGGCTCCTCACTGAACACGGAGCCCAATGTGGGGCTCCATCCCAGGACCCTGGGATCATGACCTGAGCTGAAGGCAAACACTTAACTGACTGAGCCACCTAGAGGCCCCAAAACTAAACATATTCTTACCACACAACCAGCAATTGCTTTCTTTGGTACTTACCCAAATGAGTTGAAAATATATTTCCATACAAAAATCTGTACGTGAATGTTTACAGTAGCTTTATTCATAATTGCCAAACTTGGAAGCAACCAAGATATTGTTCAATAGGTGAATGGATAAATAAATCACGACGTTTATGCAATGGTATATTACTCAGCAATGGAAAGAAATGAGCTGTCAAACCACAAAAAGAGGAACCTTAAGTGTATGTTGCTAAGTGAAAGAAGCCAACATGAAAAGATTACATACTTTATGATTCTAACTAAATGACATTTTGGAAAAGGCAAAACCATTGGAAAAAGTGAAAATATTAGTGGTTGGCAGGGGCTCAAGGGGTGGAGAGAGAGATGAATAGATGGAGCGCAGAGGATTTCTAGGTAGTAAAACTACTCCCCATGATACTATAATAGTGGATACATGATCTTATATATTTATCAAAACCCGTAGAATGTACAACACAAAGACTGAATCCTAATGTAGTTGATAGACTTTTGTCACTAATATATCAATATCAGTTCATGAATTATAACAGAAGTACCACATTAATGAAAGATACTAATGATAGGGGAAACTATATAGGGAGGGATAAAGGGACAAGTGGAACCCATTGTATGTTCCGTTCGCTTTTTCTAAAATGCTCTAAAAAAATAAAACCAATTCAAAAATCAATAGTGGTAAAATGATAAAATCATATAAGTGGAGAACAAATTGGTGGTTATCAAGGGTTAGAGATGATAATGGAGAAGAGGGAAAAAGAAGATGTGTAAGTATAAAGGGAGTAGCACAATGGAGATGTGGTGATAACATTATCTTGATTGCAGCAGTAGTTACAAATCTATGCATGTGATAATATGACATAGAACTATGCACATACATTGCACCAATGTCACTTTCCTGGTTTTAATATTGTGCTACTTAAGATATAATGGGGAAATTGGGTGAAGCATACACAGGATTTCTCTGTACTATTTTTTTTAATTAATGTACAGTGTTATATTAGTTTCAGGTGTACAATACAGCGATGCAACACTTCTGTACATTATTAAGTGCTCATCACAATAAGTGTACTCTTTTTTTTCTTAAAGATTTTATTTATTTATTTGACAGAGAGAGATCACAAGTAGGCAGAGAGGCAGGCAGAGAGAGAGGGGGAAGCAGGCTCCCCGCCGAGCAGAGAGTCAGATGCGGGGCCCGATCCCAGGACCCTGAGATCATGACCTGAGCCGAAGGCAGAGGCTTTAACCCACTGAGCTACCCGGGCACCCCAATAAGTGTACTCTTAATCCCCTTCACCTATTTCACCCATTCCTCCCGCCCACCTCCCATCTGGTAACCACTAGCTTGTTCTCTAAATTTAAGAGTCTGTTTTTTTCTCTCCTTTTTTCTTTGTTCATTTGTTTCGTTTCTTAAATTTCACATATGTTCAAAATCCTGTTATTTCTCTTTCTCTGACTGACTTATTTCACTTAGCATTACACCCTTTAGATCCATCCACGTTGTTGCAAACGGCAATAGTACTCACCTCTTTTTTATGGCCGAGTACTATTCCTTTGAGATTATCTATCTATCTATCTATCTATCTATCTATCTATCTATCTACCTATCTATCCATCTATCATCTATCTATCTATCTATCTATCTATCTATCTATCTATCTATCTATCATCTTCTTTATCCATTCATCTATCAGTGGACACTTGGGTTGCTTCCATATCTTGGCTATTGTAAATAATGCTGCAATAAACATAAGGGTACAGGGACGCCTGGGTGGCTCAGTTGGTTAAGCATCTGACTTCAGCTCAGGTTATGATCCCAGGGTCCTGGGATCAAGTCCTGCATTGGGCTCCTTGCTCAGGGAGGAGCTTGCTTCTCCCTCTGCTCCTCCCCCTGCTTGTGCTTACTTGCTCGCTCACTCTCTGACAAATAAATAAATAAATCTTAAAACAACAACAACAACAAAGAAAAACAAAACAAAAAACAAAGGGGTGCATATATCTTTTAAAATTAGTGTTCTCGAGATGCCTGGGTGGCTCAGTCAGTTACGTGTCTGGTTCAGGTCAGGTCATGATCCCAGGATCCCTGGCTGTCTTTGGCTCAGGTCATGATCCCAGGGTCCTGGGATTGAGTCCCACATTGGGCTCCTTGCTCAGTGG
The DNA here is from genome assembly GCA_028534135.1 of Potos flavus. Lineage (NCBI taxonomy): Eukaryota > Metazoa > Chordata > Mammalia > Carnivora > Procyonidae > Potos > Potos flavus. The sequence continues at coordinate 54,408,251 of CM052884.1, read as the reverse complement.
GGAGCATGCTTCTCTCTCTGCCTGCTGCTACCCCTGCTTGTGCTCTCTCTCTCTCCGACAGATAAATAAAAACCTTTAAAATTAGTGTCTCATATTCTTTGAGTAAATACCTAGTAGTGGAATTACTAGATTATATGGTAATTCTATTTTTAATTTTTTGAAGGCTCTCCATACTGCTTTCCACAGTTTCTCTGTACTATCCTTGCAATCTCCTGTGAATCTATAATTGCATAATAATAATAAAAAGATTTACAAAATAGATGTCATAGGGTATCTGGGGGGCTCAGTCAGTTAAGTGTCTGACTTTGGCTCAAGTCATGATCTCCGGGTTCTGGGATCCAGCCCTGATTCAGGCTCTGTGCTCAGTGGGGAGTCAGCTTGAGGATTCTCTACTTCTCCCTTTGCCCCTCCCCCAGGCTTATGCATGCTCTTTCTCTCTCTCTCTCTCTCTCTCTCGCTCAATCTCTCTCTTTTTTTAAAAAAAAGATTTTATTTATTTATTTGACAGAGAGAGATCACAAGTAGGCAGAGAGGCAGGCAGAGAGAGAAGGGGAAGCAGGCTCCCCGCCGAGCAGAGAGCCCGATGTGGGGCTCAATCCCAGGACCTTGAGATCATGACCTGAGTCGAAGGCAGAGGCTTTAACCCACTGAGCCACCCAGGCGCCCTCAATCTCTCTCTTTTTCAAATAAACAAATCTTAAAAAAAAATAGTAAGGGAAACTGGGTGTCAGGTATAGGGGAACTTTCTGAACTATCTTTGCAGTAACCCTACAAATCTAAAGCTACTTAAAAATAAAAGTGTTATTTAAAAATAAATAGGGATGCCTGGGTGGCTCAGTCAAAGCATCTGTGTTTGGCTCAGGTCATGATCCCAGGGTCTTGGGATCCAGTCCCGATTCAGGCTCCCTGCTCAGTGGGGAGCCTGCCTCTCCCTCTGCCTGCTGCTCCCCCTGCTTGTGCATGCTCTCTCTCTCTCTGACAAATAAATAAATAAAATCTTTAAAAAAATAACAAATAAATTGGGGCACCTGGCTGACTCAGTTGGTGGAGCATGTGACGCTTGATCTCCAGGTTGTGAGTTTGAGCCCCCTGTTGGGTATAGAGATTACTTTAAAAAAAAATTTTTTTTAACACAAATAAATAGAGGCAAGCTAATAAGATATATAAATCTAAGTAAGGACTTATAACCGGAATATATCAAGAATTCCTACAAATCAATTTTTTATTTTTTTAAAAGACAGACAACTCAATTAAAAAATGTACAAAAGACTGTGTTGCCTGGCTGGCTCAGTCAGTGGAGCGTTTGACTCTTGATCTTAGGGTTGCAAGTTCAAGTTCCACGTTGGGTGTAGAGATTACTTACTAATAAAATCTTAGGGGCACCTGGGTGGCTCAGTCACTAAGCATCTGCCATTAGCTCAGGTCATGATCCCAGGGTCCTGGGATCGAACCCCACATCAAGCTCCCTGTTCAGTGGGGAGCCTGCTTCTCCCTCTCCCCACCTCATTCTCTCTCTCTCTCTCTCTCTCAAATGGATGGATAAAATCTTTAAAAAATAAAATAAAATAATATCTTAAAAAATGTACAAGAGACTTAAATAGACATCTCACTAAAGGGAGAAACAAAATGGACAATAAACACATAAAAAGGTGTTCGACATCATTAACCATCAAAGAAATGCAAATTAAAACCACCATTAGGTAGCATTACTCACCAAAGAACATCTAAAATTTAATGATTCACAATACAAAGCGTTGATTAAGATGTAAAACAACTAGAATGCTTTGCAGGTGGAATGCTTTGCAGGTGGAGTGTAATTTGGTACAATCACTTTGGAAAAATGTTTGGCAGTGCTGACTAAAACTAAGCATATATATGACCCTGGATATATATACCATAAAGAAATTAGTGCTTAGGGGCGCCTGGATGGCTCAGTTGGTTGGGCAACTGCCTTCGGCTCGGGTCATGATCCCGGAGTCCCAGGATCGAGTCCCACATCGGGCTCCCAGCTCCACTGGGAGTCTGCTTCTCCCTCTGACCTCCCCTCTCATGCTCTCTTTCAATCTCTCTCAAATAAATAAATAAAATCTTAAAAAAAAAAAACAAAAAGACTTCACATTCAGTTATGTTCTTTAAAAAAAAAAAAAAAAAAAAAAGAAATTAGTGCTTATGTCCATCAAAAGACAGGCATGACAATGTTTATGGCAGTTTTCTTTGTAATTGCTCAGAACTGGAAATGATTCAAATAGAATGACCCAAATAGAATCCATTAATAGAATGAACAAATAATTTCATACAATGGAATGCTACAGTGCAATGAAAAAGGACAGACCACTCATATGCACACAACATGGATGAGTCTCCCTGACAATGCTGAATGAAAGAAGTCACACACAAAACATCTATTATATGACTCCACTTACATTAAGGTCAAAAACATGCAAATCTAATCAATGGTGTCAGAGTAGCATCTACCCCTGGAGGAGACACTAACAGAGATAGGGCACAAGGAAACTTCTGGGATAATGGAAATATTTTCTATTTGTCTGGATAGTGGTTACAAGTGTTAAATACACACATGCAAAAATTACCTAGCTCGTCACTTAAGATTTGTGTACTCTATTATACATGTTATACCTCAATAAAAAATTTTAAAAGAAACAATCAGTAGCATTTGCCTACATCAACCATAACCAACTAGAAAAGATAATAGGAAATAAGATAAGATTCACTATAACACCATATTGATATACCATAAAATCATAGTAATTAAAAACATGCAATAATCACTTGCTCAGAAACAGGCAAATAGGAACAGAACAGAACCAAAAGCTACAAACTGGATCCTTACATAAATGGGGATTTCATAAATAACAAAGTGGATACCCCAAAGTAATGGGGAGAGTACAGGTTGCATAATTTTGGAAAAACTGGCCCTTTATAAGGAAAGAAAGAAAACTGGCTCCCTACCTCACACCATATACATAACTGGATCCCAGAAAGATGAAAGACATAATTTTGAAAAGCATCATTCTGGGGCGCCTGGGTGGCTCAGTCGTTAAGCGGTTACCTTTGGCTCAGGTCATGATCCCAGGGTCCTGGGATGGAGCCCCACATTGGGCTCCCACTCAGCGGGAAGCCTGCTCTCCTTCTCCCACTCCCCCTGCTTGTGTTCCCTTTCTCACTGTGTCTCTCTGTCAAAAAAATAAATAAAATCTCAAAAAAAAAAAAAATTGGTACTCTTGTGCACTGCTCATGAGAGTATAAACTGGTTTAACTATTTTGGAAAATAATCTGTTGGTACTTGGGGCACCTGAGTGGCTCAGTCGTTAAGTGTCTGCCTTCGGCTCAGGTCATGATCCCAGGGTCCTGGGATCGAGCCCCGCATCAGGCTCCCTGCTCGGCGGGAGGCCTGCTTCTCCCTCTCCCACTCCCCCTGCTTGTGTTCCTTCTCTCGCTGTGTCTCTCTCTGTCAAATAAATAAATAAAACCTTTAAAAAATAATAATAATCTGTTGGTACTTAACAAAATTAAATTTTTTTTTAACCGTGCTTACATATTATAAGGCTATACTTCCAGTCTAAAGGTTTATATTTCAGAGTTTACTCTTCATGACTTTTTGTTGTTGTAGGGGGAAGTAGGAGGTAACCCAGATATCTATCACTAGAGCACCAGAAAAGATAAAAGTAGTAAATTCACACCGTGGAACACTATGCTGGAGTTAAAAGCAGTAATCTCTATGTACCTAGCCATAGCAATATGAACAGATCTTTGAAAACACACTGCTGTGTGAAGAAGGAAGCAACTCAATGAAATTTATAGTATAATGACATTGATGTAAATTACAAGCCCATACACATGCCACTTCTGATCATAAAGGAGTAACAATAGGAATAGACCTCTCATTGTAAGCAACGATAAAACTGGACAGAATATATGAGGTATTGATTTTTGGGTAAAGGAAAAGAAAAAGACAGTGTAAGACTGTAATCCCTGAGAGAAAAGGAACTTACAAAGTGAGTCCCATGATGTCCATTTACCTGTCTGAGAATAATTCTTACCTAGAGTTCACAGAACCAGGTTCTGGCAGAACCCAAGGATCCTGCTGATCTGAGGAGGCAAAGATCAGAGTTCCAGACAGGTGAAATCACTAGAATCTATGGAGCCAAATTTCATGGAGGAGGGAGCTTTATAGAGATGATCCCTGGAAGTCCGTGTACTGGTCTCCCATTAGAACATGGCCACTGGTTGCACTGTCCGAACACACCATGAAACCACTGAAGTCTTGCCAGATAGAAGTTCCTAGGAGCTTGAAAATGGAACAGAGAGACTAAAGATCAAGCGTCTGGGGGTCACTGGAGTTTTAGCCTGACAAAGGGGAGAAATCTCATTAATACCCCCGGACTTCAGTGAAACACTAGAAAGGCTATGGTTTAAGTGTAAGGACCATGTCTTTTTTTTTTTTTTTTAAGATTTTATTTATTTATTTGTCAGAGAGAGAGAATACAAGAGGGGACTAGCAGGCAGAGGGAAAATCAGATAGAGGGAGAAGCAAGTTCCGTGCTGAGCAAGGAGCCCAGTGCAGAACTTGATCCCAGGACCCCTGGATCATGACCTGAGCTGAAGGCAGGAGCTTAACTGAATGAGCCACCCAGGTGTCCCAAGGATCATATCATATTTAAAGAAAAACCGACACTAGATTCACCTTAAAATCTAAAAACAAACCCTCAAAGATGTCTAATGAGCTTTCAGGAAATATACACGGAAGAACTTAGCAGTAAAGGGCTATCATGTCTGCAACTTAATCTCAAACTTTTTGAGAAATACATTCAAAGAGAATGATAAAGCAAATGTGGCAAAATTTTAACATTTGGAAAATCAGGGTAAAAGAGTATTTGAGAATTCTTGGACTCTTCCCGTAAAGTTTGCCATTCTTTCAAAGTAAAAAGTTAAAAATAATAATAACAATGAGGGGCACCTGGGTGGCTCAGTGGGTTGAGCGTCTGACTCGATCTCAGCTCAGGTCTGATCTCAGGGTTGTGGGTTCAAGCTCTGCACTGGGCTCCACACCTGTGGAGGCTACTTAAAAATATATATATATATCATATTAATATATAATTATCTTTAATTATATATTAATATATAAAAATAATAGAATACATTTTATATATACCACAAAATAATATATTATTTTAAATATTAAATAATGTTTATTTTTATTTCATAAATTTAAAATAATATAATAAATAATAAAAAATAATAAAAATATACCACAATGTCACTCTTTTTTAAAAATAACAGATATGTATTCTCTCACAGTTCTGGAGTCTAGAAATCCAAGATCAAGATGTCAGCAGGGCAGGCTCCTGGCTGGCTGAGTCAGGAGGAGCATGCAACCTTTGATCTCTGGTTGAGTGTAGAGGTTATTTAGGAAAAAAAAAAAAAAGATGTCAGCAGGGTTAGTTTGTCCCAAGGATTCTCTCCTTGGCTTGCAGATGGCTGCCATCTCACTGAGTCCCCACATAGTGTTTCCTCTGTGTATGTGTTTCCCTGGCATCTCTTTTTGTAGAGTTAATATCCTCTTCTAATAAGGGCACCAGTCAGATTAGATGAGGGCCCACCCTAATGGTTTCATTTTAACTTTGCCTCTTTTAAGGCCCTATCTCCAAATATAGTCATATTCCCAGGTACCCATACAGCTTCAAATAGGAATATTGGGGGGACACAATATAACATACCTTTGTTCTTCTCCTCTTTCTTTTTTTTTTTTTTAAGATTTTATTTATTTATTTATCAGAGAGAGAGAGAGAGAGAGCACAAGTAGGCAGAGTGGCAGGCAGAGGCAGAGGGAGAAGCAGGCTCCCTGGTGAGCAAGGAGCCCGATATGGGACTCGATCCCAGGACCCCGGGATCATGACCTGAGCCGAAGGCAGCCACTTAACCAACTGAGCCACCCAGGCGTCCCTCTTCTCCTCTTTCTAAGTCCTCTTTGTTTCTTGAAAAATTTTTAAAAATAAAAATCAACTGTGATTGTGGATTTCTAAATTTATTCTTATAATTCTGTCAATACGTTTTTTACATTCCATATTTGGGACTAAGTTATTTCCTGGTGAACTGAAACTTTTATCATTATGAAATAATTCTGTTTATCTCGATAATTTTTTTCATTAAAGTCTATTTTACTTAACATTTGAAAATGCTAAGTTGGTTAAGCATCTGCCTTCAGCTCGGGTCATGATCCTGGAGTCCCAGGATGGAACCTCACATCGGCTCTCTGCTTGGTAGGGAGTCTGTTCCTCCCTTTGCCCCTCACCCTACTCATGCTCTTTCTTGCTCTCTCTCAAATAAATAAATAAATCTTTTTTTAAAAACTTTTAAAAATGCATCCTCACACAGAATAATATTAGATATTCTACAAGGATTATAATTATTCAGGGATACATATCAAACATATATTAAAGTGCTGCCCGTGGAAAGGAAGGAGATGCTAATGAGAGTCACAGATGAAAGGAGGAAAAGTAGAGGGGTCTCACACAGGCTGATGATGATAATGTGCTACAAACTGAGATTACATATAATTAACTCAAAGTTTCACATCTGCCCCCCAGAAAGTAAAGTATGAAAGAGAGAAAGACAGTGAGGTAGGAAGGATAGAAGGAAAAATGTAAGGCTAGAAAGATGGAAGAACAGACTATAGTTCAAAATTATGAACTTTTAAGGTGTCTAGAAAGATTTTCAGTTGACTATTTTGAACCTAAAGGATGAGAAAGAGACGCTTCTGCAAATGGAGTTAAGATGAAAACCATTTCAGGAAGAAGATACAGTAGGTGCACATAGAGTAATGAGGGCACAGAGTCTGTTGAAGAGGAAAGGGGAGGACAATCATGAGAGATGAGTCCAGAAAGGTCAGTTAGCGCCGAAATGTTAAAGTATTATGTTAAACTTTGTGCTATAGGTAAAAATATTTAAGACAGTATTGTGGAGTGGTTTAAAAGCTCAGACTTACATAAAAAAGTCTTGGACTTGAATTTGAACTGTCCCACATGGCAGGTATATGACCTTGAGCAAGTCTCAAGTCTTTAATCTCAGTGAGAGTTTCTCATGGACATTTAAGTAATAATGATATTTATCTCGGTGAATTGTGAGAAATGAATAAATTCACGTGAAGCTCTAAACACTGTACCTGGGGACACTTGGGTGGCTCATTCAGTTAAGTGTCTGCCTTCAGCTCAGGTCATGATCCCAGGGTTCTGGGATGGAGTCCGGCATCGGTCTCCTTGCTCAACGGGGAGCCTACTTCTCCCTCTGCCTGCCACTCCCCCTGCTTGTGCTTGCTCTCTCTCTCTCTGACAAATAAATAAAATCTCTCTTTTTTCTAAAATCCAAGCTGATTTATTTTTTATTTATTTGACAGAGAGAGGGCTAGAGAGCACAAGCGGGGGAGCCGCAGGCAGAGGGTGAGAGAGAAGCACACTCCCCATTGAGCAGGGAGCCTGATGCGGGACTTGATCCCAGGACCCTGAGATCATGACCTGAGCCGAAGGCAGACGCCTAACCAATTGAGTCACCCAGGCGCCTCCAAATAAATAAAATCTTAAAAAAAATAAATAAACACTGTACCTAGCACATAGTAAATATTCTGGACTTGAATTATTATTACTTGTATTATTATTATTATTATCTTCGTCATCATCATCATCGTTGTCCTCATCATGCCTATTATTTGAACCAGAGAATTACCTGTGTTTTAGAAAGATCACTCTGGTAATAATATGAAGGTTGACTTGGAAGGACTGAGACTGAGAACAGATAACAGATAAAAGTGAGCTTCAGTAGTCTCGGTAAGGGATAGTAAGGACCTAAGTGTTGCTAGAGAGTAATATTTCAGGAAGTAAAGTTCACAGGTCTTTTATGTACCCCTTATGCACCCCTTCCAATCCTCATAGCTACAGCAGTAGTGACCAATTCTGGTTTCATCTACCCTCATGTCAAGGTACAACCTGACAGCACTTCAGTTGTTGTTGTTGTTTTTAAGATTTATTTATTTATTTTAGAGAGAGAAAATGTGGAGGTGGGAAGGGAGAGAGAGTCTTAAGCAGACGCCCCACTGAGTGCAGAGCCCAACTTGAGGCTCAATCCCACGACCCTGAGATCATGACCTGAGCAGAAACCAAGAGCGGGACACTTCACCTTAACCGACTGAGCCACTCAGGCTCCCTGTCAGCATTTCATTTCAAGCCTGCAATTTACCTCTCACTTCCTGCCCTAGGACTTCTCTAATTCCTATCTTGGGATCTGAGGGCACCTGCTTGGCTATTTGCACATGCGTAACCCTGAAGTGCCCAGGCAGGTTTCAGTCTTGTGGGGCAATGCTTAACCAGTGAAAACAGGAACGGACAGATGCTCCCCCGTCTCTCCCCTTAGGTAGACAGTCCTGAGATACATTTCAAATAATTCCTCAGATGGCCTCCCAGGATCTAGCGTCTTGTAGTCCAGAACAGTGGCTCACTCCATAGCCTTTCTCTGTCTTGACTTCTGCCTCTTTCCTTGTTATAACTCATGCTGTCCCTCACTTCTGCCCTCTGGAATCACACTCTAAAATGAACACAAAAGCCTTTGTTTCAGGGTCTGCTATCAGGGCAACCCAGGCTAAGAGCACTCATAGAGCAAATGGTCTTAGAAAGCACACCCTCAGGAGGGAATTGTATCACCTAATGAGGACGTCATTGCTATTGGTAACAGGCTTAGATGGGTTAGATGACCTCTGACCTGCCCTGGAATCCCATTTACTAAGAATCTCACCCGTGGTTGATTGGGATGGGGTGCAGGTGAAAGGAAATATGGGCTATGTGTACAGGGGCTGTGGCACTTGAACAGCATAGGGCAACGATAACTCTGAAATTATGGATGGAGTTCACTTCTGTTAGCATTGGTAGACCGGAATTAAAAAGGAAAAGGACAGACACCTTCAAGCCAATTAACCACTCTAAGCTATGAAAGAGAGGGCCTCTACCACAGCATTTCAGGAGACCCCCAAGGCCTGTAAAAAATTGTAGCCTGTGTTGAAAATCAGGTGTAGGCTCTAATCGTAGGGATAGTATTGCTTCAAAGTCTCAATAGATCTCTTATGTCAAAGTCAGTCCCTGATAAAAAGCGGCACTCTGAGATCTGGGATAAAGATAATTAGATGGATAAGCATGAGAATTTTGAACCCCTAGATTCTCTTAAATCCTCCAAGCTCGCAGAAGCCAGAAGAAAGAGGTCCCTCTAGAAGCAGTCCCTCCTTTCACTTGAGGATCCTGTAAGATGTAATCAGAAGCAGATCTCTCATAAGATGACTCTTGTCCTTCTTAAGATCTACCCCTGCCACCCTTCATTGCTCCAAGCTAATATTGGTCACTAGGATTAGGTCTCAGTACAGCCCTGGAAGGGAAAGATCATTGCTACTCCAAGAGAAAATCAATTATACACCAAAAGAATTATAGAAATATGTCCCAACAGAAACCAAAGGAGTATATCTTGAGCATGTTAAAGAGGCAGGGTAAGACAGAAAGCTAAGTAGGTGAGACTTTATTAGCATGGAGGCATTTGCCCAAAACTCAAATCAGTGTTCTGGCAAGAGCAACACCTAGAGCTGGTCAGCCAGGAATGGCTCTTTTGAAGTTTGAACATAAGGAATGTATATCAACACATGAACACAGCTTCTAGTAATTAGTAAGTGGCTATGGCTGTGTAGAAAGTAACGACCAAAACCAGTTCGCCTTTAGTGGAAAAGACATTAATACCTGTTTACTGCCTTGCCCCATGACTGTTTTGTTTAAGTCTCCTGCTCTTACCTTATATAGTCTGCAGTGACCTTGATCTCTTAAGAATATTCTACAGAACATCACACTGGTCCAATATACATCATACTAATTGGACTTGGTGAGCAGAAGTGATAAATACCCCCCAAATACCCTAGTCTTACAAATGAAGACGAAAGAATGAGAGATAAAACACAGGACGACTTAAGGGACTACCACATTGGTGAAGTGTTTGGGATCCGATGGTCTGTGGCATCCCTTAAAAGTTAAAGGACAAATTGCTTCCCCTTACACAAAGAAAGACAGCATTCTTTTGTGCTTGGTGGACTTCTTTCAGTTATGAAAGCAGCCTATCCCACATTCGAGGATACTGCTTTACCATTTATCAGCTGTCTAGGAAAGCTCCCAATTTTGAGTCAGACCAAGAGCAAGAGAGAGACCCTGCTGCAGGGAAGGTCCAAGCAACAGAGAAAGCTGTCCTGCCACCTGGGTCATATGACTCAGTAGATGGGATACGTCGGAGGGATCCATGCTGGGTAAAACCACTATTGCAAGCTCTAAAGGAGAGTTGCCACATATTTCTAGGGTTTTAGACCAGAGGTTGGAAAACTATGGGCTGGGGGTCAATTCAACTTGTCGTGTTATTTGGTTTTTATTTCGGTTTGTTTGGGTTTTGTTTTTTACAGCTCGCAAGCTAAAAGTGGTTTTTACGTTTTTTTAACAGGATATTATAAAAAAGAATATGCAACAGAAATTATATGTTGTCTATAAAGTATAAAATGTTTACTATCTGATCCTTTAAACAATTGTTCAAGAAACAGTTTCTAGTGTCTAACTGGGACCCAGTGGAGCCCAAGTGCTTTTCCATGGGACACTAGGGACCATGCAATCAGAGGTCCCAGTGATGTGCCAGGTATTACAAGATCTACCATGTCCTAAGGTCAAGTATTCCGGGGGTGACTGAGTGGCTCAGTCAGTAGAACACGTGACTCTGGATCTTGGGGTGGTGAGTTTGAGCCCCAGTCGGGTATGGAGATTACTTTAAAATAAAATCTTAACAAAATAAAAAGAAAGGTCAAGCACTCCGTTGTCCAAAAGAAATGCTGGATTTGGGATTGGGTCTAGGCAGGGTGGGAAGGCATAAGTGAATTACAGTAACACGTGACCCCAACTCCTGTGTCACCTACCTCTGTAACACTGAAGCCTCTCTTTCAATTCACTTCAATGATGAGGGCAGGAAAGGTAGGCCTGGTTCACAGAAGGATCAGCTTATATGTTGGTCCTAATAAAAAATGGACTATACTGAACCACAGCTCTACTCAGGGGTGGCCCTAAAGAACCCATTGGTGGTGAAGGAAAATTCTCCCAGCAGGTGAGGTTAATAACAGTACATTTGCTCATCACTTTATATGGCGGGATAAGTGGCTTGAGATATGGCTATATATAGACTCTAGTGGTAAATGTTTTATCTGGTTAATCAGGGTGCTGAAAAAAGAAACATTGGAAGATGGGGACAAAGAGAACTGGGGAAGGTAAATAGGCAGACTTAAAGAAATAGGCACAAAGTGTGTAAATCTTTGTGCCTCCTTATAATGTCCACCAGAGACTAAACATCACAAAAAATGCACTCAGAAACCAGGCAGGCAGGATGACTTGTCCTGTGGATGCCAGCCAGACTCTCTCCTTGGCCATCCCAGTGTTTAAACAATGGGCCTACTAACGGAGTGGCCACAATAGCAGGGATGGAGGTTACACGTGGGTCCAACATTATGGGTTCCTTCCAATCAAAGTTGATCTGACTGTTGTTACCTAATGTATGCCCAACCCGCCAGCAGAAGAGACGAATGCTGAGCCCTCAATATCACTCCATTCCTTGAGGAAACCATTTGGACACTTGGTAGCAGACTGATTACATCAGATCCCTTCCTCCCTGGAGGGACAGCAGTTGGCTCTTACTGAGATTGACCATGATTCCAGAAATAGAGTACCGATGTGACATAAAACTGCTGCTGCCTGCTGTGTAGTAAGTAATAAAGTCCTTTGCCTCTGACTTAGGAGTCTTATACCTTCTGTCAGCATCCCTATAACTGTGGCTTGCAAATACAGTTCTTTTTTTTTTTTAAGATTATTTATTTATTTATTTTTGAGAGAGAGAGAGAGCAAGAGTGCACAAGCAGGGGGAGGGGCAGAGGGAGAAGCAGACTCTCCACTGAGCAGGGAGCCCAATCCGGGACTCTATCCCTGGGATCATGACCTGAGCCGAAGGCAGACGCTTAACCGACTGAGCCACCCAGGCGCCCGCAAATACATGCCTGAACCTTAGGCCTCTCACTTCCTACCCCAGGGCTTCTGTGATGCCATCTTCCAGTATGCCCACAGAAACATGCTTGGCTCTTTTGCATGTGCAACCTAGAAGTGCAGGAAGTTAATAGTCTGTGAGGCAAATTCTTTTTTTTTTTTTAAAGATTTTATTTATTTATTTGACACAGAGAGAGAGATCACAGGCAGGCAGAGAGGCAGGCAGAGAGAGAGGGGGAAGCAGGCTCCCCGCTAAGCAGAGAACCCGACGCGGAGCTCGATCCCAGGACCTTGAAATCATGACCTGAACTGAAGGCAGAGGCTTTAACCCACTGAGCCACCCAGGTGCCCCTGTGAGGCAAATTCTTGACCAATGAGGAATATAAGAGCTGACTCTTCTCTCTTTTTTTCTCTTGGTCAGATGATCCTGAGATACATTTCATAAATCTCACAGTCCCATAGGCCATCTCCCTTAGTAGCAGACAACTAAAACCTTTCCTTGTGTTGGCTCTTTCTCCTTCCTAGTTTTAGTCCTCACTTCTGCCCTCTGGAATTATGCTTCCAAATAAACTACTGGCATTATGGCCTGGGCTCTACTTTGGGGGAACCCCGCTATGGCAATGCAACTTTAGATGTAGTGGCAAGACAACATAAAGTTTTTAAGCCTGAGTGATTGGAGAGTGGTAACACCATCAGAATAAACATGTAGGGGTGCCTCAGTGGCTCACTTGGTTAAGCATCTGCCTTCAGCTCAGGTCATGATCCTGAGGTCTTGGGATCGAGCCCCATGTCGGGCTCTTGGGGAGCCTGCTTCTCCCACTCCTTCTGCTGCTCCCTCTGCGTGTGCTCTCTCTCTCTCTCTGTGTCAAATAAATAAATAAAATCTTTTTAAAAAATAGAATAAATGTGCAGGGTGCCTGGGTGGCTGTTGGTTAAGCGACTGCCTTTGGCTCAGGTCATGATCCTGGGGTCCTGGGATCGAGTCCTGCATCGGGCTCCCAGCTCCATGGGGAGTCTGCTTCTCTCTCTGACCTCCCCTCTCATGCTCTCTCACTCTCTCTCTCCCTCAAATAAATAAATAAAATCTTAAAAAAAATAGAATAACTGTGCAATGCAGTAGAGGAACATGTTTATTACTGAAAACATTAATTTCAAATATTGGGTATATCCTTTTGATGCCTGGTACACAGGATGTGATGCTGACCTAGTCTCAAGTAAAAGGCAGATCTTCCATTCAGCTAACACATATTGAAAATCTACTATGTGCCAACCAGTTTTGGTTCAATGCCATGTTCCTAAGGATAGCTGACACCATGAAAGGATTGAGATCTGAGAAATGGGGAGAAGATAAGCAGTAGAAGGAAGGAATAGAAGTAGAAGGAAGAGTGAATGATTAAGCACCCATTCTGTGCATGTATAGCTCTGCTAGGAAGGAAACATACATGATAGTCTTTATATTTACTTCAAGGGGCTCATAAAATCTAATAGAGATGATGTTTTTACATAATACAGAGTTGGAGTGAAAAATATTCTTAAAAGCAGTAGAAATGGGAGCTCTGAGGAGAGAGGGAGGTATCCCACGCAGCTGGGACATTTGGGTTGGGTAGATGAAGGAGGTGACATCTGAGTTGGACTCCAGATGCGTGGCCCTGAAATGCACAATAACAAGACTGAGGGCAGAACAATGCACGCAGAGGACATGACAAAGGTCCAGCAATGGGAGAGCATGGTTTGTGAAAATGTGGTAGTCAGGATCTTTGGTTGCAAAGATCACATTACTTTAAGTGATAAAGATTACTTTCAAGGCTATGCGGGGAAAATAAAGAAGACAGGAATCTCAATCACGCGGGACTGAGGCCTCATGGGGGATTAAATTCCATCTGGGAACTGGGAGGTTATACTGGTTCCAAGGCAGCTCAAGGGATCAGGTGTTTTGTCTGGATCCCTTTCTGTGATCTATCACTACATAGGGATGCTCTCCCGGCATCTACTACCGTTTAACTTCTTGTTTTGTTTCTGCACACTCAAGATTCTGTCTACTGCTGGCTTCTGCTGTGTCATAACTTCCAGTTACACCTTTTCCTCTGTATGTCTTTCATCTTGTGACCCTGCTATTAACCACTTTACTGTCTAGGTCTCAAATTCAATCTTTGCAAGAGAAAACTTGATTGATCTGGTTAATTATTATCATTCTCATTGAGCAACTCCCTTGGGCAACTGAACAGGCTATGAATAGAATGGTCAATTAGATGTGTCAAAGGTGACAGAGTCGTGTGGTATAGAACAAGGTGACCTCACAGCTGTGAGGGTGAAGGCACTGCTCCAATGCTAGGCATATTAAGTAGAGCAACTTGCCCAATCTCAGGTATAACAAAGAGAAATAAACCTGGGACAAGACAATGATGACCATAAGTGCCAGGATAAGTCATTTAGATTTACTTGACTAGGCCAGAGTTCTCAACCCTATCAGACTCCTTTTTGTAGTGTTCTATTATTCTTTCTTCTTTCCTTTTTTGTTTTTGTTTTTGTTTCACACTCTCTACTCTTCTTAAATGGGGTACATAGATACTATAGTCTAACTACACACACACATATGTGTATATATATATATATATTTTTTTTTTTTTTTTTTAAGATTTTATCTATTTGATAGAGAGAGATCACAAGTAGGCAGAGAGATGGGCAGAGGGAGAGGAGGAAGTAGGCTCCCCGCTGAGCAGAGAGCCCGATGTGGGGGTCGATCCCAGGACCCTGAGATCATGACCTGAGCCGAAGGCAGAGGCTTTACCCACTGAGCCACCCAGGCGCTCCACATATGCATATATTTTTAAAAATCAACAAAGTGCTTTAACTGTATTAGCAAAAAAACCCCAAACAACACAAAAAAGTTACTTATAATAAAATAATATGTACTTCAGTATGTAATTGCTCATGCATAGCTATATCAGAAGTCATAAAGCAGTAGTCAGATGCTTGCAACTATACATAGCAAAACTATAAATGTTACAGTTGCAATTTGGACTGATACAAGCTTGTTGTGTTGGTGACTCAGATGTCATCAACAACACTGCAATCAGCAATGTAACTTTATGAAATGGTATCATCAGTCCCCGGCATAGTGTCTAGTTAAATTTAGTATTTTTTGAGATGAAAAAAAAAAAAAATCTGAAAGCAAAAGATACCCATTAAAGATTTTAAAAAGACAAGTGTCTGGATCAGAACAAACTTCAGGAAGGTTTAAGACTCTTTGATGATAAGCTTCAAGATCTGGGTTGTTCTCATCTTTGGCTGACCTCCCACTCATACCCCAGTGCTTCTAAGTAGTAGGCACTCAATATATGATCTTGAATTGAATTGATTTGAATCAAATAATATCTCCAGCAAAGTACCCACAGGGCCCTTTGATATAACATTATCTTAGGGCAGAGTTCCAGAAAGGCAGTATTAGTGGAAGCGACTCCCTTACCACAGGACTCAAAGTCAGTCGTATCTCCATTTCTCATATGCAGGACCCTGGGATCTGAAGCAGAATTTCTAGGTCCAGCTCTGTTGGGGGGAAAAAAAAGGAAAAGAAAAAGAAAAAGCTACATTCTACTAGATCATCTCAAGATTTTCTAGCAACAAACCCAAGGAACCACGGTAACAGAAGTCTTTTTTTTTTTTTTTTTTAAGATTTTATTTATTTGTTTGACAGGGAGAGAGAGAGAGAGAGAGAGAGCAAAAGCAGGTGAAGAAGCAGAGGGAGAGGGAGAAGCAGGCTCCCCACTGAGCAAGGAGCCTGATATGGGGCTCATCCCAGGACCCCAGATCATGACCTGAGCTGAAGACAGATGCTTAACCGTCTCAGCCCCCTAGGTGCCCCTAAATAATAGAAGTCTTGAACAAAAATCCATTATAGGTAGCTGGCGCACATGTTCCAAATTTTGGTCGATTATTTAAAGAAACATCTTCAGCACATAGCACAGTGCCTGGCCCATTATAGCCACTTACCAAACATGTGTTGAATGGATGAATGAATAACAGCAGTTGAAAAAGTACCTAAGACAGAAAAATGAGAAAGGAGAATTCTAGGGTGTGTTACACCAGAACCAGATCTAGGACTCAGATGGAAGTAATGGGTGCCTGGGTGGCTCAGTCGGTTAAGCATCTGCCTTTGGCTGAGGTCATGATCCCAGGGTCCTGGGATTGAGTCCCGCATCTGGCTCCCTGCTCTGCAGGGAATCTGCTTCTCTCTCTGCCCCTCCTCCCACTGGTTCTCTTAATCTCTCTCTCTCAGACAAATAAATAATCTTGAAAAAAAAAAAAAAAGAAAGAAGTAATATATTTGCATAGTTACAATGTAGTACTGGAGAGTTTAAGATAAAAAGTAACAGCTTCTTGATCTCTCTTCCCCCATCTTCAGTCCCACTGCTTCCAAATAGGTGCAAGTTTCTATACACAAACTTTGTTCCAAAGATCTTGTGACATTATACCTCTTTTCAGCTTTATCCATTTTCTCTAACTATGAAATTACTGATCTGATCAAGAAGGCTTACACAGGGGCACCTGGGTGGCTCAGTGGGTTAAAGCCTCTGCCTTCGGCTCAGGTCATGATCTCAGGGTCCTGGGATCGACCCCCACATTGGGCTCTCTGCTCAGCAGGGAGCCTGCTTTCCTCTCTCTCTCTGCCTGCCTCTCTGCCTACTTGTGATCTCTCTCTCCGTCAAATAAATAAATAAAATCTTAAAAAAAAAAAAAAGAAGAAGAAGAAGGCTTATACATTGAGTTGATTTTCAAATGGTGGGGAAAGTTTGCAAGGAACTACTTCTACAATTTCAGCCTTGGTAGCCAAGGTAGATTTGCCTGTCATTGCTCAATGCATAGCTATTGTTGTCTTTAGTAGCAAAAAGACAATATTTATAAGAAAACATCTATGGAGCACTATGTGCAGGCATCATTCTAAGCACTGTACAAATATGATCTTATCTAGCTCTCACAACAGTTTTTGAGGTATATACTATTATTAACTCCATTTTACAGATGAAGAAACAGAGACCGCCATAGGTTAAATAATTTGTTCCAAGTCACACAGAAGACTGTAAACAGTGGCAGCTGAACATAAACTGCTTGATGGAAATCTGAATCTGAATCCCATTTGTGTCAGACTCCTGGAAAGGTCTAGTCTTTTTAAATGTATACCTCATAGGGGTGCCTGGGTGGCTCAGTCTGTTAAGCATCTCACTTCAGCTCAGGTCATATTCTCACGGTCCTGGGATGGAGCTCCTCACTAAGCATTGAGTCACCCCCACCCCCCCAACCCCCTAGCTCAGGGGGGAGTGTGTTTCTCCCTCTCCCTCTGCCCCTCCCCATACTTGTGCTCGCTCTCAAATAAATAAATAAATAAATAAATAAAATAGTTAAAAATAAATAAGTGTATACCTCATAGCATTAAAGAAAGGCTATGAATATGCAAGGGGGATAAAATATCAAAAGAATAATTGGAGAAATCATACCAGCTCTTAAAAAGAAAATAAGCTTTCCTATAATGCAATGGTTGGCAGCCACTTTTCCACATGAGGTTCCACCATTTTGCCTAGTGAGGTTTCCTGATGGAAGACAAAACATGGACAATCAGAAACAAGAAAAAAGCGATTCCAGTCAACAATCTACAAGTACACTACAGGATGATAATTTAGTAGTTTATGTGGTGAGCTTAAGGCAGTTATTTAAAATAATGGTCTTGAAGATCTGTGAGACATGGGCAAATGTTTATATAACATTACCTGAAGACAGTAAAATAGAAAATGATAGCTCTGATGCAGCTATGGAAAAACCTCTTATTGTGAACAAAAATGTAAGGGGAGAAGCAAAAGTAATTGTGGTTTCCAGTTTTAGGGACTGTAATTAGGTATGATTTTTCCCCCCAGAAATTTCTGTAGTACCGTTTTGACTAAAAAAAGAAACTTGAATAAAAACAATAACATATACAAAAATGGGTTTCTGGCCTCAGTAGTACGGTAGTGGGGAGAAACTGGAGAAGGAGCTACCGATCAAGTTTACCAGGGACTTCTAGAAAGTTTCGTGTGCAGTGCTCTCATCCAAGTAGAACTTTATTTTAGGTAAACTTTTATTCCAAGGTTTATTTTCTCTTGGAATTCTGGAAGTTTTGCTTTTGCATTAAAAAAATAATAATTGTGTGTGAGTGTTTTGTTTTATTATTCACTGCATTTTGGAACTGAGTCAGACAAATCATTTTTGGTCCTGGGCAAGTCCCTTTCCTCTTCAAAATCTATCCGTCTTTGACACAAAGCTTGTCTCTTTTCCCCAAGGTCAAGAGCTTCCACTGAAACCTGTGTACAGGATCTGCTGCTTCCGGCCACCTGAAGATTTCAAATTTCAAATTTCGGTCTCCACTTCCAGTCCCCCCCCCCCCCCGCCCCCCTACCCCGGGCGCGACCTCCCAAGGCCTGCGCCAAATCGCGTCTAAGCGGGGCGGTGCAAACCGACCGCGCGCATGCGCGCGCAGCCCCGGCACCCCGGAGCTGCGGCGCGCGGCCCCCGCGGGCGTGCCTGCGCTGACTCAGCTCTACCGGCCGCCGTCAGCCGCGGTCCGCTGCCCTGAGTGTGCAGACGCCGAGCGTCACGGCTCTGCCGTGGGGGAGCCGCCGGGCGCCGGACCCTCGCCTCGCGCGCTGAGATCCTGCCCCGCGGTGACTCAGCCGCTTCCGCCTCGGGGCGCGCTGACCCGCTGCCCCCGCGACGCGCCGCCCTTAGGTGCGGGCCTCGAAGGTCCTGAAAGGCACTGACAGCTCCTTAAGGCGTCCCTGAACTGCAGGGCCTGGGCCCTGCAAGGCCCTTCCCCGTAGAGGAGTTGAGGTCTCAGCTCAGGAAAATATTCCTCGGCCCGCAGTGCAGAGAATGGATAATCTTGATCTGGACAATTGAGGTCTCTAGGGCAGGTGTGGGTCTTTAGAGGCCGACGACATACGTTGGCAGCTCAGCTCCGCCACTTGCAGGCGTGGAACCCCCCAGAGAGTTACTTAATCTAGCCAAATCTCACTTTGCACATGGGCAAAATGGGGGTGAGCCCATACCCACCCTGGTGGTGCTGGCACAGCCTCGGCAAATCTCAGTTTTTGTTATTATTTCCTTTTAAATACCTAGTAGATGTAGTTCTTCTCTCCGTGCCACCTCAACCATCCGGCACTTCTTACATCCTAGTGCAGGGTCACTGCAATGACTTCCTAACTGGTTTTGCCACATTCCCATCCAGCTCTCACACAATGACCTGGTACATTCTTAAGGCGGGCTATGTTCTTCAAGATAGTGCCCGGCTCAAGAAAATGTTAACACTTCCCTGTTGTCTTTTGGTTTGGGTAGAAAGTCCTTTTCCTAGTATTTAAAGCACTAGAGCCTGGCTCGTCCACGCCCCCATCCTTCCCATAAATATTTTATGCTTACTCTTCATCCTATGTTGTGGCACCCCTGCAGGAGCTGGGGTTGGGGAGATAAACACCTAAGCACATATTTATAATACCCTGTAGTAAGTGCTCTGATGTTAAGTATGAGCAGGACAGGGAGCAACTAAGTGAACAGAGGGGAAAGGGGAAAGGTTGGAAAGGCGTGCACGCTTGTGCGCTCTCTTTCTAAAATAAATAATCTTTTTTTTAATATTTATTTTTATTTAATTGAGACAGAGAGAGAGAGAGAGAACATGAGAGGAGAGAGGTCAGAGGGAGAAGCAGGCTCCCCACGGAGCAGGGAGCCCGATGTGGGACTCGATCCTGGTACTCCAGGATCATGACCTGAGCCAAAGGCAGTCGCTTAACCAACTGAGCCACCCAGGCGCCCTCTAAAATAAATAATCTTAAAAAAAAAAGACAAAATTTATCTCACTACTGTGAGAGGATGGGGAAGAACAAGTGGGTTTGTGTATTTGTAAGTGTGCTACATCCTTATCTATCACAGCAGCAAGGCCATAAAACATGTTTAACACAGATACATCAGGAAATAACAACATAAACACATTATTTCAAATATGGAGGTAAATACCTGAAACAACAGGGAAAGTGGAAAATGGTTGTCCTTGGGCTATGAAGAAGACCAAGGCAGAAGACAACTGTTTTTCCACTATGTGTTTATTTATTTTTATTTTTTTAAAGATTTTATTTATTTGATGGGGAGTACAAGCAGGCAGAACGGCAGGCAGAGGGAGAGGGAGAAGCAGGCTCCCTCCCCCAGTAGGGGGGAACTCCATTCCAGGACCCTAGGATGTGACCTGATCTGAAGGCAGACACTTAACTGACTGAGTCACCCAGGCACCCCTCACTATACATTTTTTAGTGGTATTGAAGTATGGAAATATTTTTCAATATTTCAGTGAACATTTTCAATGAAAAAAATTTTTAATTCATTCATTTTTATATGGATACAAATAAAAGCATACAAACTCATCCTCCCATAATTTCATTTCTTTTTTTAAAAAAGGTATTTATTCATTTTAGAAAGGGAGAGAGAGAAAACAAGGGGAGGAGCAGAGGGAAAGGGAGAGAGAGAGAATCCTTAAGCAGGCTCCACAACGGGCATAGAGCCCTATGAGGGGCTTGATCCCATCGCCCGGAGATCATGACTTGAGGTGAAACCAAGGGTGGCCACTCAACCCACTGAGACAGACAGGAGCCCCTCCCACACCTCATTTCTATGTATATATACCAAGGTGATAATTACAGATAAACACAAAGATTTATATATACTAGTCATTGTAGGAAAATTTAGTTAGAAGCAAAAAAAATGGCAGCAATGTAAATGTTTAACATAATGCAATGATGTAAAAAATCATGATGCTTCTTGACAATTATTTAACTTCATAGTAAAACGCTAATTTAAAAATGAGTGAAAAAAGCCAATGCAAAAGTACATATATTCTTAGTAATCAGACTGGATGGTAGTCTTTTAGAATGCTTATGCTGTGTATCTCTGGGAATTAGGATTATGGAATTTAAAGATCGTGTCAGCTGGGTTCTATAGGAAGCAAATGCTGAGTTGGAATTAGTGAAAAAGTTTGTGGGGGAGTTAAACCAATAAAAAGAAAGGGGAGGAAGTAGAATTGGGCAGATGTGATACAAAATCTTTCCCAGCACAGCAGGGAACTTTGGAGGAGAGATGGCCTATTGGAGGTGCCCTATGATTGGTAGAAATAAACAGGCCTTTGTACCCACTACCTTCCATCGTCGTTGGTTGGGCCGCTCTGAGAACAGGCTGACCTTGGCTGGACAGCTGAGGATGACCAAGAGGTTGACAGCCGAATGCTGTCAGTCCCTGCAGCTGGGCAGTAAGTCCTTTTTTTTTTTTTTCTTCTAAAGATTTTATTCATTTATCTGACACAGAGAGCGAGAGAGCACAAGTAGGCAGAGCAGCAGAGAGAGAGGGAGAAGCAGGCTCCCCACTGAGCAGGGAGCCGGATTCGGGGCTTGATCCCAGGACCCTGGGATCACGACCTGAGCCGAAGGCAGTTGTCCAACCAAGCCACCCAGGCGCCCCAGTAAGTCCTTTCTTGAGGGTAACTTTGACAGTGCATCTCTCTATCTGCAACAAACTGTGATTTTTTTAAACCTATTTTTATACATTTTTTTGTGATCTCCTAATTTTGGCACCAAATATGCTATATTTTATAATACAAATTTTAAATTAGTAAGTAGACTCCAAATAAATAAGTGTTCAGAAGGGATTCTCCTATGGTAAAGTACACGTGCTTTTAAAGCATTGATTTTTTTTTTTTTGGTCTGAGGTCATTGCTGTCCTTTTTTGGAATGCAGGGTATGCTCCAAGTATGTAAGATTGCCAGAGCTGAGTGCTGAGTTCCAGTATCTCTTCTGTGTGATGAGGAAATCTTATCTCACTAAAATTGTGCAAATAATATTAGTTCTTTCATTCACTCAACAAATATTTGTTATGTGTCTACTTATTAAACTACTGTACTAGGCTCTTTGATGTAAAATTAATGAGATGTTGATCACACACTTATAAAGCTTGCAGTTTAGTGGATAAAGTAAGTCATAAGCCATGCACTTAATGTGTTAAAAATGTACATATCCTTAGAGTTTCAGTTTTGCGAAATGAAAAGAGTTCTGGAGATTAGTTGCACAGCAATGTGAATGTTTGTAACACTACTGAACTGTATACTCAAAAATGTTTAAGATGGTAAATTTTATGTTATGTGTATTTAACCACAATTAGTTATTATTTTTTTTTAGCAGAAAGAGAGAGGAGGAAAACTGTTAAAAAAATTGGTGGTTCTGGGTGGTGAGAGCATGTATAATTTTTATTCTATTACACTGTTTCGTATTTTAACTTTTGATTTCTTGAAAATAAATAGCTGGGGCACCTGGGTGGCTCAGTCAGTTAAATATCTGTCTTCGGCTCAGGTCATGATCCCAGGGTCCTGGGATCGAGCCCTATTTTGGGGCTTCCTGCTCATGTGGAGAACCTGCTTCTCCCTCTGCCTCTGCTGCTACCCCTGCTTGTGCTCTCTCTCGTGTGCTCTCTGTCTCTCTGTCAAATAAATAAATAAAATCTATTTAAAAAAATGACTACAAGTGGTTTTTTTTTTTTTTTTTGGTTTTGTTTTAAAGCAAAAGCCGTGTGAATTGAGCCTTCAGGATGGAGAAGATGAAAATAGATGAGAAGGGGACTGTGGAGTGGTATTCCAGGCAGGAGTGGCACAAAAGAGGCATGGAGACAGGAAATCAAGGGACTCTAAATAGTCAGGTTGGCTGGACCAGAAGATACCTGACAACAAATAGCAGGAAGTTGGGGCGCCTGGGTGGCTCAGTCAGTTAAGTGTCTGCTCTTGATTTTGGCTCAGATCATGGTCTCATGGTCGTGAGATGGAGCCCCACATAGAGCCCCTCATGGAGCCCCTCAGCGGGCTCCACACTCAGTGGGGAGTCTGCTTCTCTCTCTCTCCCTCGGTCCCTCCCCCTGTTCGTGCTGTCTCTCTCTCTCTCCATCAGATAAATAAATAAATCTTTAAAACAAACAAACAAATAAATAGCAGGAAGTGAGGTCTATAAAGTGGTTTCTGCCTCATCCAAAAGGACCCTTCTTTTTGGGGGGGGGGGAAGAGGGTGGGGGGATGGGCGAGCCTGGTGGTGGGTATTGAGGAGGGCACGTATTGCATGGAGCACAGGGTGTGGTACATAAACAATGAAACTTGTAACACTGAAAAAATAAAATAAAAGTATTTGAAAAAAAAAAAAAAGGACCCTTCTATGAGAAATCAAAGAATTTCAGTCAGTTCTGGAGATCATTAAGGGTTTGGAGTTGGGATGACAGGATCAGAACAGGAAGATTAATCTGATAGTGAAATATAAAATAGTTAGAAATAGAGAAGGACCAGAGGCAGAAAGAGCAGATAGGAGGAAATGCTTGTAGGAGTCCTAGGGACGGAGGAATATAGGTCCTCTCCTATATGACCCCACCTTTTTTTTTCCATAGCTTTACTGATCCCTTTTGAGCACACACAACATTCTCTGGAATAGTGTGTCTGCCTCTGGGTGGATGTTTCCCAGCCATTTTTCATGTTCCTGCACGTGGCTGGGGGTTATAGCATGCTCTCCTTAGTTATGGTGGTTCAATGAGACAGGGTTTCTAGGGACAACTGGTAGAGATGTGCAGTTCGAAAGGATCCAAGTGATTTTCTGATCAATCACAGCTTTGATGCTGTCCAAAAATGTTTAAAGTTTCCCATAACCTGGTTCTATTCAAAGACTCTAGTCCCTGAGAAGAGGACAGAAGCTGCATTCCTCAGCATACCCCACTCCTGGAATGGCAGTAGCTAATTTCTCCAGCTTCAGCTCCCTCTCCTATATGGATTCTATAATCCAGCCATGTTGACAGGTCCTGTAATCTCGCAGATAGAGCCATTTTCTCCCTCCTGCCTTTTATTTAACTGGAATTCTCTTTCTCCCAATCTCTGCTTATCAAAAATTCTGTTCATTCTAGGGGCACCCACGTGGCTGTCAGTTAAATGTCTGACTTTGGTTCAGGTCATGATCTCAGGGTCCTAGGATCAAACCCCTAATCGGTCTCTGCAATCAGTGAGGAGTCTGCTTATTTCTCTAATTCTCCCCTCCCCTCCTTTTCCCCTCTCCTTCTCTTCTTTCTCCTCTTCCCCCTGCTCATGCCCCCCCCCCAAATAAATAAATTAAAAATCTTAAGAAAAAAATTCTGGGGGCGCCTGGGTGGCTCAGTGGGTTAAAGCCTCTGCCTTCCGCTCAGGTCATGGTCTCAGGTTCCTGGGATCGAGCCCCACATCGGGCTCTCTGCTCAGCGGGGAGCCTGCTTCCCCCTTTCTCTCCACCTGCCTCTGCCTATTTGTGATGTCTCTCTCTGTCAAATAAATAAATAAAATCTTAAAAAAAAATTCTGTTCATTCTAGGGCCCAGATTCGTCTTCTTCCATGAAACCTTTATTGGATCACACCAGAGGGAATTATCTTCCTTTCTTCAAGTTATCGAGGCTTTTGCCAGTGACAAGACAGCTTATACTGCCTCTCTCTCTTTAACATTGTGTTTCGTCCCTTACTTAGATTTTTTCTTATTTATTTTTATTTTTAAAAAATATTTTATTTATTCAAGAGAGTGTGAGCATAAGAGAGAGACCACAGCAGGGGCGAGGGGCAAAGGGAGAGGGAGAAACAGGCTCCCCACTGAGCAGGGAGCCTGACATGGGGCTCCATCCCAGGGCCCTGAAATCATGACCTAAGCCAAAGGCAGACCCTTAACTGTCTGAGCCACCCTGGCGCTCCTGCTTTTTTTTTAAGTAGGCACCACACCTAATGTGGGGTTTGAACTCATGACCCTGAGATCAAGAGTCACATACACTACCAACAAGCAGCTAGGTACCCTTTGTTTTTGTTTTTTAAATGCCCTAGCCCAAAGTCCTTGCAGCTCAAGACATTTGATAATTAAAATAAGCATCATTTATTGAAAGCCTTTTAGTGCCAGGCCCTGTATACATCGTATCTATTTCTCATAATAACCCTAGGACATAGGTAATATTATTCCCGTTTTACAAAAGAAGAAACAAAGACTCAGAGGCATTAATTAACATATCCGATATATACAGCTAGAAAATAGGAGCTTTAGGATTTGAACAGGGCTCTAATAGGCTCTGAAGCTTGTGTTGTTTTCATTGCACTATGCTGCTGTTCTTATGTAATAGTCGAATAAATGAAAGAATATCTTTTTGAGCACGTTTTTCTTCAACTCGCTTTTCTTTGCTGTATTTCCAACCTGGAGGTTTAACCAGCTGGTAAAGCAGAAGGAAATAAGTCAGTCTTGTCAGTCAGTCTTGTCAGTTGTACTAATTTTATTTACTTACTTATTTGTTTGTTTTAAAGATTTTATTTATTTATTCGAGAGTGAGAGAATGAGAGAGAGAGAGAGAGAGAGAGCATGAGAGGGGGGGAGATCAGAGGGAGAAGCAGACTCCCTGCTGAACAGCGAGGCCGATGTGGGCCTTCATCCCGGGACTCCAGGATCATGATCTGAGCCAAAGGCAGTGGCTTAACGAACTGAGCCACCCAGGTGCCCTTGTTTGTTTGTTTTAAAAAGGCTCCACATCCATCTTGGGGCTTGAACTCATGACCTCAGATCCAGAGTTGCGTGCTCTATCAAGTGAGCCAGCCAGGTGCCCCAGCTATATTAATTTTAAAGTAATAGAAATACAACTCCTACTGACTTACACAATAAAAGTAAATATGTTGGTTAATAAACTAAGGAGTCCATTGGTGGCTTGTTGGCTTTAGGATTGGATCAATGTCGTAAGAGACTTGCTTCTCTCTTTCAGTTTTGGTTTCCTCTGAGCTGACTCCATTCCCAGGCAGGATTTCCCTGATGGCCACCAGCAGCTCCAGGTTACATTCTACCAACTTAGGAACCCTGGCAGAAAGCATCTGTATCATCCTCAGGTTACACTGTCATTGGTCCAGCTTGGGTCACATGCACATCCCTGAACCAATCACTGGTTCAGGGTATGTTGTATTGCTCTGGTTGGCCAGGGCTAATGCTGGAGTGAGTATGGGTCAACTCTACCAGAACTTTATGGACTGAGAATGGGGAAGGGAAAATCATGGTATCAGACCAGAAGGGGTGATGGGCAGGCAAAATGGATGTCCATCACACACATCCACTGAACTAGGACTCAGCCATCTCTGATCCAGGTTGACTGTGCCTGAAGAGAGACAACGGGAGATTCTATGATCTGTCCTCAAATGGCTCACGACACAGGGCTGTGCTTTCCTCGGTTGGGTCCCAAGGGTTGCACTGTTCTTCAGACCAGCTGTATAAGAAAACCTCCTGCTCAAGGGAAATGGTTCGTGCCTGGCTTGAGGTCTATGGTGGCCTAGGACCTGCTGAGAGGGAACGCAGTGTCAGCTGCAGAAGCACTGGGCAGGCCAAATCTGCCATTGGGAGGGCACACTGAAGAATAGCAAGCAGTGTCATAGGCAAGCTGGTGGTATCTGAAGCCAGACAGAAAATTGCATGTTGTCTTACTGAGAATTCTGTAATAGTAGATAGAATTCTGTAATAGTAGATAATACTCCGGATTTCAAACAGATAAGTCTGGTCAGCAGGTAGTAGGACCCCCGTCACTGAGCTAAAGTTCAGAGACATTCCAATCCCAAGGAGTGGGGGATTGAAAGGGGCAGTCCTACTCCAGGGGCAGGGCTATCAGAATAGGATATGAGGCCCAAGGCTGGAATCCACGGACTGGATCTGGAGTCCAAGGCAGGGCTGAGTCTTAAGAATGAGACTGAAGGTCAGCTATCTGATAGAACTTGGGCGTAAGTTCAGCCTAGCAACAGCCTCCGTAGGAAACCCTAGAGTGAGCGCCATAAATTCCTCCTGCCTCCATGTAGGATCCAGACATGGATCCAGACATGGATATTATGATCAAGACTGAGCCTGCAGATGCTATTGATGGCCTCGGCTAAGGGGAAGGAGGGAGACAGAGGTTGTTCCCACCACAGGGGCTAACAAATTACAAAATGTAAGAGGCATGTGTTCGCTCATTGAAATGCATAACGTAATAAAAAATTAAGTTGAAAATTTTCGGCTGGAATGTGTTAAGACACAAAGAGACCTGGGAAAGAACTATAAGCCCTTGTAACAGGATGTTAAATGAGATTTCCCTATTTCCTTAATTTCAGAGCTTAGAATAACAGGCGACAAGTGCCCCCGTATTATAAGGAGATACCAGATCACTTATGCATGACTTGCTCAGAGGGTAGTGCCCTAATTGGTTCTGAAACCTGTCTCCTGTCACCCACTTTGGGCCTGAGAAAAGACAAAGAGAAGAGGCTTAAAAAGTGAGGATTTCTCTGAAGAGAACAATCAGAGTGCTGTGTTTTTCTCACTCTCCAGTCAAGGGATGGTAAAGAGTGGGAATCTACCATGAGGGGAGACTGACTGACATCTCATGGACACGTGTGCCAAATGGAGGAAATGCCCTGAGGTAACTGGAGACTAGAATGGAGTATGGGGGATGAGTGCCTGGGACAATCTGACCTGAGTCCCCAGAGTTGCGGGGTGTAGAGACTGATGTCTTATCCCACCCGAGGGCAGGTCAGAGGCTGGAGGACCGAAGACGATAAGTTAAGGGGATAGGAAGGGAGAGTTACAGAGCAAGTTTGAAAGGCAGTAGTAAGAAAGAATAAAATCGTTCTTTCCTTTGGATGAAAGAGAAGCCTGAGTTGTTTTTTCAGCTCTTCCACATATTGGCTGGGCTAGTGCGGAAAGAAGCCACTTGATCTGTCTGGGTCTCAGCTTTCTTTTCTATAAAAGGAAGAATTGGACTAGACTGTCTTTAAGTCACCTTCTATGACTTTTCTAATTCCATGGGTGTATTCGGCTGAACTCTACAGTGACTCCTGGAGTAGAACGGGTTATTATGGTATACACACTTTCCATTACTCTAGATGCTAGAAATTCAGGTCGCAAAGGTGCAGCATTATTCCCTTCCCCACCCCCTCTTCTCTTAGCAAGTATTTAAAAGATGAACTAATTTAAACATTTTAAAAGAAAAAGTCACCCATTATACCACTAACCTGACACATTACTAATTTTATTTTTGGTATATTCCTTTTCTGATCTTGACCACTTACATGTGTATTTGCCCTGGGAGCAATCCCTAGCACCCACTTCCTGCGTTTTTATAGCGCACCAGTTCAATAATAAATTGTGCATGACCGAGAGGAAAGCTTGGGGTGCTTCCAATTATTGCACAATAAGAGTAGGCAAGGAACAAGCTGGTCTTTGATAACACAGCCTTTCGGGGCACAGGACTACTCTGGTGTGGCCTCTCTTCCTCCTTAAGTCCCCTTCCCCCGCTCCCCACTTCCTGATCCTTTAGCAACAACAGGAACTCAAGAGGCCCAATAGAGCTAAGCCACAGCAGCTTGTGATCTACATGACACTCACTTGGAGGTTGTTTCTGGGGCAGAAATACCAGGTGATCCCTTTAGCAGACATTGCAACAGCCCCCAGAGAGTTATGTCAAGCCCCTAAAATCACAGAGTAAACCATTACTAAGGGGATGTAGAGATGCACAGCTGATTCTGCTGTTGTTAAAGTAGGAGTGAGATGTTTGCAGATGGTCACCAACGTGATGACACTCCACACTTTTCAGTGCCAACTCTGTGTCTCCATCCCTATGACTTCAGTCCTCCTCACAGGAGCACGCCTGAGTCCAGCCAGAGCAAAGTCAAGTGTTTGGAGAGGTCTTTGTCCTTCCTCACCTAGGCAGGGAAGGAGATGACTCAGTTTGGATCTTGAGATGCTGTGTCTTATAACTTAGTCGGGTACTGTGGAAACTTAAAGAGCAAGGTGAGAGGTAAAGGGCAATGGGGCTAGAGAAGCTGATGGGTAAGGACTGGTTCATGGAGTCCCTGGGGCTTGCAGGGGAAGAGAAGTCTCAGATAATTTGAAACAGGGATGGGACATGCTCAGATCTACGTTTTAAAAAGATCACTCTGGGGGCGCCTGGGTGGCTCGGTTGGTTAAGCGACTGCCTTCGGCTCAGGTCATGATCCTGGAGTCCCGGGATCAGGTCCCGCATCGGGCTCCCAGCTCCACTGGAAGTCTGCTTCTCCCTCTGAACTTCTCCCCTCTCATGCTCTCTCTCACTCTCTCTCTCCCGCAAATAAATAAATAAAATCTAAAAATAAAATAAAATAAAAAGATCACTCTGGTAACAGTGTGGGGAATGATTTGAAAAGGGCAAGGCTGGAGGCAGAGATCTGAGGTTATTATAATTCTGTTAAGACATTAACATTTTTAGAGAAGCACAGGATTTCATCATTAGAAGAGAAAAAGGACGGCATATGCAAGAGGCTAGAC
>CM052884.1:54262814-54378669 GCA_028534135.1 Potos flavus | reverse complement strand
CCCCCCCCCCCCCCCCCCCGTAATAGCTGTTACTAGTAAAATACCTTTCTCACAGTGGGAAATCCTATTCTTACCAAAGGACTTGAAATGCCTCACAACCAGATCTCAAAAGGCAATGCAATGCTCAGATTCCCTGAAGAGTAAATGATGAAAGATTATTCAGAGGAGGAAAGCTGTGCAGAAATAACTGGGTGAAGAACATTAAATGCTAAAGGAGCTAATACCCACTCAAATCTTCTGCTTCAGGGTTCATTTGCCTGAAGTTACCTAGAGTATTTGACTAAGGGAGGGGCTAGTGTTTACTTAGGTGGAATAAATGAGCTCTAAAAGTTTACCTTCCTTCTTGTTAACGGCTGATCTGTTGCAGTTTACTGTTGAAAAGAAAAAAAATGTAGTCCTGAGGCTAAAAAGGGTTTTTCATTCCTAGCAGGCCTGTTGACAGGGCGGCTAAAACAGAAAATAATTCAGTATATTTGTGCCCGTTCCTATGCGTCAGATTGTGATTTTAATACCTCTTGCCTCCCCAGGGAGATGATGAAGCAATTGAGTGATTTCTTCTTGGTCACTTGCTTTTGAAATGATAGGGAAAAAATCTGGACTTGAGGCCTTTTTAAGAAAAGAATTGTCCATTGTAAACAATTCTTGGAGAGTTTCTTTAGAAAGAAAGTCTTTCTCCGAAACCGTCCTGGGGTTTAACAACTTTAACCATTAAAAATTCTGAATTATTTCAATTGCATATAACAGAAACTCAATTTAAAAAATTTTCAATGAGGGGTGCCTGGATGGCTCATTGGGTTAATCTTCTGACTCTTGATCTCAGCTCAGGTCTCCATCTCAGGGTGGTGAGTTCAAGCCCAGTGTGGAGCCCACTTAAAAAACAAGCAAACAGGGACGCCTGGGTGGCTCAGTTGGTTAAGCAGCTGCCTTCGGCTCAGGTCCTGGGATCGAGTCCCGCATGGGGTTCTCTGCTCAGCGGGGAGCCTGCTTCCCCCCCCCCGCCCTCTGCCTGCCTCTCTGCCTACTTGTGATCTCTCTCTCTGACAAATAAATAAATAAAATCTTTAAAAAACAAACAAACAAACAAACAAACAAACAGGGGCACCTGGGTGGCTCAGTCAGTTAAGCCTTCTGCTTGGGTCATGATCCCAGGGTCCTGGGATGGAGCCCCACATTGGTCTCCCTGATCAGTGGGGAGTCTGCTTCTACCTCTCCCTGTATTCTCTCTCTCTCTCTCTTTCTCTCTCTCTCTCTCAAATAAATAAAGTCTTTA
Organism: Potos flavus; assembly: GCA_028534135.1. Lineage (NCBI taxonomy): Eukaryota > Metazoa > Chordata > Mammalia > Carnivora > Procyonidae > Potos > Potos flavus. Next base: position 54,377,399 of record CM052884.1, on the reverse strand, counting down.
AAAACAAACAAACAACAAACAAAAAAACCTTCGGTGAAGGAAAGGTTCTTGTTTCATTCCTCTAAAGCCTGCCAAAGGTGGAGTTGGCTGCAGGTCTACAACCCACATCAGGAACTATAATTAGATTTGAGAAATTCTACTTAAGTATCTGCATGATGCTTGAGTAGAGGAGGTGCATTTCCAGAAGTTATGGAATAGTCATATTTGGCCATACACATATCAAAACATTCAGACCTAGTCTTCGATGACGGAGGATACCTAAACAGCTCTGCAGAGAGAAATAGAGATGGAAGGACTATCAGGATCGTGGTTACTGATGGGTTTCCAGATCCTGTTTCCATTGTGTTTGTATCCTGGCTACTTTGGAGCTTTGCTGAAATGCCTTCTCTTTGCACTAGTTTGAAGTAAATTTCTCTTAGTACTTGCAACCCAAAGAATTGTGACTGCTGTGGATTGAACTTTTGTGTCTCCTCAAATTTCATATGTTGAAGACTTTATCCCCCAAGTCGATGGTATTGGGGGGGGGCTTTGAGAGTTGTGAGGGTGCAGCCCCCATGAAGGGATAATGCTCTTCCAAGCGCTGAAGAGACACTAGAGCTCTCTTTCTCTGCCACAGGAGGAAACAACAAGAAAGTTCTTACCAGGAGCCAAATCAGGAGGCACCTTAATCTTGGACTCCCCAGCTTCCAAAACTGTGAGAAATGAATGTCTGTTGTTGAGGCCACCTAGTCTATTTTGTTATGGTAACCCGAGATGACCAGGACAATGACTAAGACAACTACTAAAGGAAATTAGTGATAGCCTTTGTTGTATACCCTCCGATGTAGAGAAAGCATCTCTCCTATACTGAAACTTCCCTCTCAAAGGTCATCAATTTCTAGTTGCCAAACCTAATGATTCTCATTCAATTTCCCCTTTTTTAAAATGTATTTTTTAATTAATTTATTTGTTAGTAGGCTCCACACCCAACATGGGACTTGAACTCATGACTGTGAGACAAGAGTCACATGTTTGGGGCACTGGGTGGCTCAGCCCTTGGGCGTTTGACTTTGGCTCTGGTCATGATCCCAGGGTCCTAGGATTAAGCCCTGCATCCGGCTCCCTGCTCAGCGGGAAGCCGGCTTCTCCCTCTCCCGCTCCCCTGCTTGTGTTCCCTCTCTCTCTGTGTCCCTCTGTCAAATAAATAAATAAAATCTTTAAAAAAAAAAGAAAAAAAAGGGACACCTGGGTGGCTCAGTTGGTTAAGCGACTGCCTTCGGCTCGGATCATGATCCCAGGGTCTTGGGATCAAATACCGCATGGGGCTCCTTGCTCAGTGGGGAGCCCGCTTCTCCCTCTATCTCTGCCTGCCACTCTGCCTGCTTGTGCTCTCACTCTTTCTCTGATAAGTAAATAAGTAAATAAAATCTTTTTTTTTTACTTTTTTTAAAAAGATTTTATCTTTTATTTATTTGACAGAGAGAGAGAGATCACAAGTAGGCAGAGAGGCAGGAAGAGAGAGGGGGGGGAAGCAGGCTCCCTGCTGAGCAGAGAGCCTGATGTGGGGCTTGATCCCAGGATCCTGAGATCATGACCTGAGCCGAAGGCAGAGGCTTTAACCACTGAGCCACTCAGGCGCCCAGTAAATAAAATCTTAAAAAAAAAAAAAAAAAAAAGTCACTCTACCAAATGCACCAGCCAGGTGCCCCTCAATTTCCCTTCTTTGCCATCTTGACTATCTTTGCCTTCTTGAATTTCTTCTCCTTCTGTCTCTGTGATTCCTCCCTTGCATGGATTCTCCTTTTACTTTTCTGACAGCTCTTTCTCTGTATTCTTCACTGTTTTCTTTTCTCTACTTGCCCTATAGAGATCTCTGAGATTCTGTTCTTAGAGGTCTTCTCCTACTCTACCTTCTTTGCTGAATAATTTTATCCACTCCACAATTTTCTGTCTCACTCATAGGCTAATTCCTCTGAATCATTTCCTCATTTATTATTCATAGCCTTAAAGTTTGCTGAGCTTTAGGTCCTAATTTTTACTTTCCTGGTGAATATTTTCACCTACGTAATAAGCAAACACTGTAAACATGTCCCAAACTGAATTTCTCCTTTCCCTAATCTAGTCCCAAATTACTTTTCTAGCCAGCCGTACCTCTCATACGGAACCTCTCTGGCAAGCCACACTCTCTTCCAGGTTCCAGCCCAGTCTTGTAGGCTTCCTTCCCCAACACCTCTTCTCCTCTCCCCTAGGTTCCTTTTCTCAGTTCCCATTTCAATTCTCACTTTCTTGTCTAAAGGCTGCCTGGTCCCAACATTCATGCTCCTTTTTTTGCCTTGGTGAGTACCACTTTCCCAGAACATGTCATGCATTTTATGCTGCCGTGCCTCCTTTCCTTCTTCCTGGAATGCTGTTTCCCCACCTTTTCCTACCTAAATCCCACTCATCTTTCAAAATGCAACTCAAATGGTAATTTCTTCCATGGGGACTGCTGACACACCCTGTCAGGACCCAGCATTCACTTCTTTGGGTTCCCACAGAACCACTAGAACAAATACTATAATCGAATTGGAGTTATTGCTAGTTATGTATTTTTCTTTCTCTCCTGGTAGAGTGTGATTTTTCCTGAGTGAAGAAACTATCATACCACTGCACTGCATGGGGTGCCTGGGTGGCTCAGTTGGTTAAGTGTCTGACTCTTGATTTCGGCTCAGGTCCTGATCTCAGGGCTGTGAGATCAGTTCCATGTTGGGGTCAACCCTGGGTGTGGGGCCTGCTTGAGATTCTCTCTCTCCCTCTCTAAAAAAAAAAAAAAAAGTGCACTATACAATTCAGACGCTCAACAGCATTTGTCAAATTGAATCATAAAAGAAACTAACTGAAAAAACTGCAGAGATCTTTGACAAGAGGCAATGTAGCCTTAAGAAAGACATTAATCCTTTGGGGAGATGTGATGTTCTCTTATATAAATTCTTTGCTGTTAAAAAAGGGAGTGAGAGCGGCACCAGGCTGGCTCAGTCAGTATATAAAGCATGCAACTCTTGATCTTGGGGTGGTGAGTTCAAGCCCCGCATTGGGTGTAGAACTTACTTAAAAAAAAAAAAAATGGAGTGAGAGACAGACAATAGCAGACAGGGAGAGGTAGAAGCAGGCTCCTCGCTGAACAGGGAGCCCCATGCAGGGCTTGATTCCAGGACTACCGGATTGTGACCTGAGCCAAAGGCAGACGCTTAACCGACTGAGCCACCCAGGCGCCCTTCAATCACCACTTTCAACTGGGATGTCAAATCCCCCTCTCCTGTACCTTAATGACACCCCTGGCAGATTCTATGACTTGCCTACTATAGTGCAGTTCAATCTGGCTTAAAACCTCAACCTCCTATTTGGTTCAAAACTCTCTGCCTTGCCCAATACAAGCTAGACATACCCAGGAGGAGACTGGTTGACCTTTTAATCATTTTCCCACTCTAGTTCCCTGGAGAGCAGGTGCATGTGGCTCATGCACTTGGGCCAGTTCTTGGGAAGGGGTTAGGAAGAGGGATGAGACGGTCAGAGCTCTCCTCACATAGCTAGCTGCCACTTGTTAGGGAGGTATCCCTGAAATTCACTGCCGGGGTTCAGTTTTGATCTGCTCCTGGTGTGGCCTCCGATGAAGTCCAAATGGGTGCATAGGCTCCTAATGCACCCTGTTCAGCCGTACCCCAGATACCTCTTTAGTGTTAGATTCCTGAAACACAGTCGATGCTGGAGAGGAGACTGGAAATGATGCTTGATTTTGTTGTGGTTGTTGTTGTTATTGTTATTGTTCTGAGAAGCAGGGACAGCTTATAATCAGAACATTCTTTTCCCCCACTGTGTTTGCTGAATAAGCTTCCAGGGAAGATGTGTAATGGGGCTCAGTGTGGCTGAAGCAGATCACAGACCAGAAGGCCGGATGCTACTCAAAGCGCTTCTGGATCTCAAGTACTTTAAAGAGAGAGACAATCCGAAATAACGTTTATTGAATATCTACTAAAGCAGAGCGCTTACACCTAAAGGTAGGTATACGTCATCTATTCTATGTGATAAGGATTATTAGTTCCATTTAACAGACGAGGAAAGTGAAAGGAAAAGGAATGGAATCAATTGCCATTTTTTCTGAGGGCCCTGCTTCTTACAGACAAATTTCCACACCAACCCAGAAATCTTGTTAAGATTTCAGAGAGGCGGTATTACCAAAGTCGTATTTTGGACATTTAGGATAAAGCTGTGATTGGCAATATGAATTATTTATGATGCAAACATACAACTTTACTTGGTATCAATTCATCACAAGTATAAAGGCCATAAAATATCCTTTAAAAAAGAAAAGATTTATTTTGATATATTTGATATATTTGAGAGAGAGAGAGTGAGCAGGGGGAGAGGGAGAGGGAGAAGGAGAGAGGGAATCTCAAGCAGATTCCCCCTCTGAGCATGGAGCTGGACATGAGATCATGACCTGAGCTGAAACCAAGAGTCAGACACTCAACTGACTGGCCCGCCAAGTGCCCCAAAGCCATAAAATATCTTAATTTTTACCATCCGTATAGTCTTTTTCTCCTGAGCTTTTATTTCTTTCTCTCTTTAAATTCTAGTATAATAAGCATACAGTGTTGTATTAGTTTCGGGTGTACAACACACTGATCCAAGAATCCTATACATTGCTCAGTGTCCTTCACAATAGGTATACTCTTTTTTTTTTTAAGATTTTATTTATTTATTTGACAGAGAGAAAGAGATCACAAGTAGGCAGAGAGGCAGGCAGAGGGAGAGGGGGAAGCAGGCTCCCTGCTGAGCAGAGAGCCCAATGCAGGGATTGATCCCAGGACCCTGATATCATGACCTGAGCCGAAGGCAGAGGCTTTAACCCACTGAGCCACCCAGGCACCCCACAATAGGTATACTCTTAATCCCCTTCACCTATATTACCTATCCCCCCTCCCCTCTGGTAACTACCAGTTTGTTCTCTAAATTTAAGAGTCTGGGTTTTTTTGCTTGTCTCTTCTTTCTTTTGTTCGTTTGTTTTGTTTCTTAAATTCTACATATAAATGAAATCATATGATATTTGTCTTTCTCTGACTGACTTTTTTCATTTAGCATTATACCATCTAGGTCTATCCGTGTTGTTGCAAATGTCAAGATCTCATTCCTTTTTAGTGGTTGAATAATATTCTATTATATACACGCGTATCACTTCTTCAGCCACTCATCTATGGGTGGATACTTGGGTTGCTTCCATATCTTGACTATTGTATAAGGCTGCTATAAACAAAGGGTTGCATATATCTTTTTGAATTAGTGTTTTCATATTCTTTGGATAAATACCCAGTAGTGGAATTACTGGATCATAGGATAATTCTATTTTCAACTTCTTGAGGAACCTCCATACTGTTTTCCACAGTGGCTGCACCAGTTTGCATTCCCACCAACACTGCACAAGGGTTCCCTTTTCTCCACATCCTCACCAACACTTGTTGTTTCTTATCTATCTGTATAGTTTTTTCACTACAGAGAACTAAAGAAAAGGATGTTCTTATTGACACTAAGTTCTGTGGGCACTTTTTCTACCCTTTTAAAATGTGTCTTCTTTATACACATGCATTATTGAGATTAATTGAGCAAACTTTTTCATTACTAATTTGCATGTTCCATTGAATAACAATTGTTTTAGGGCAACTCTTTCAAGAGCTATTGAGGGAAGCATGTGTTGATGGTTTCCCTAAGATTTGCTAATGGTTTTTTTATTTCATTTGATCTCAGATCCAACTGGTGAAACTAGCACTTGTGTCTTATACACTCATCCCATGTATAGAAACGGGCCAAGGGCACAATTAGAAGTTTGCAATGGACACAATAATCCCAATTCACTTTTCTTTTCCTTTTTGGCAAGAAGATAATTCACTGAAAATTAAAAGTTTTCTATTTATTTATTTATTTATTTATTTATTTATTTATGTTTAAGTTTTCTTTTTAAATCCTTAAATAAATCACCTTTCCTAAGCTCTTGCACTTAGTCACTGGCCTGCCATCTGTCAGTCACCACATATTCAATTATAAATAAATATGTATAAAAAGCCTCTGTACCAAGCAGTGCTAGAATACTGTGGTCACCAAGGCAGACAAGATGTTTGCTTTCACGGTGCTTAGGTCTTACCCAGGGAAACAGACAATAATCGGATCAATAATATAATTTCAGATGATGTGGTGTGAGGACAATAAGACTAAGTGCCATGAAACAGAGTGATGGGAAGAGGGCATTTGTTATTAAATAGGACAGTCAGGGAGGACCAACATTTGACTGAAACCTGAATGATGAGGAGGCGGTCACTCAAAGATTTGGGTGCCGCTTCCTGACGGCGCAAGGGAGAAGAATGAGGCACAAACAAGTCAGCTGCAAGAGAGATTGGGAGCAGGGGTTGGCAGTTGAGAAGACTGCTGCTCTGAACAACTCCTTAATCCCATATTTATTGGATACAAGATGATAATAAAGGAGAAGAAGATTATACATTGTTTGTAGGTAAACAAGAAGGAATGTGAGTCACAGTTGATCACGAGTCTTATAGATTAAACAAGGAGAAGAGAAGGGTGTGCCTGGTCAATCAGCATGGAATTCGTTATAGAGTAAGTGGTATGGGGTTAAATGGATAACCCCATCAGCAAGCTCTCCCAGAGGCAGGGGCAATAACGAAAGAGGGAAGCAGGCGGTATTCCGCCCTGAGCGAGCCAGGCCTCCCCAGCTGCTCAACTTCCATAAAGCAGGCGGTGTTCCGCCCTGACCGGGCCAGGTGTTCCCAGCTGCTCCCCTTCCTTGAAGCAGGCGGTGTTCTGCCCTGAGCAAGCCTGGCATCCCCAGCTGCTCGGCTTCAAGAACGTATATCTTCCCTTCCACCTGAGGCCTGCTGCGAGTACATGTTTTTCTCAAGGTTATCTTTAAGCATGCTTGCATGATCAGCACAACTCCTCCTGGTTATATTTTCAGGAGTATATTATTTTGAGGGACGGTTACATTTGGGAAAAGAGTTTCTCAAACCAAGGGACTAGCAGGTGCAAGGGCCTTGGAATTATTTGGCAATTTTAATGTTTTGAACACTGAGAATGTGAGTCCTCTCTCCATTCCCCCAACCGTCACTGACAAGAATCCAATGACAAGTACAGCAGAAGATGGGAAGATTTTGTTTAACTTCTGGAAGTTAAAAGACCTTTCGGCTCGGGTCGTGGTCTCAGGGTCCTGGGATCGAGCCACGTGTCGGGCTCTCTGCTCAGCGGGGAGCCTGCTTCTCCCTCTGCCTGCCTCTTGGTCTACTTGTGATCTCTCTCTCTGTGTCAAATAAATAAATAAAATCTTAAAAAAAAAAAAAAAATAAAAGACCCGGTAGGGAAATAAGCAGGAGTCAGGAAGAAAGTAAAGGTGAATTGAAGCCCAACGTGTAGCCCAGGCCTACTGAGAAGCTTTTCTGTAACAAAGGTGAATTCTAGGATTTGATTCAGTTTTGTTGATTCAATGACATTGTTAACTAGCAAGGAATCCACCCTAAGTCACTCTTCTGTGCTTAGTGCATCATTTTATTTCATTTTATTTATAACTAAATGTTTCCCGAAGTAGAAAACAGCCACTTTGTTCTCTGTATTTATGCTCAACAGAGATCTTATAGTATCTGACTTTCTTACATTTGTGGTAAACTGCTTTTAACCATGCATCAAGGCAATAAAAATAGTTTTCATGTGATTATGTCTTTGGAAATCTGGCACAAAATGTGATTTCACTTAGTGAGTGTGGCGTGACAGCTGTAAATTGCCACATTCCAGCATAATGCTTCAATATTGTATTTGCGGGGTGGCTGAGTTGCTGGTTTTTTCTGGCTTTGACTGCATTTTCCACAGAGAAGCTGGCACTCGGACAAATCCCCTGAGACATCCTCATAAAGGGTGCTGACAGATCTCTGTCTCTCTGAGGATCTAACTGGGCAGCGTTCCATCCAGACAGGCTGGGCATGAGCTTGGGCATCTGTGTTTGCTGGCCTATGGGAGGGGCTTCTCATTTTGTCTTGCCAACAGTCAAGAGACATAGAGAGCCCCTTGGGATGGGAGTTCTGCCCTGCAGCCAACATGCTCTGTTATGAAGGCGCTGGACCAATTTAATAGGGCAAAGAGTCTTATGCAAGGAAGCCCAAAGTAGTGTTGCAGGCCAGAGAATCAAATTTCTCTCCACAGTATATGGGTGGGTCATTGAGAAGTGCTTAATAAATAATCGGTATAGAGTGTTCAGGCACGCCCCTCGATGCGTGTGATGCATGGATGAATACCTAATTCAAGAAACTCACCCTAACTTGATTGGGGAAATAGCCTGTAGCTGCCAACCCTTTTTTGTCACCCCACCCTGACCCTAAGACTGCTTATAACTCATTCAGTGGATATTCAACTAGTTTTTATCAAGTACTTCAGTGCCAGGCACTGTGTTCTGCCTAACAGGTACAGAAATGAACAAGACAGATTTTTCTAGGATTAGTATCATACACACAGAATTGTTATAAAGGTTATCTTCAGCGGCTAGAATTAGATTGAGATATGGACAAGGTCCCTCAATTTTTCCTTTTGAACGGTATTATTTGAATTTTTTGTGACAAGCTTTTGGCCATGATACTTTTTCATATCTCAACAAAAATCTTCTGAGCCACTGTTTTTGCCACCCTCCTGAGTTGAGAACACAGCAATGAATGAGGCAGAATAAGTCCCCTGTCCTCTAGAAACTTCCATTCTAACTGGGGAAGCAACACAAAACAGAACAAAGCAAAATCCATACAAGCATGCCATACAATATAGTGATGATTGATGACATGTCCTATGGAAAAAAGAACTTTTTAAAAATAAAAAAGTTATTCTGATCTGTTCAGATACTCTGGACTCTTTAGAGGCCTGGATTCTTTACTGGCCTAAGCAAATGGCATTGAAGGAAATGGGCCAGAGGGCCAAGCAAGCCTCAAAGCCTCGAACTGTTTGGACTCATTCTGCACTCTCTCCACCCAGCACAAATGAAAAGGCAGTCTGAGCTGCCTACATTCTTTGGGCAGAAGAGTGATGTCAGTCCAGAGAGTTTGACCTGGCTGGTTGCTCTTGCCTGGAGCCCAGGCCTTTCCCCTCCCAGTCTGGGGACAGAACTCACTGCTGTGCCAGTATCTGAAGGTGCGGACCCTACCACCCCACATTCATCGCCTGCTTCTTCTTTCCAGCTTCACCAACTGGGTTCCAGGGAGCTGATCCCGCTGGCTTCTGGCCTGCCCTGTCTGACAGCTGCCTGAACACTGGGACTTAAAAATTAGTTCTAAATGCCTGAGTCCAGTCACCACATTCCAATCTATTTTTAGGACAAATTCTCCTCCTTTTCCCTGAGAAGCTACTCTTCTTTTTGTTTCTAAACTGCTTCTATGCCCAGTTCAGACTGAGGTCTCCTTACCTGGGAATGCAAATCTTGGGGGTTCCAGTTCTTACTCACAGCTAAGGAGAAGATGCTGTTTTCACTAAATTCCTCTAGTCAAAGACGAAGTAAGACTTGATATGATAGTAAGTTAAAGAAACACAGCCCAAATTGTATACACACTGACATTACAAACATTTAAAAATCATTTTTATTCCAATCATGAAAGTAACACAAGCTTATTGCAAAAACAGAAAAATGCAGTACAAATAATTTATGCTTTAATATATTATTTTCTTTTTGATCTGTTCTTGTGCTCAGAAGTTTGTTGTTATTAGTTAAATATATTATTCATGCACACAGGACAAAATTCAAATAGTAAAATTTCACTGTTCCCTGACATCTGGTTCTTTTTCCTGAAGGGAATTGTTCATAATATTCTAATTCTTTTTATTTCTGTAAAAGCTGTAGTAATGTTCTACTTTCTTTCTTGATTTTAGTAATTTGATTTTTCTCACTTTATACTTCAGTCGACTTAGGTAAAGTTGGTCAATTTTGTTGGTCTTTTTAAAGAACTAGCTTTTGTTTTTGTGGATTTTCCTTATATTGTTTTCCTGTTATCTATTGTTTCTGTCCCCACTCCATTATTCTCTTCCTAATGCTAGCTGTGGGTTCAGTTTGCTCCTCTTTTTCTAGTTCCTTAAGGTGTAGAATTAGGTTATTAATTTACTCTGCCACTCTTTCTTTTTCTTTCTTTCTTTTTTTTTTTTTTTAAAGATTTTATTTATTTATTTGACACAGAGAGAGAGATCACAAGTAGACAGAGAGGCAGGCAGAGAGAGAGGGGGAAGTAGGCTCCCCGCTGAGCAGAGAGCCCGATGCGGGGCTCGATGCGGGGCTTGATCCCAGGACCCTGAGATCATGACCTGAGCCGAAGGCAGAGGCTTTAACCCACTGAGCCACCGTGGCGCCCCTCTGCCACTCTTTCTAACATATATGTGTATATATTATTAATTTTTTAAAAGATTTTATTTATTTATTTGACATACAGCAAGAGAGGGAACACAAGCAGCAGCAGAGAGAGAGGGAGAAGCAGGCTTCCTGCAGAGCAGGAAGCCCAACGCAGGGCTTGATTCCAGGACCCCAGGATCATGATGTGAGCCAAAGGCAGACACTTAACAACTGAGCCACCCAGGTGCCCCTGTATATATTATTTTTATTTTATTAAAAATATTATCCTACAATGGGGCACCTGGTTGGCTCTTGATCTCAGGGTTGTGAGTTTGAGCCCCCACCTTGGGCATGGAGCCTACTTAAAATTAAAAATAAGAAATTATCCTACAGCATAATTGAGTTTTTGCAGTGTTGTTCGATGAATTTTAGCAAAGATACAGATTCACATAGCCAATGTCACAATCAGGATCTACTTGTTTTGTTAATTATTGAGAGATGAGTGATGAAATCTTCAACTATAATTGTGATTTGTGCATTTATTTCTTTCAGAATTGTTACCAGCAGTTGTTGATATCATAGGTAAAGTTACTTTTTCTTTTTGTAGTTAATCATATTTTATTATTTTCTGAAACTATGTATTCTATTTTCATCAAAATTTTCGTTTATTCATTGATTTTATTGATATAAACTCATAATTTCATATTTTATCCAATGAGCTTAGTCTGTTAATATCATTATTTATTTTGCAGCTCACATTATACCCAATTTCATCATCAGAGGCTCTTCAAGCTTGCTCTTGAATCCTTTTGATATGTTCCTGTCATTCTTTGGCCATTCTTTCTTTCTTTTTTTTTTTTAAGATTTTATTTATTTATTTGACAGACAGAGATCACAAGTAGTCAGAGACGCAGGCAGAGAGAGAGGGCGAGGCAGGCAGGCTCCCCGCTGAGCAGAGAGCCCACGACCCTGAGATCATGACCCGAGCCAAAGGCAGAGGCTTTAACCCACTGAGCCACCCAGGCGCCCCTGGCCATTATTTCTAAAAGTACTTCAGATACCTTATTTTTTTCTTCTTTCTTTCCAAAGTTCTAATTAAGCTTATGTTAGACTCAGCCTTTTTCTTTCTGTGCTACAGTTTGAAGAGATTCTATTGCCCTGTCTTCAAGGTCACTGTTTTCTTCTTATATGGTGTCTGATCTGATGTTACATCAATCTAATGAATTTTTCATATCAGATATTGCATTTTTTAGTTCCAGAATTTTTATTTTGTTCTGCTTTATGGGTTACATTTCTTAATTGCTATTTCTCATTTGTTCCCTTATTATGCTCATGGTTTCCTTTAAGTCCTTGAACATTTAATGATAGATTTTTTAAAAAGTCATTTTTGGGTCTCTATTTTTTGGGGGGTCTCTCTCTATTGATTAATTTTTCTTCCAATTATGGATCACCTTTTCCTGCTTCTTTGAATGTCTAGTAATTTTATTTATTTAAAAAAATTAAAAATATATATTTATTTATTTGAGAGAGAGACAGTATGACTAGGGGAAGGGGCAGAGGAGAGGGAGAGAGAATCTCAAGCAGACTCCCTGCTGAGTGTGGGACCCAATGTGGGGCTCCATCTCCTGACTCTGAGATCATGACTTGTGCCAAAATTAAGAGTTGGAAGCTTAACCGACTGAGTCACCCAGGCACCTGAATGTCTAGTAATTTTAGATTACAGGGTGAACATGATCGATTCCATGCTATAGAATTTGATTTTCTTTTTATTTAGTAAATATATTTTTTCAAGATTTATTTATCTTAGAGAGAGGGAGAAAGAGATTGGAGGGAGGGGCAGAGGGAGAGAGAGAGAGAATCTTCAAGCAGATTCCCTGTTGAGTGTGGAGCCAGACTTGGGGCTCTAACATAGGACACTGAGATCATGACATGAGCTGAAATTGAGATTTGGTGGCTTAATGGATTGAGCCAGCCAGGCACTCCTATTTTCTTTTTTCTTTTTTTAAAGATTATTTATTTATTTGACAGAGAAAAACACAGCTAGAGAAGGAACAGACGCAGGGGGAGTGGGAGAGGGAGAAGCAGGCTTCCCGCTGAGCAGGGAGCCCGATGCGGGGCTCGATCCCAGGACCCTGGGATCATGACCTAAGCCAAAGGCAGATGCTTAACGACTGAGCCACCCAGGTGCCCCTCCTACTTTCTTTTAAAATTATTTTATTTATTTATTTGTCATAGAGAGAGCAAGCTAGCACAAGCAGGGGGAGCAGCAGGCAGAGGGAGAAGCAGGAAAAGGGAGAAGCAGGCTCCCTGATGAACAAGGAGCCCGATGTGGGACTTGTTTCCAGAACCCTGGGATCATGACCTGAGTTGAAGGCATATGCTTAACTGACTGAGCCACCCAGGTATCCCCCTATTTTCTCTTTAAAAAATTGTACTTTGAGCAATGTTGAGGCTTGTTCTAGTAGGCAGTTAATTTACCTGTGGGTCAAATTAATCCTTTGATTCTTATTTTTAATCTTTATTAGGGTGTGTCTGAAAGAGTCTTTCTTCTAGGGTTAGGTTATCCCTAATGCCTAGGCTTTGCCTTTTTGGGGTCTTTTCTGAATGCCCAATATGGTTAACATATTTTCTCCTCCTTGGTGTTTTGTTTTGTTTTTTGTTTTTGTTTTTTGGTGGGCAGCAAAGCAAGGTTTATTGAATGATAGCAAAGTGATAGTACAAAGCTTTTGAGAGGGAGGGACCCAAAAGAGTTGCCCTTCTCCACTTTGGTTGATTGATTGGAACTTTAATGTCTTCCAGCCCCATGAAAGCTTTGGTATCTCCATTCAGCTCATAGCTTCCCAGCACTTATTTCCCCAGCATTTGCTCTTCGCTCCTGCCTCATATAGTCTTACCCTGGCTTGTGTAGATTTTTTTTTTTTTTTAAGATTTTATTCATTTATTTGACAGAGAGAGAGAGATCACAAGTAGGCAGAGAGGCAGGCAGAGAGAGAGGGGGAAGCAGGCCCCCTGCGGAGAAGAGAGCCCGATGCGGGGCTCGATCCCAGGACCCTGAGATCATGACCTGAGCCGAAGGCAGGGGCTTTAACCCACTGAGCCACCCAGGCGCCCCTGGCTTGTGTAGATTTTTAACAAAAGATCCAAACAAAGGGTGCCTGGGTGACTCAGTTGGTTAAGCGGCTGCCTTCAGCTCAGGTCATGATCCCAGTGTCCTGGGATCAAGTCCTGTATTGTATTGGGCTCCTGCTCAGTGAGGAGTCTGCTCCTCCCTCTGTCCCTCCTTCCCTCCCTCCCCGTGCTCGTGTGCAGTGTGCTCTCTCTCTCTCTCCCCCCTAGTAAAAATAAATAAATAAAAGCTTAAAAAAAAAAAAAAAAAGACCCAAACAGACTCCTATGCAGCTATCTAAAGCTGCTTCTTTGCTCCTCTCTGGTATCCTGCCCTGCAAATTCCAGCCATACTGATAGCCTTGAACTCCAATCCTTTTCTCTTTGTTTCAGTAACACCACTGTACTCTCTTTGGATTACCTCTCCTTGTGCAATGGTCCAGAAAGTGCCTCTAGACAGAAAGCCATGGTGATCATGAGACTTGTCTTATTTGTTTCATAGTCCCTGAGTACTGTTCAATATCTAAAACCAGTGTTTTAGATATTTTCTCCAATATTCTAGTTGTTTGCAGTGGGAAGACTGGTCTGGTACAATTACTTTGTCATGGCTGGACATGGAAATCTCAAATTGGCTTTTGGGTTTTACATTATATTTTAAGAGGCCTTTCCAGTGTTTTCTCATGGGGCGGATGCATAGTGACTTGGAAGGAAATATGGGGTTTTCTGGTATTGGTAACGCTCTATTTATTGATTTGGGGGCTCCCATGTTGAGTTAGTGAATATTCAGCAAGCTGTAAACTTATGTCACTTTTTCCTTACGTATAATATGCTTAAATAAATGTTTTTCCTAGTCCAATATTAGTTTTAGATTCTCAAAATATTTTTTTTCAACTTTATTAGATAAAGACTTTTCTAAACTTGCCATAAAGCTAGGCCTCCAGGGTCTGTGAGTCAAGATTAAAAGCAGAAAAGGACTGTTTGTTCTAGAGATTAGGAGGGAGGAGAAACGAGGGAGGAGCTGACAGTAAAAGGGAAGAAGAAGAGAAATGTCTAAAGGAATTTATTAACTGTTTCTCTGTCTTTCTTCAAAAAATTTCATAAACTCTATGGGTGCCTGGCTGGCTCTGTTGGTAGAGCATGCGACTTTATTATTATTTTTTTTTTTAAGATTTTATTTATTTGTCAGAGAAAGAGAAAGAGAGCACAAAGAGCAGGAGTAGCAGTCAGAGGAAGCAGCGGGCTCCCCGCAAAGCAAGGAGCCCGATGTGGGACTTGACCCGAGGACCCTGGGACCATGACCTGAGCCAAAGGCACACGCTTAATGACTAAGCCACCCAGATGTCCGAGAGCATGTGACTCTTGACCTCAGGGTCATGATTTCAAGCCCCACTTTGGGCCTAGAGCCTACTTAATTAAAAAAACAAAAACAAACAACTCAGTAAACTCTATGTTGTTTATTATTGTTTTGTAGAGTAGATTTTCTTTTGGGTGTGTGAAAAAGTGTTATATTGTTTTTAAGGGTTGTGCGAGGGTAAAATCAGAGGCTTCCCTGTTGGTTTTACTAAGCAAGATCTTTTTGCTCAAGGTAACAAAAACATTTTTTCTTTTTTTCCCCCAGTAATTTCATAGTTTTGTTTCTTAAATTCAAAGCTTTAAAATCATCTGATAGGGGCACCTGGGTGGCTCAGTCAGTTGATTGTCTGACTCTTGGTTTTGGCTCAGGTCATGATCTCAGGGTTGTGAGATATAGCTCCCTGTTGGGCTCTGCACTCACTGAGGAGTCTGCTTGGGATTCTCTCCCTCTGCTGCTCCCCAACCCTACTCGTGCACACACACACACTCTCTCTCTAAAATAAATAAATACATCTTAGAAAAATAAAATTATTTGATAATTAACTTTGTATATAGTATGACAGGTATCTGACTTTTAAAAAATTGGTTAAATATCCCAGTACCACTTACTCATTTATTGAATAATCTCTCTGTCTTTCAAGATTTTAAGTAATCTCTACACCCAGTGCAGGGGTCAAACTCACAACCCTAAGATCAAGAGTCTCATGCTCCACTGAGTGAGCCAGCCAGGTGCCCCTGAGTAATCTTTTTTTTCCCTGATTTAAAATGCTTCCTTTATCATATACTAATCCTTATAATTATATATAAGTTTATTTGATCTCATTTATTTACTTACCTTTTTCCTGTCCTAGTATACTCTTGTTTTAATTACCATAGATTTATAATTTTTTTTAAAGATTTTATTTATTTATTTGGCAGAGAGAGAGACCACAAGTAGGCAGAGAGGCAGGCAGAGAGAGAGGGGGAAGCAGGCTCCCCGCTGAGCAGAGAGCCCGATGCGGGGCTCAATCCCAGGACCCCGAGACCACGACCCGAGCCGAAGGCAGAAGCTTTAACCCACTGAGCCACCCAGGCGCCCCAATTTATAATATTTTTTATATCTGCTGGTGCAGGTCTACCATCCTCAGTCTTCCTTTTTTCAAAAAGTATCAACATTTGACTTTGTTTTAATCTCTGCTGAGCAGCACACTTGTATATCTAATTATCTAGTGATAATTGGAGAGTTTTCATGTATCTCAAAAGCATTCATTGTGTAAAAACATATTGAAAAAGGCACTGTGCTGGATCACCAAAGGGTGCTCAGAGTCTGGTGGCAGATAAGTAAACAATTAGAAAATAATTAGATAATTGCTAAAATAGAGGAAATCCAAGAGAGGAAGTACCTATCAGGACTGGTATCCTAAGAGAAACTCTTCAAAGATAAGCAGTAATTAATCATAGAGAAACACTGGGAGAAGACATTTAAGGCAGAGGGATAACTTATGCAGGGACACAGTA
The DNA here is from genome assembly GCA_028534135.1 of Potos flavus. Taxonomy (NCBI): domain Eukaryota; kingdom Metazoa; phylum Chordata; class Mammalia; order Carnivora; family Procyonidae; genus Potos; species Potos flavus. The sequence continues at coordinate 54,361,084 of CM052884.1, read as the reverse complement.
GCACAAATGAATATGGTATGTTCAGGGTACATGTGGTTCAGAATGGTTTCTTTTATTCACTGATGTGTTTATTCATGTTGGATTCTGAGTCAGCTAGACCATTTGTTTCAGATCAGGAATGGCTTCAAGATTATCTCTTAGAGACCACTCTAGTGGTAATATGGAAGATGGCTTAGAGGCAAATGAGAAGAGATATCATAGGATCTGAATGAAGTGGCTAAGGAAATGGAGATCTAACTAGACCCAAAGTTTGACTGGACGTGAGTGTGAAAGACGAGGAATTCATTCATTCATTCAAGAAGTTGAGGGGTGCCTGGGTGGCTCAATCAGTGAAGTGTCTGACTCTTTTTTTTTAAAGATTTTATTTATTTATTTGACAGAGAGATAGAGAGCACAAGGAGGCAGAGAGGCAGGCAGAGGGAAAGGGAGAAGCAGGCTCCCTGCCCAGCAGGGAGCCCGATGCGGGGCTCTATCCCAGGACCCTGGGATCACGACCTGAGCTGAAGGCAGCCGCCAACCAACTGAGCCACCCAGGCGCCCTGAGTGTCTGATTCTTGATTTTGGCTCATGTCACAATCTCAGGGTTGTGAGACTGCACCTCTTATTAGGCTGGGTTTGGAGTCTGCTTAAGATTCTCTCTCTTCCTCTCCCACTGCCCCTGCCCTGCTCCCTCCCTCCCTCTCTCTTTCAAAAACAAAACAAACCAAAACCAAAACTAAAAACCAAGTTGAATTTAATGAATGTGAAATGAGAATTCTTGAGTTTCTGGCTTGAGGAAAAGGGGAGCTGATGGTATCATCTCCCAAGATTGTGAACATAAGGAGTGGATAAAGTTTGGGAGGTAAGAGTGTTTTCAGATTTGGATGTTCTGAGTTTGAAGTGTTTATGTGTGGTACACCCTGGTACAAATAAGCTTTATATGTATCATTCTGGTGTTAAAGATAAACATTTATTTGTCTTCTATGTATGTATTAGTAGTTACTGAAGTCATGGTCAAGATTGCCTAGAAAAAGTTTGTAGATTGAGAAGAGAGTGACTATCTTGGGGGAAATAGCCAGCATTTAAGAAGTGGGGAAGGGGCACCTGGGTGGCTCAGTGGGTTAAAGCCTCTGCCTTCAGCTCAGGTCATGATCTCCCGGTCCTGGGATCGATCCCCGCATTGTGCTCTCTGCTCAGCGGGGAGCCTGCTTCCCCCTCTCTCTGCCTGCCTCTCTTGCCTACTTGTGATCTTTCTCTGTCAAATAAATAAATAAAATCTTAAAAAAAAAAAAAAAGAGGTGGGGAAAAGAATGCCCTTAAGAGTCTACTAAGGAGTCAGAGTTGTCATGGAAACCATGAAGGAGGGAGCAGTTAATGTGGTAAGCAATGCAGAGAGGAGGCAGATGACTAAAAACTGACCACTGAATCCAATGAAAAGAAGCCTAATGGTGACCACTAATGAGAGCAGTTTTAGCTGAGAAAAGGTGGAAGAAATCAGGAAGTGAGGAAATTTAGGTAGAGGGTATCCAAGACAAAATTCAGCACCTTTCCTTCCAATCTGACTCCTCCTCCTCTTAATCTCTTAGGCACAAATATTCCCCGCAACCTCCTAAATCAGAAACTCTCTAGTGTCTTCCCTTTCACTTAGTATCCTTGTCTAATTAGGGCATTAGTTGCCTAGGTTCTATTTCCTTAACATTTCTAATATTCCAGAAGGATAAATCCCAAATATCATGATTATCTATGGATGACAGTATATGATTTTTGTTTTTCTGATAGCTTGCTTTTTTTATTTTTCTGGAATGACTATGTATTTACTGATGTAATTAAAATAACAAAAGTTTAAAAGTAGTTTTTTCTCATACATCATCTTATATCTAATGTCAGATCTTTGTTTCCAGTCCATTACCCTGGGTCAGGCCAGGATTATAGTAATTTCTTACCTTCTTTCTGCTACCGGGGCACTACTAAATTCTATCACTGAGAAGTCAGAATAAGTTTTGTAAATACAAATTCTATTCCTCTCTAGTTAATAACTAGATTATCTTCGAGGATTAAGTTCAAACTTTTAGCATTTCATGACAAGTCCTTTGTCTTATCTCCCTCATCTCATTTCTTCCATTCTCATACTCCTTGCTTCCACTTATTTTTCAAAGATTAGCAGTAGCTTCTAGCCTTTCCAAACGTTTCCTTCCCCTTTGTCAATTCCTACTCATCCTTTAAATCACTTTAAGAATCATTCTACTTAGGAGACCTTCACTGCAACCCACTCTAATTTAGATACCCCTCTCTATTGCTATTGGATTCTATGTACCTCTCCGTCAGTGTTATCATACTGTATTAATGAGTTGTTCATCTTTTCCTAATTTTTGGCTATTTAATTGTTTCTTCTGTGAACTATTTATAGCCTTTGTTTTTCTGTTGAGTTGTGCTTATTGTTGATTTGTCATAATTCTTTTTAAAAAATTTTTAAATTAATTAATCTCTGCACCCAATGTGGGGTCAAACTCATGATCCGAAGATCAAGAGTCACATACATATCCCACCAACTGAGCCGGCCAGAAGCCCCAGTTTGTGTTAATTCTTATTTATGTGGCAATATCTTTTCTGTCCATTCCTAGGTTTGGCAGGGTTTTGGGGTGGTTTTCTTTGTTTTTTTGTTTTTTGTTTTTTTGGTGTTTTTGTTATACTTACTTTTCATTTTTTAATGTAGTAAAATATGTCAAATGTTTTTTTTTTAAAGATTTCTTTTCTTTTTTCTTTTTTTTTTTTTTTTAAAGATCTTACCTATTTATTTGCCAGAGAGAGAGTGAGAGAGAGATCACAAGTAGGCAGAGAGGCAGGCAGAGGCAGAGGGAGAAGCAGGCTCCCCGCCAAGCAAGGAGCCAGATGTGGGACTCGATCCCAGGACCCTGGGATCATGACCCGAGCCGAAGGCAGCCGCTTAACCAACTGAGCCACCCAAGCGTCCCTAAAATATGTCAAATGTTTAAAAATAGTTTTGTTTTACTGAAGACCTTCTCTATCCTGGGGTGTATGGCTGGCTCAGTTGGTGGAGCATGTGACTTTTCATCTTGGGGTGGTGAGTCTGAGCCCCAAGTTGGGCATAGAGATTACATTAATAAAAAAGACTTTATTCTAAAAATATAAATTTACTTGCTTATGTATTTAATATTTTTGTTTTTTATACTCTTTGATTTTATTTTTGAATAAGCGTTGCTCACATCATTAGTCTCTTCATAAATACAATATTCTATGGTTGAAAATTTAGTCAGTGAATTTATTGAATGCCCACTTAATGTGTTGGCACTCCAGCTGCTGGGGGATACAAAAGGAACAAAAAGATTCTACTTTAGTTGAGATCACATTGCAGAGGTGGCAGACAATGAACAAGTAAACAAAGAATCTAAATAATTACTGCTCTTAATGACGACCATGAAGGAAATAAAGCTACTTCTTAGACCGGTCACTGAAGGTCTTAACATAAGTAGGCAGAGGTTGTGTACATAAAACAGTTCCCTTGAATAATCTCTCATAATTTACTCAACCATTCTTTAGTGTTGGGTTTTTAGATTTCTTCCACATTTACCATTATACTAATAAATAATGCTGTTAGGAATAACTCCCTCTGTATTCTTACTTATTTCCATGTAATAGTTTCCTAGAAATGTAACTACGGGATAGGAACAGAGTATTTTTATACAGACTGCCAAGTTGCTTTCAAGAGGGAATTTCAATACACTCACCAATGAGGTAAGTTAAATATCGCTCTCAGATTTCAGAGTGGAAAAAGTTTTAAGTCAAAAAAGGCACGTTTGGGCTGAGCAAAAGGCAAAGCTAAATGAGCTGACCTGGCTTTACTAGTGAGGGGCGGCAGGGTGATGAACAGGGAAAGCTTCTAAACCCATTTCTGCCATCCTGTGACCTTCACAGGTTATAGCTCCTCTCTGAGCCTTAGCTTTCCTTAAACTCAGTAGGTTCAGCTCAGGCTGTATATTTTCCAACATCTTCAGATCAAAATCACCTAGACCCTCCAGAGCGAGGACATCAGCTTGGAGAACCGTGAAAGTCAGTAAGCTAAGCATTCGTCGGGAAACGCCAACTAATCACTCGCGGGCACTTCCGGCGGCCGGGACAAAGGGTTTGAAGTCTCAGGGACAGCACTTCCGGATAATTAAGGCTGCGCATTAGGTGCTGGCGTCCTCCAGCCACACCAAGACTCCGGTGCCGCGACTGCGCATGCTCCCTGCGGTTGAGAGGCGGGGCGGGGCAGTGACTGGGGAGGGCCGGGACACTGACTTGTCTCGCGGTTACTGGGAGAGCGTGAGCGCGCGAGGCTCGGGGGTGGTACGGGGCGGAGCTAGTGCGAGTGGGCGCTGTAGGTTTCAGCCCAGCGTCACTGTGCTCGCGGGGCTTAGGCCATCTCAGGTGAGGTGGTCGCCCCGGAAGTGGCTGTGGCTGTGGCCCTTGGGTGTTTTAAGGAGCCTGCGGCAGAGTTGTTGTTAAGGGGGGCGGCATCACCGTTCTTCCTTCACCTTCCCTGCCGCAGCCATGGCGAAAGGCAGAGTCTCAGAACGATCGCAGACGGGGGCACTCCACACGGACCCTGTAGGGGACAGGCCAGCGGGGGGGACACGGGGTCTCACGGCGCAGAGCAGCGAAGACCACCTGAAGGGTGAGTAGAACCGGAACCAGAGCTGGGGCTGGCCCAGAGGTGGGAGTGTGCTGGAGAGGCTTTGGGGTGGAAAGGACCTCAGTTGGCCCCGGGGATTTGCGAGGGGAAGGGGGCCTGCTGGCACCTAGGGGCGCGGGAGCAGAGAGGGTGGGGGACCGGGTCTTGGGCCGCTGCCCACCACAAAGCCGGGCACCTAGGAGGTGCGTCGTAAATGCTGTTGTAGTTGAATTCAATAAAAGAACTAATGACACTGGCTTGTTTGAAGCTCAGGGAGGACGTAAGGTTGACAATACTGAAGCTAGACAGAACAGAAAGGAACTTCACCACTCCTGCTTTATTTTTGCCGATGAGGAAACTGAGGCCCAGAGTAACTCGCATAAGGTCACAAAGCCAGATTAGTCAAGTAGTTAAGAGCAAGGTTTTAACTATATACAGGTGCCACTTCCAAGTGGCAGGAACACGGGTATGAGTCCCTGCTCTACCACTTATGACTTTGGACTTGTTGTCTTTCAAAACTCAGTGTCTAAGCTGTACAGTGGGGATGACAAAGATTATAGTAATAATAGTCTCTCCTTAGCTTCCCACGTGCATTACGCAAAATAATTGATGTAAATCATTTGTTGTAATAGCTTATGCGAAGCGGAGGGTAAATAAATATTGGCGATTACTATTGTAACTGAGATCTCTCATTCTCAAGCTTTTTTGCATTACACCATTTTGCCATTTTTCAGGCCTTTAAATATTATTTTAAAAGAAAGTATACCTAGAAACTAAACACTTCTATTCCATCTTGGCATAGAGTTTTTCATTGCTTTTCAACAGTTGAAATGATTAAACTTTTTAAATGCTTTTTATTTTTATTTTTAAAAGGTTTTTATTTATTTATTTGACAGAGAGAGAGAGGCACCGAGAGAGGGAATACAACACGGAGGGGGGGCAGGGGAGAGGGGGAAGTGAGAAAGGGAGAAGCAGGCTTCCTGCTTAGCAGGGAGCCCCATGCGATGCGGGGCTGGATCCCAGGATCCTGGGATGAGGACCTGAGCTAAAGGCAGACACCTAATGACTGAGCCACCCAGGCACCCCTTAAATGCTTTTTAAAAATCCCATAAACTTGAAGAAATCCTAATAAATGTCCATTAAGTTGTCTTCAGCTTACACTGATGTGTTCCACCACCAGCAATGGGTAAGGAGAGGGTCTTTTAAGATTGTCAAACAACATTATAAGTATAGTCAACAATAAAGTATTACACGCTTAAAAATATGTATTTATATATATGAAGATCGTATGTTTAACATTCAGCTGAAATTTAAAATAAAATACATTTAAAAAAAGTATCCTGCAGAAAATGGTATTTTATTTTCAAATAATTTAAAATGTCTCCAGTGGGGCGCCTGGGTGGCTCAGTGGGTTAAGCCTCTGCCTTCCGAAGCTCAGGTCATGATCTCAGGTCCTGGGATCAAGCCCGCATCGGGCTTTCTGGTCAGCAGGGAGCCTGCTTCCCTCTCTCTCTGCCTGCCTCGCTGCCTGCTTGTGATCTCTCTCTCTCTCTCTCTGTTAAATAAATAAATAAAATCTTTAAAAAAAAATGTCTCCAGTGTAATTTGGCTTTTTAAGCTTTATGTATTTGGGTATTTCTCTGTCTTACAGACAGTAGGGCCACATAACTTGAAAAACCCAGAAATGAATTGTCTAAGTATAAATCCACTCTAAATTAAAGGAATATTGTTTTGAAGATGCTGCTATGGAGAGTGACAATAATCCAAGGGTTTTCAGAAAAAGCATTTTCCAGATAGGGCATCTCTAAAGATTGTCATTTGGTTTGTGGTAGCAGTCAGTTGTGTATTACTGATTTTTGTCGTTGTTTTAACCTAAAGCTATTCAGAAAATAAAACCTTAAAACCTCCAAAGTGCTTTTATAATTGTTTATCTGGGGCCCCTGGGTGGCTCAGTGGGTTAAGGCCTCTGCCTTCGGCTCGGGTCTTGATCTCAGCGTCTTGGGATCGAGCCCCACATCAGGCTCTGCTTCTGCACATCAGCCTGCTTCCCACTCTCCCTCTGTCTGCCTCTCTGCCTGCTTGTGATCTCTCTCTCTGCCAAATAAATAAATAAAATCTTAAAAAAAAATAATTGTTTATCTTATCATTAGGATGACACATTCAGCACAATTTTTTTTTTTTTTTTTTTAAGATTTATTTACTTGAGAGAGAGAGCCCGACATGGGGCTTGATCTCATGACCTGAGATCACACCTGAGCCAAAAAAAGAGTCTGATGCTTAACCGGCTGTGCCGTTTTTTAAAAAATTTTTAACCATTTTTTTTTTTTTTAAGGATTTTTATTTATTTATTTGACAGAGAGAGAGAGAGTATAAGCAGGCAGAATGGCAGGGAGAGAAGAAGCATGTTCCTCCCCAAGCAATGAGCCTGATGTGGGACTTGATCCCAGGACCCTGGGATCATGACCTGAGCCGAAGGCAGACACTTACCGACTGAGCCACTCAAGCACCCCCATTTTTTTTTTAAAAGAAAATTATTTATTTATGAGAGAGAGAGAGAAATAGAGCTCCTGGGAGTGGGGGTGGGAGGGCAGAGGGAGAGAGAGAATCCCAAGCAGATTCCTTGCTGAGTGTGGAGCCCTACACGAGGCTCAATCCCACCACCCTGAGACCCATCACCCGAGCTGAAACCAAGAGTCGGATTCGGATTCTCAACCGACTGAGCCACCCAGTTGCCCCTGTCATATGATGTCTGTGGACTACAAATCTATAGGAAGATAGGGGGAAATGTGAAGGCATGCCTTCATGGAGCAGTAGGGTTTGGATTGTTAGTAAGGGGATTCTGGCGGGGGGGAAACATTAAGCTGGAATTTTAGTGTGAATCTTTATGTCAGTAAAGAGATTAATTTATTGGGAGTGGATGATTTCTGTCTCTGTAGGAGACAAGGTTGGCCGTGATCAAATGGTGTTGGTACTGAAGGATTTAAGTGCTATTGCAGAGGAACTTTTTTGATCCATCTTGTTAATTACCTGATTCCCAGTGTTTTCTTTTTCTTCTCTGCCTCTGTTTCTGTCTCTGTCTCTCTTTAATTAGTGTTAGGAATTTGTTTTCTGGGCAAAAGATTTTGTAGATCCCTTATGTGATAGGGTTTGGTTACTTGCGGTAATCAGCTGGTGATGTGATGCCAGTCTCAACCCAGATATTATGTATCAGGATTCTTGTGCTTATTATCATCAATAGAAAATGCAACTGAAACTCTTGCTGAAAGGAAGTCGATTGATTTATATAACTAAAAAATTGAGAGATTCAGTGGGATTCACTGGCTTCAGTCTGAAACAGTGGCCCAATGATATCATCAGGATCTGATTTCTTTCATATCTTTATTTTTATTTTTTTTCATTTTTTTCATTTTTTTTTTTCTTTCATATCTTTAATGTTAGCTTTATCTTAAGGTTGATTTCTCTTGAAGGTCCAGGTAAGGGGCGCCTGGGTGGCTCAGTGGGTTAAGCCTCTGCCTTCAGCTCGGGTCATGATCTCAGGGTCCTGGGATCCATCGGGCTCTCTGCTCAGCAGGGAGCCTGCTTCCTCCTCTCTCTCCCTGCCTCTCTGCTTACTTGTGATCTCGCTCTGTCAAATAAATAAATAAAATCTTAAAAAAAAAAAAAAAGGTCCAGGTAAGTTAAATACTTCCATAACTTTGAGAATCTTTTTCCTAGCATTACCAATAGAAGTCTAGATAGTCATTCTGATTAGACTGTCTCAGATAATGCTTGTCCCTGAACCTATCACTATTATCAAATTGGCTCAACCTGATTCATGTTTGACACCTAATTGGTCAAATGTTTGACACCTTAAATGGGAGTAGGAATGAGGCTAAGTCAGTTTTCCCAAAGACATAGATCTCTGTGATGGATCACTCATGATTTTTCTCTATTTGTGCTCGACCATCTTAGTGAAGAAGGTGAACTTGTAGCACTGATTTTGGGTTTGATTAGGTATAAGAAAAGGGTAAGGATTCCAATCAAAGGTGCTGCTTCAGGTACACGGTGGAATCCGGCCTGGCCATGGAAGGAAGAAAAGTGAGGGGCCCAACAGAAGGGAGAAAATGGAGGGAGTAAGCTCAGGAAAGAATAAAGGTGATCGAGGAATGGCATATTGGGATTTAAAATGTTCAAGGTAAGAGCAGTCTCAGGGGATGTGAGAACTTAGTTTATCATTGGAAGTAGGTGGCTAAAGTTGAATAGAAATGAAGGTCTAAGAATTCTGAGGCTGGGTGGATCATCTAAATGGATGATAAATCTCTTAGGATTATGAAGTTTACTATAATATAAGATTGATCTCAGTCTTCAGTGAATGGAGAGGGGAAACGTGAAAGTGGTTAGATGAGAGTAAGGGTGTGTGGCTTGAATGGCAGCACAGTTGTAGGGCATAAGCCTTAGAGAATGAGCCTTTATACAAAATTGGCAGGGGTGTTTCTTCTACCTACAAACATGCTTTCTCTGTCTGTGTGTTCTTAATAGTTAATTATTTGTATTTTATAGTTATCTTAGTTTGAATTTATACTTGATGACACTGCTACCATTTTTAAAAATTTTTAATAATAAAAAATTCTAAAGCCCTTTAAATAAAATTTACTTCCAAAAATATTGTAGTGAATTCTTGTGATCATGAAAACTTGTTAGAGTCCCTGTATGAGATGAGTCTTTTACTTCTTCATGGAAGGATTAAGTAGATTTAGAAAACACTGAATGTTGAGAACTAGTAGACCTGATCACCAGTGACAGTCATTCCTAAGATCTTGCAGATTTAGGAAGATTTTGCTTTTCATGTTTGTTTTTTTTTTTTAGATTTTATTTATTAATTTGACAGAGAGAGACACAGTGAGAGAGGGAACACAAGCAGGGGGAGTGGGAGAGGGAGAAGCAGTCTTCTTGCCGAGCAGGGAGCCCCATGCAGGGCTCAATCCCAGGACCCCGGGATCATGACCCGAACCGAAGGCAGATGCTTAACAACTGAGCCACCCAGGCGCCTACTCCCCCCCCCTTTTTTGTTTAAGATTTTATTTATTTGTCAGAGAGAGCGAGCACAAGCAGGGGAGTGGCAGGCAAAGGGAGAAGTGGGCTCCTCCGTGGTCTCCTCACTCAGCGAGGAGCCCGATGTGGGACTTGATTCCAGGATCCTGGGATCACGATCTGAGCCAAAGGCAGATGGTTAACTGCCTGAGCCACCCAGTCACCCCAGATTTTGCTTTTCAAAAGGTTTTGATATGAAAATAATAAGAAAAATAGGGAGCTATTATAGGGCCATTAAGGTTATGATTTTTCAGAAAGGATACACACATATTAGGAGTTAGAGAAAAGGTGCTCTTAAGAGGAAGAATTGAAGATACAGGGTGAATGCAGAAGAGACAGTTCTTGGAGCAAAATCTGAAAGGAAATGTGTTAGCATTTAACGCAAAGATAAGGGGCAAAGGAAGATAATTTGGGGAACAGATCTTGAGGTAGAGATTGGGGAGCTCACTGAAGCATGAAAGCAATGTCATTGTTTGAGAATAGAAGAAGATAGAATTAAAGGCTTGAAGAGACTTGAAATAGCCTTTTTAGAGAGTGCTGTGAAAGGATTATTGTTTGCCAGTGATAACTGTAATTGAAGATAGAAAAGCCTGTGGCCTTGGAGGCCAAGAGAACATAATTTTGACTTTCTCTAACAGTACCTTTGGCCTGGAGGAGGTTGGAAAGCAGATAATGGAATAATTCAGTTTGGGAATTAACTGTGATGAAAGATTTGAAGATTAATGAGTATATAAAGTACCGTTGTGGGTAACTCTAAATGCTAAATGACATACATCTAATGCAACCAGGAGGAGGCGCATTATAAATTATGCATGCTATACATTTAGATGTATCATTAAAACAAGATTTTCAACTTTTATCTGTTTACATGCTAGTCTCTGGACTTAATAGAATTATACTCAAGAAAAATTGTTGACTCATAGTAGCTAACAAACCCCTAGTTACCAGTTAGTGTGAAAGGAGAGCTTCAATATTGAATGTCACTTTGTTTTTTACATTCTTATCAGTTATTTTCTGTGTTACTGTTGAACACAGTGCTTGAAAAAGTTTACCTAATTTTAAAGAGTGCAGAAAGTTGATATCAGGTTAAACGTGGCAGTTACTTTTATTCAGATGTCTATTTATTTCATCATCCAACTGTAAGACAAGTAACAGAGAAACGTGTACTCAGGGAACACTCAGGGGGATGTTCTGTAGTCCAGTTAAATGTTCCCTGACACCTTTCTTCCCTGTGACCTCTTACTTAGGACTGGTAAATTAATAATGGGAAGAAAAATATTATAGTTTAATTTTAGAGCTAACACACTAAATGACTTATTTAAATTTTTTTTAAGATTTTATTTTTAAGTAATGTTTATGCCCACTGTGGGGCTCAAACTCAACAACCCTGAGACCAAGAGGTGCGCGTTGTACCAACTGAGCTAGCCAGGCGCCCCTAATTTTTAATTTAAGAGAGTGATATAACCTGTTGAAATTTTTAAAAATGTATTTAGCTACAGTATGGGTTAGGAGGCTGGAAACTTCTCATCTTTCAGTCTTCAACCAAATTTCTACCTGCTCTGTGAGTCTTGTGTCCATTACTCCAGCCCAGTAATCTTGCTTTTTCTATGTACTCAGAACCTCTTTGTGCCATTCTTTGGGAATCTAGATAACGGTGGTATCAACTTCTTAAAAGCAGAGACTGAGCAGAACATTTTGTACATAATAGATGCTCAGCAGATAGTCCTGAGTAACTCTACGTTTGAGTGCATACCTTGCAGAGTAGAAATCCTAAAGAAAAGTAAAGGGGTGGGGTGGTGGTGGTGGGGAATCAGCCGTTTATTCTTAGGAGTAATTCTGTGTCCACAAATATCTTCTGGATGAAAAACAAAAAAGCAGTGGTTTTGAAGAGTTTAAAAGATGCCCATAATATTAAACTATTTGTATCAATCCTTTTTGTACTCTGGACTCCATTCAAGTAAGGAAGTAAGTGAAAAGTGAAGGCTAAGCAAGGTAATTCCAGGTAGATTTAAAAGGAACACGCCTTTAAGAAGTAGCAGACCTCTGGGGCGCCTGGGTGGCTCAGTGGGTTAAGCCTCTGCCTTCGGCTCAGGTCATGATCTCAGGGTCTCGAGATCGAGCCCCGCATCCGGCTCTCTGCTCGGCGGGGAGCCTGCTTCTCCCTCTCTCTGCCTGCCTCTCTGCCTGCTTGTGATCTCGCTCTGTGTCAAATAAATAAATAAAATTAAAAAAAAAAAAAGAAGTAGCAGACCTCTGAAAAAGTTGTACAGACTATATATGTGTTAACATGTATTTGCTTTGATATCAGCCCATAGAAAACTATGCCCAAACCTCAGTGTTTATATATTACTCTTACTTCTTTTCCGGTAGGTTACTTCTTTATTTAATAAAATAGGAAAATAACATTTTAGCCTTGTGAGAAGTTTGTGTTTCAATAGATTTTCTATTTAAAACTACATTTTTGGTTGAATTAGTTTTAGTGCACACTGATATTTTTGTAACTTTTGGCTGATTACTCTTTTCTTTTTAGGGTCAGTAGATAAGATTTCTTAAATTCTCAAGACATGCATTGAATTAGCATAACGAGGGCAAAGATATGAATAATTAGGCATTTGTTATCATAAGATTCTGCAGAAACCTTTTCACATTTGACCCACCTCAGATGTTTAAAGTCTCTGTTTAATTTTCTGTGCTGCAAAAAAGCATATATATAAATATGTTAGTGGATTGAGGAACTGGAGTATTCAGTGGCAGGCATGCCTGGTTTATTACTCCATTGAAGGCATCTTTTATATTATTTTATGATCCTATTCCTTCCTGCAGTAAATTTTAGAAGTATGAAATGAGCAAGTAAGTTTCTATTTGTGACTTGGTTTTTGAAGTAAAGTCCTTTTTTAGAGTCAGATGATAACAAAGTAAACTAATGTTTAGATTACAGAAAATTGGAAAAGATAAAAATTTTTAACTTTAGTGTTCACAGAATACTAGAACTTGATAAACCTAATATTGACTTTTAGGAAGTCTGCTTTAATGATCCGCTAAGAATAATTTATATCTAGTATACCAAAGCACTAACCTAAGCAACTTGTGTTTCCACAGAAATTATGAGTTGATTATAAATGGATATTAAAAGACTTTAGAGATATACTTTATGCTATTTGGTTGCTTATGATTTAATAAATTTTTTTTTTTTTTTTTTTTTTTTTAGGATTTAGTTTTTTTAATAGTGCAAGCTTCTTAGGGCTTCTATTTACTTACCTATGATAAAGTGGGCCATATTGTTTCCTTTTAAGCTTTAATGTACATGCAGATCACCTGGGTATCTTATTAAAATGCAGATTCTGATTTAGTAGTTCTGGGATGTTGGCCTGAGAATCTGCATTTCCAACGAGCTCCCTGGTGATGCTGATTCATGTAGCTCTCGCATTACATTTTGAGTAGCACGGAGCTAGATGGTTTCTATTGCTCCATGTTCAACAGAGAATTGAGCAAAATCTTACTAATTCAGTAGTAAAATATATAAAATTGCCATAATGAGGCAGGGGATAAAATGAAGTTTATCTTCTAATTAGTTAAGGCTTTTTGGTTGAAAGGAGCAGAAATAAGTTTAAACCAGCACCAATAAAAAGGAGAATATAGAAAAAAGAATGTAAGAGACAATCTCACTGGCATTCATGAGCAAGAAATGAAATAGAGCCAAACTTCAAGGAAAGTGAGAAAGTTAGAAATCAACGAGTTTCTTTAGGTTTATGTTTCAGTCTCCCCTCTTACATTTTCTGGTACATATATTTGGCTTGCCATGTTGTTATCTGTGGCTTTTACTGCTTGACCTTTCAGCCTCAAGACCTATCACCTCTTGGGGCCCCTGGGTGGCTCAGATGATTAAGCGTCTGCCTTCGGCTTTGGTCATAATCTCCAGGTCCTGTGATTGAGCCCCATGTCAGGCTCCCAGCTCAGCAGAGAGTCTGCTTCTCCCTCTCCCTCTTCTGCTCCCCCTACTTGTGCTCTCTTTCTCTGTCTCTGTTGCTATATCTCTCTCAAATGAATAAATAAAATCTTAAAAAAAAAAAAAAAAAGACCTACCACCTCTTGAGGAGAGCATCTCTTTGTTTTAGTTCAAATTTTCAAGAGAAAATTTGGTCAGCCAGTAATGAAGTGTTTCTACTTACTCAGTTGTCCAACCTTGGGCAACTTAGCCTTCTATGTTTGGGAGGGTAGAGGGTTGGAATCACACTGTAATAGAGCCAATGAGATTAGCCCCTTTGGGGGGAAGGGGAACATGGGAAAGTTGCCCAGAGAGGAGGGTGTTAGTAGAACAGGCAATAACACCTGTCTAATAGACCTTTTATGAGTGTTTGTGAAGAAGGATTTGTGAAATTAATGAATAGAGTACAGGCATTTGATTAGGATACTTCATAAAAATGTGTATAAAGTTACATAGACAGTAGTTAGGGGACGGGCATAGTGGTAGATCCATCCATTTAGTTCTCAGAGAACTAAAAATAATCCTTATTATAGCATATGTATATTTTTTTAATCCCTTGAGTGTTGTCAGTATATACACGGGATAACGGCAAATGTAGGCAATAAAACTTGAGCCCCCCACTTCTACCTTTTCCCAGTGAGCGCTACTAAGGTATCTTAGCCTCCCCACTATTGACCACTTCCTGGTAGAAACAGCCTTGCCCAGTCTAACGCTTACTTTCTCCTGGATCTCATTCCATACTTTTGTCTTGCATATAATTTTTTAGATAACACTAAGATTACCTTGCGAAGGAATGTAAACAAATTCTGCCATTCTTGGGGTCTCAGAGAGCCACAGGAAACATGTGAGACTCAACTATATTCTGAAGCCCTCAGTGTAAAAAAGAAAGTATAACACTTAACCAGATGTATTAGTCAATCGCTGGGTTCTTATGACAGTTGAAGTAATTGCCAAATTACTTCATTTTTCCTAAGAGGCCATTCTGTCTGTGCTGTCAGCTCCCAATATAGATAAATAAATTTGAAAGTCGGTGATAGTATTTAGAGCAATGCCTCCTTTCTCCTTTGGCTTATCAACAAATCAGTGCTATAAATTCTGGTGTTCTGTTTGTTCATGCTTCTGAGATGGATATATCCCCCAAAAGTAATATGCCTGATTAATAAATGTCAAATACAATAGTAGTAAAAATTTTATGTTAAAACAGTGTTTTGGACAAAAGTGTGAACAGTTTTTTTGGGGAGGAACGCCTTTAAGGAAATTTTTGGTGACTTGGAATACTGTCTTTTTAAAATATTTATCTTAATTACAGCCTCTTTTTTTTTTTCCCCTTTCAGAAAAAGCCTGTGCAGAAGCTGGGTCAGCAAGAATGTCACTTCTTATATTGGTGTCCATTTTCTTATCTGCAGCTTTTGTTATGTTTTTGGTATATAAAAGTTTTCCTCAGCTTAGTGAGTAAGTATTCAGAAGGAAACTGAAAAATGCCTAGACATTTATAGATGGAGTAAAAGTTAAACTAATCTTAAGCAACAGAATGTCATGGTGATTGTATATCAGCTCTCATGGTTTGTAGCAAGTCCATACTGACACCGTTATTTAAACACTCCTTTCAAAAAAAAAATAAAAATAAAAAATAAACACTCCTTTCTAAATTTCCCTCTTGATTTTCTGTGCAGAGTTTTCCTAGCACTGTTTCTCTAGTTAAAGTCTCATTTTTCTAATGGCTTTCAAATGTTTTAAAAAATATATAACCGCATTAAGGAATATGTTTTTATATCATGATCCTGCATGCCTGTGCCTGTCCCTTTTTTCCTGCTCACTTGCATACATCTGTACATATAAAATTAAGTTAAAGTTTCATGAAACAGGTCATGTTCTCTGATATTTTCTAAATTATTCTATTTAATTTATTTTTTAATGCCAGTAGTGAGGAAGCAAACTTAATTTTAAAACTCATGAACGGTATTGACCTGCAGTTTGAAAAACAGTGATGCTCTTCTCTGCCTTCCCCTCCCATCCCCCCCCTCCATCCATGTTTTCTCCCTTCCTCCTTGTGATCAATTTCTGTCTGCTTCTATTCGTCCATTACCATCCCCACCACATCTCTCTCTCCTAGCTCTTTTTCTTTTCTCCATTTTATGAAAATGATATGGTCTGAAAAGGTAGTTTTCACAGTGAAATGGACTTTGTATAAACCTTGTATACCTTATCTACTATACATCCAAAATTTCTTAGCCGAAACCTTGGAGGTGGAATGTGTTTCAGAATTTAGAATTTTTCCATTTTGGGAAGACTACATGGAATAAATACTGTATATTATGTAGTACCTCCAGCAGGATCTGGGGCAGCATCCCGTAATCAAATATATTAATACTTTTGCATAGAAACGGGCATCATAGAAGACTATATGAATAATTATGTAAGTGTGGGTCAACTTTTGCTGATAAGATATGAAGAACTTTTGGTTTTCAGAGGTTTTTGAATTTTAGGGAAGAGATTATGGACCTGAAATACACTTTAAGAAGGCAAAATATCCCAGGGCTGTTTATTTTTTTTATTTTTATTTTTTCCCCAGAGCTGTTTAAACAGTAATAGCACCCTTGTGTAGTCATAGATTACATAAAGGACTGTTAAAATGTAGTTAGACTTTCAGCCAGAGTCAGACTGGTGTGGTAATGGGTAACTATGAAATGTGATTTCAAGGTGTTTGGAAGTTTCTGTTTTGCTCTGCATTCCTTTCAATAACAATTCCTTATGCTTGAAATATTATAGTTAAACTTACTTTTATTTTAGTACTTTGATTTCTTACATCAGTATAAATGCCTTTGGAGGCTAACATGTTCTATTGATAGGTTAACAATAGTATGATTGAATTTTCGATCCTTTCTGGTTTTGATCAAGGAGGAGGAAGTAAAGAGCTGACTGAAGAGGGCAAGAATATAGAGTATAGATTGAGGTTGTCTTTGCTCTCAGTCTGCTCTAAGAATGATAACATGACTTGTATATAAGTATGCTATTATAAACCTGTTATGTTCTGCTTATTTCTGTGTGTGTGTGCGGGTGCATACATATGTGCACACCCCTATAATGAGTTTTTTAGTTTTTATATTTATAAATGAGAAAACACATTTTAGTTTACCTGCTATCTTTATAGAATTTAAGCAGCAGTCTGTCATTGTTCTGCAAGATCAGTTAAATTTTATTGTGTAAACAAATGGGCACAATATACGTTAAACACAAAGATAATTATTTGAGGCTTTTATAAGCAAGAAATCATTCAGTTCCAAATAAGGCAGCAAATATAAAGTAATATTAATAGAAAAGGAAAAATGTTTCCATTTTTATCTGAACTTGGGGCTGGGATATTCCAGAAAAGATATGAACTGTAATTTCACCGAAACTTTTACTTAATTTTAGTTGTAAGTAATTAGTGACGTTAGGTTATCATGAGGATTACCCAAAATGATGTTAAATATGATTTAAATATGCCAGTATCAATAGTTCACTAATTAATTAAAAATTTGTACCGGTGTTGGAGCAAATGCTTTTAACCTAATTTGGTTTGGGTCATCCTGACTTTCATATATAGATTACAAGTCTCATGAAATCATAATAAAGCATTAAAAACAATTAATAGACTTTTGAACTTAAAACTTACAAATTTATGGTTATGTATTACAGATCAAGGCATTAAATCATTTTAGATAAAACTTCATGTTTTGAACTTGGATTTTGATATAATTATCTTGGCAAATTTCTGCTTTAAAATTTTTCACTTTAATTTTATTTCTTTAGAGAAGAAAGACTGAACATGAAGGTTCCCAGAGATATGGATGATGCCAAGGCTCTAGGAAAAGTTTTATCCAAATATAAGGACACCTTTTATGTACAAGTACTCGTAGCTTATTTTGCTACATATATTTTGTATCCTTTTAACTGAAAAAAATGTTTTCTAGTTTTATTCAAAAGCAAAGTTTTAAAAGTTCTGTTTAGTTATGCATAACTTTTTTCTTTTAAAGATTATTAATTCAGTGTAATATTTATTAAATATAGAAAAATCAAAATGGAAAAAATTATTACTTTATCTATCTCGTTGTTATTTCTGAATATTTATTACCAGTTCTTTTGTATTCTGCTTATTTCACTTATAAACATTTTCCTTTCCTCTGTATTATTCAAGATAATCATTTTATTTATCAATTTATGATTGTATTAATTGATTATTTTAATTTAGTTAGTTTGAATTAATAGTCACCACAGCATAACTAAAAAAAAATTCCCTTAGGTTTGAAGATATAATTTGTATTTCATTTTTTACTTTTCTACTTGTCCTGTTAGGAATTTTTTCGTTCATGATTTTTTCTTCCATTTAATGGTTTCTTTGTAAAAAAAATCTTAGGAGGATAATTAGTCAATTCAAAGGATATGAATTTTTAAAATAATTATTGGTATGTATGTCTTCATTTTATAGAAATATATATTGTATTAACTAGTCAGGAAGATAGCTTTATTCTTCATATTTTGAAATGGCTCATGCTATCTTCTAATTTATGGGCTTTAACTTTAATCTGATTTTTTTGTAGTTTTTATTTTAATCCAACCTATTTTCAAATCTCCGTTAATGAAAAATATTATCGGGGTCCCTGGGTGTCTCAGTTGGTTAAGTGTCTGTCTATAGCCCAGGTCATGATCCCAGGGCTCTGGGATTGAGCCCCATGTCAGGGTCCCTGCTCAGCAGGGAGCCTGCTTCTCTCTTTCCCTCTGCCACTCCCCCCTGCTTGTGCTCCCTTGCTCTCTGTCAAATAAATTCTTAAAAAAAAAAAAAAAAAAAAGACATTATCTCTTGATTTTGTAAAGGTAATCATTTTCCATTTTAAACCATTTTTATTTTTATTAAAGATTTATTTATTTGAGAGAGAAACAGCACTCATGGGTGGGGGGTGGCGGGCAGAGGGAGAGGGGTAGAGTCTTAAGCAGACTGCCTGCTGAGCACGGAGCTAGGCGCAGGGCTTGATCTTATGACTCTGAGATCATGACCTGAGCTGAAATCAAGAGTCAGAGGCTTAAATGAGCTACCCAGGCACCCTCTCAACCAGGGTTTATTTTTAAAAGTTAAATTAGTTACTTTGTTAATTCTCTCAAACTTTTTTTTCTTCACTCAAACTCTTTCTATTTTGGCTTCTCTTATTTCCTGAATTGCTTTTGGTTATTGGACTTCTCAGTGAAAACTTTTTCTTTTCTTTTTTTTTTTTAAGATTTTATTTATTTATTTGACAGAGAGGAGAGAGATCACAAGTAGGCAGAGAGGCAGGCAGAGAGAGAGGGGGAAGCAGGCTCCCTGCTGAGCAGAGAGCCTGATGCGGGGCTCGATCTCAGGACCCCAAGATCATGACCTGAGCCGAAGGTAGAGGCTTTAACCCACTGAGCCACCTAGGTGTCCCGAAAACCTTTTCTCCTAAAATTCAGTAGCATTTTCTTTTCTTGGATTTATATTAGATTAGACACTATATATTTAACACATATGTATGTTTCTATACTTGCCTCTTTATACAAATGTGTTGGGTATATACTTAAGCACACTGCACTAGTTATTCCTAGCATAAGCAGTTTGTTGCAGGTACATTTACAAAATCTTTTGCTGATGACATAAACATTACTCTTTTATCCATCTAATGAGAATACATTTTTATTTAGGTAGTGTGCTGTATGTAGGAACTTTGTCATTATTTGTTTATTGTGAGAAAAATCAAAGTTAGGGAAAATTCAGAGAATTACTATTATGCACTTATTTTTCAACAAGTTATTTGGCAGCTATTTGTAAAGTAATTTAATAGTATATAAACTGTTTTAAGAAATCCATAACTGCTGCCTTTTCCTACTAATTCTATTTTAGAACCTATCTGGGAAAACCATAGTGTTAGACTTAAGGGTTATTTTGCCATTATACACTTTAACCATAAATTAAAATATTTTCCCTAGGTAAGATAAAAACTTGGTTCGTTTTTTTCATTTGACTTTTATAAGGTTTTTGTGAACAAGACGTATAGTTTCTGTTTACTTTGGAAAGTTATCTTGTTTTGCCTATTTTGCCTCTCAGCTTTTGGGCTATTAATTATATGCTAAGTACAAATCTAGTGTTTTGAGTGTTCAAAAGTAGAACAATTACTGGAGCAATGAGGAATCATGGGTAGAGACATGGCACAGTCTCATTCTAGTCAGAAAAGTCTAGAGCACAGCTTGCAAGTACAGGGCATGGGTAAGAAGTGATTGGGCATCCAGTTTAGTTGGAGTTTAGGGTATGAGAAGGGGAGGATAGAGAAATAAGCTTTTAGGAGGATAGGCTAGACACTGCAGTCAGTCTGTAGAGGACTTTGAGTACCAGGCTAAGGAATTTAGAATATTCAGTTGGTATTGGGTAGTCATTGAGGACTTTTGAGCTGTGGATGACATTAAAAGTGTCACTGTCATCTCTTTTTTTGTTTGTTTCCCTAAGGCTAAAATCTTTGAGTAACTTAAAAAGTTTCTTTTATTATGGAAAATTTAAAATGTACACAAAAGTTGAGAAAATCATGTAATGAATGCCTACGTACCCATCACCCTGCTTCAACAGTTATCAATATTATGCCAGTGTTGTTTTTGCTGGTTACCTTTCTTTGGCTTTGTATTTTGGGCCTTTTGAGAAAAAGAATAGGTAGAGGACCATATTTAGATTGGGAAAGGAAGGTAATATTTACTTTAGATAATTTAGGTAATGCAGAATTTTAAATATTCAAATAGAAGTATCCATACCCAGTGTTAGTCCATAGGGGACTGGTTGAATAAGCCGTGGTAAATCTAAACACTGGAGTGGACTCTGTGGTTATTAAAAGAATGAGAAATGTCTCTCTATGCCGTTACTGCATTACTTCCAGGCTATATTGTTAAATGAAAAGAACAAGGGGCAGAATAGTAAGTCAGTATGCTGTGTTTTATCTATATGAGTACACACATACACACGCAGATATTTTGTTATCTTTTTTTTTTTTTAAAAGAAAGGCTATCCTTAAAAGCCAGTAAAAGTATTTACCTATGGGGAGAAAATGTGATACAGGGATGGAAGTGAAACTTCTTTAGATGTACTTCATTGCGTAGATTTGACTTTAGAACCAGGTAAATATTTTACATAATTTTAAAACCAATTAAATCAGAATGAAAAAAGAAACAGGAAAAAAGTCGTTATTTTTGGCCAGGAGGAAGTGTCAGTAGAGTGGTAGATGGGTAAGTCAGGTTGCGAGGGGACAAGGAAGGAATCTTCTGTGGGGAAGTGAAGATGAGATGCAGTAGCTGGATAGAATACTTTGGTCAAGGAAGGCCTAGGTTTTCTTGAGTTCATAGGCGTCTGAGCGGTTTTTCACAGGAGGGATCCTGTGGACGAGCAAGAAGCTGAAGATGAAAGACGCCAGGAAGAAGACAAAGGAGATTGAGATGAAAATATGAATAAAGTGGGAACCAGAGGAAAAGAAGAATGGGGGAATGAGTGAAGATAGAAATTTTGAGATAGTGTGTGCATACAGAGGGAGAAGCAGACTCCCCGCTGAGCAGAGAGCCCTACGTGGGGCTTGATCCCGAGACCATGACCCGAGCTAAAGGCAGATGCTTAACTGACTGAGCCACCCAGGTGCCCTTGAAGATGGAAATTTTAAAGGAAGGGTAGATGTTGAGGGAATCCACTCACTCTGACTGACTTACAAGTAAATCATGTTAGGGGTTTTAAAAAGGTGCAGGGGGTGGGGACGGGGTGCCTCCACCCCAAAACTGGGAACGAGAGGGAAGTAGTAAAAAGCATAATTCTGTTTTAAAAAATAAAGTTTGGGTTTTTACTATATTTTGTAACCTCTATCCTTTTTTAAGTGAGTAGTGAATTGAGGTACATGTTTGTAAGTTAAGTTAGAAACAACTAATTATTATACCCTCTATGTACCTAGAGATCCATGGAAATCATGTTTCCTGTACACATTTAGGAGTATATGCGGTGCATTAGAGAAACATACTGAAGGCCTTCTTTGTTCTTTTTTTTTTCTTTTGTTCTTTTCTTTTGCCAAAGTGCCCAGTTCTTTATCTGGTACATGTTGGATATTTGTCTTGGTTTTTCTTTTAGTAACACACTCTTAATAGCATTGTATTTATGATAATGCTAGCAAATGGTCAGTTTAGAGTTAAAGGCATTATAACTGAGTCGTAGGTTTTTTAAACTTCTAGATATAATTTTACTTTATTAATACTAAGATATGGATATAATCTTTTTTTTTAAGATTTTATTTATTTATTTGACAGAGAGAGAGAGATCACAAGTAGGCAGAGAGGCAGGCAGAAAGAGAGGGGGAAGCACGCTCCCTGCTGAGCAGAGAGCCCAATGCGGGGCTCGATCTCAGGATCCTGAGATCATGACCTGAGCCGGAGGCAGAGGCTTAACCCGCTGAGCCACCCAGGCACCCCTGGATATAATCTTAATATAACTTCTATATTGACACTTTTTTCCTAAAATGTTTGATCTGTCTTTTAAAAATTCCATTAAAAAAAATTTTTTTTTTAAAAATTCCATTTTATTATGTTTTAATCCTTAACTTAGAAGTTAACAGCTTGCAAACATTTGCTATCCCAGGCTCTATATTTCTCAGTATACTCTCAGGATTTCTTTATCCCTTTCCGCTAGCCTTATTTCTTGTTTGTTTGGTAAGTATATAAAATGAATTTGGGAGACTAGGGAAAAAAGTAGCTTTTGATAGAATGATGAGGGAGAAGGATGGCATCAAGTCCCACCAGTATATGTAAGCATAAACTCTTTAGTTTTAAGAGGTGATTAATATTAAGGTAATATCTTTTAAGTCCTCCCATAAGCAGATATTATAGTTTATTTTTTTCCTAGAACAGGGGCATCACAGACTTAATTGCATTTTTAGGCTCTGTTTTAGCCTTTCCCTCATTTTGTGTTTTGTAATTCAAATAGTCCAAGCGTGTTGGTGGGCACAATGAGTTAAGTCCAGGGCTGGGGGGTCGTATTTTCAAGCATAGCAATTGAAAAAAGAATGGCTCGTTAGGTCTTATTCTTAGGCTAGATGCTATCCTTAACTATTTGGATACAGTCACTAAGTTTAATCACAAGTGCCAGTTAGTTTCAGCTGGTCTCATTTTAGTCCTAATTTGGTCTGAGAAAGGACTAGATCATATGGGTTCTTGTTCTCTGCACAAGAGATGTCATGCAGAGTATCCTTCTCTAACCCCGAAAGAGGTATACTAGTTGAGCCTTTCCTTAAGTGAGTATATCTATATGACTAAGATAGAAAGGTACACAATGCTTATGGCTTCTTGTTATTTCCTAGTGTTCTGGACTTGGTGCCTCATTCTGCTATATGCTCTCCTATTTAGTTGGGAGGCCAGTTGTATACAAATACCTAACAGAGAAAGCAGTAAAATGGTCACAACAGGTAAGCGTGTATTTTTGAGTTATTTAATGTAATTTTCTGGCTAGTTGGGAGGTCCGTGTATCAATGTGTAATCTCTATATGAATTAACTCAAGGCTTTAATAAAAATGATCTTTCCACTTAAGTAAATTAAAGTGACAGGCAAATAATGAATGTTAATTATTTCAAATATGAAGTTTCTGTACTGCAACAGTAGTTTTAGTTCTTCATTCCTAGTAAGTTCAGTCAGAGCAGAGGAGTCAAGGTGTCTGTTAGGCATTCACGTATTAGACACCTCGCCTGTTTTGGGTTGATGCAGTCCACTGTAGTGGGTCACTGAAAAACGTTTCTCAGCCAACTCCTTGAATGCATTTCATCGTAGAAATGACTCTTCTCTTCGGTCAGGATCTCTGCAAAGACAAGTGATGATAAATATAAGCAGCACTACACAGGAAGCTTTAATACAGTGTTGCTAAGAAAATATTTTTATAAAGAATTAGGAGAAACAACCTGTTAAATCCCAGAGGAATTGTAGAAATTCTGCCTTACCCTTTTGCTTTACAGACTAAGAAATGAAAAATTAAGCGTTTTGCTGCAAATCACCATCATTATTTGTAAAGCAAGATTTAGAAGTATAAACTAATCAGTGCTTTTATTTAACCAGCTAAATATCTCCATATACTTGTGCAATCTCATTTATCTAATGAATGAATCACTCATGTAATGTATATCAAAATAACAGAAAAATAAAAATTAAATTGGAGGCTAGGTTTAGTGATATGCTGTAGTAGCCCTTTACATTGTAGGAAGTTAAAGGCATTAAAACATTAGTCACCTGATGTGTATCTTGTATATAGT
This sequence comes from Potos flavus, assembly GCA_028534135.1. NCBI lineage: Eukaryota > Metazoa > Chordata > Mammalia > Carnivora > Procyonidae > Potos > Potos flavus. Next base: position 54,337,082 of record CM052884.1, on the reverse strand, counting down.
TTTAAGTTTAATTTTGATCTTTGAGGTGTAAAGTGTCATTGTTGAGCCATATTAACTAGGCCGATACAGAACCGTCTTCAGTAGTGTAACATTAAGCTAAAGTACAATGAAAAAAAAAAATCTCATTTAGCTCTCATAAAGAGCATGTGATAAGTAGTTCATTGTCATTTTCAAGCTCCTTTTTTGATCAGTTCTGTTGGATAGATTCTGAACTATCAGGAAATGAGAATTTGAAATAAATATTTTATATTAAGCAACTTATTTTCAATATTGACCTTATCTTGAACCTAACTGGTTTCTTTCTTATGACAGGTTGAGCGTCATAGAGGACATCTCATTAACTACATTATATTTTTGAGAATAACACCATTTCTGCCTAATTGGTTTATTAATATTACATCCCCTGTGATAAACGTGCCGCTGAAAGTTTTTTTTATTGGCACTTTTGTAGGTAAGGCCTCTGGTTCACACTGTGTTAGAACTTGTTGTGTACATACCTAAAGGTGTCCGGCTAAGCTAGGTTTCGTGTTCTTTGCACACATGCAGCATCATATATAACTCTTGGGCACAGAGCCTGGCGTACATAAATAGAAATGTTTGTTGGATTGTGTTTATTTGAGTATTTCTGTTTTACCTCTTTTAAAGAAGAGCACTTTCTATTGGATATTTTTTAATCATACAGGTTTGAGCAGGACTTTATTTAACTCCGTTCTCTCCCTTGGTGGAGAGAAAAGAAAATCAAGGTGCCCTTTTCGAATAATTTACTCCCTTGTCTTTTATTTTTTTATTTTATAAAAATAAAGACTTATTTTATAAAATAATAATATATTTTTTAATATAATAATATTATAAAATAAAATAAAGATTTTATTTATTTATTTGACACAGAGAGAGAGATCACAAGTAGTCAGAGAGGCAGGCAGAGAGAGAGGGGGAAGCAGGCTCTGGCTGAGCAGAGAGCCCGATGCGGGGCTCGATCCCAGGACCCTGAGATCATGACCTGAGCCGAAGGCAGAGGCTTTAACCCACTGAGCCACCCAGGCGCCCCTGACATCAGTATTTATTATGGGCATTACCGAAGTATGGGGGAAGCAAGTATTAATAAAATGTTCCTGCTTTCAAGGAGCTGGCACTTAATTTTGAGATTAATTAGTGAACATAAAAATTCATGTATACATTTTATGAATTCTCATGGTTCTTTAGTAAGAGTATTCTGCTTTTCTTTCAAATTTAATTTGAATTGTTTAGATACCAGTGAAATGAACAGATTTCTCTTGTACTACCTGTTAAAGTTTAAGTTAGTATTTATAGATCTTGAAAAGAATAATCAAAATCAATTTTTTGTTGCTACTTTAAAAAAACTCATTACAAACTTAAAAATCTTAGCAGGGATAATTTTGGATTTTGTAAAATAATGTTACATTCATGAAATCAGAAAAGAGAATTTATCCCTATCTCCTTATTTTATAGGCGAAATACCTAGAGATTTAGTTATTTTTCCAATTTGTTCTGGTTTTTAATAAAACAGTACCACCTATACTGTTGTATAAACTGCTCTTTTTTTTTTTAAGATTTATTTTATTTTATTTGAGAGAGAGAGAGAGAGAGAGAGAGAGCATGAGAGGGGGGAGGTCGGAGGGAAAAGCAGACTCCCTGCTGAGCAGGGAGCTCGACGTGGACTTGATCCCAGATCATGACATCATGACCTGAGCTGAAGACAGTGGCTTAACCAACTGAGCCACCCAGGTGCCCCTATAAACTGCTCTTACTCATATTTTGAGTATCTTTCTTTTTCTGAGCATCTCCTGCCACTTCACTTTTAAGTATATTCTGTGAAGAATGAATGACAATCTATTCAATCTTATTTTTTTTTTAAAGATTTTATTTATTTATTTGACAGAAAGAGAGATCACAAGTAGGCAGAGAGGCAGGCAGAGAGAGAGGAGGAAGCAGGCTCCCTGCTGAGTAGAGAGCCCGATGTGGGGCTCGATCCCAGGACCTGAGACCATGACCTGAGCAGAAGGCAGAGGCTTTAACCCACTGAGCCACCCAGGCACCCCTACTCAATCTTATTTTTGAACATTTAGATTGTTTCCAGATTTTTGTTATTTATAATGCATTGATGAACATCCTTGAGACTAGATCTTTGCTCATATAAATTAGTATTTCCTTTTTTTTTTTTTAAGTTTTTATCTATTTATTTGACAGAGAGGGAAACAGTGAGAGAGAGAACACAAGCAGGGGAAGTGGGAGAGGGAGAAGCAGACTCCCCGCTGAGCAGAGAGCCCGATGCCGATGCCGAAGGTAGACGTTTAATGACTGAGCCACCCAGGCACTACCCCTATGTTAGTATTCCCTAAAGTACATTCTTTTTTTAAAGCTATTTATAAATGTTGTCTATTATTTTATGGAAATTTTTCTTGAGTTTTTAAATTCATTATTCTTCAGAGGTAGTTATGAAAGATTTAGTTCTTGGGGCGCCTGGGTGGCTCAGTGGGTTAAAGCCTCTGCCTTCAGCTCAGGTCATGATCCCAGGGTCCTGAGATCGAGCCCCACATCGGGCTCTCTGCTCAGTGGGGAGCCTGCTTCCCCCTCTCTCTCTGCCTGCCTCTCTGCCTGCTTGTGATCTCTCTCTGTCAAATAAATAAATAAAATCTTTAAAAAAAAAAGAAAGATTTAGTTCTTTATATGGAAATAAATGTGAGGGGCTTTAAATTAAATTACATTTTTCCAAAATGGAGATCAGTATATTCTTACAAGAGATTTTATACAGAGAGAAAATTTTAATTTTTAAAAATTTGAATATGGATTTATTTTAATCCATTTAAGATATTACATAACGAAGTGTTAGAATAATGTTAGTGCTGTTATGAGTTATGAATAATTTTGTGAATATAAAGTATATTACAAAATATTATTTTTAAAAATTACTGCTTATGTTTTTATTTTTTATTTTAGGTGTCGCACCTCCCTCTTTTATCGCGATTAAAGCCGGAACAACACTGTATCAGCTTACAACAGCGGGGGAAGCTGTTTCCTGGTTCTCAGTATTCGTTCTAATATTTTTGGCTCTTCTATCCATTCTGCCAGCCATCTTCCAAAAGAAACTAAAGCAGAAATTTGAGTGAGAAATCATCTGGGTTTTAGTTTTCCTATTATCATCATTGTCATCGTCGTCATCGTCATCATCATCATCTCAAGATTGGCAGGTTTATGTGTTAAAATCACCTCTTCAGTAATTTGAAATGAGTTTGTAAAATAAAATTTCCTATCACACAGTTAAAATAATGCATGTAAGTGGCAAAGGAGAAGAGAAAGTAAAAATGGAAATTGATATATGATGAAAAGTACTGCCAATAGTTATGATAGACACCTAAGTCACTACTCCAGGGTAGCTATAGATAATTAATAGCAGCGTAGTAGGAAATTCTTGATCCAACTGATTCAACTTAATATATTTCATGAACTGGCTCTACATACTTACCCTTGACTGGATAATTTAATGTTTTTCTCTCTTAATCCCTTAATAATAACTAAAATAGGGAAAGCAAATACAAAATAAAAAAGATTCTAGATTTTTAAAAGTAGTATTACAGTTCTTGCTAATGTTAGTCTCCCTTAAGAGCATAAACTTGAAAACTAAATCTCAAAAAGAGATTTACATTTTCTTTTTTTAACTTTGAGGTAATCTGTTTAGAAGCTGCATGTTGGTGGATTATTGAATTTGGAAAGGATATCAAGTTATATCTGTTTTCTAAATTTTACCTTTGTTTTTCCTGTTCTAGATTATCATGGGTTAGTCTGAAATTTAAAATTCTGGCCAGTCTATTTTCATCTTTTTTTCTAGCTTTCACAGTATTTCCACTGTGCATATAAAAATGGCAATTACATTACATGATAATTATATTATATTGGTGTTGATAATTTATATTCAGATAATATTTTGTTACACAGTTCCCTTTACTAATCTCAGAAGGGAATCAAAAAAAGCAAACATTCAAAATATGCAGTTTTTAGATAATAGATTAATTATATTACTTTATATTTTGAAACAGGCAATGGCAGCATAACACGTGGTTAAATACGGTTTGTTTCAATAACTGAAAAATTTACCTCATTTATTTAGTAGTCTGGTCATTAAAGTATGTATTATGTAATTATTCTTTTTATGCATGATACACTTATAAGAATGCCTTGTTTCATTTTTATTGATGGCTTTTTGTTGGGGACTGCTTTTGATTAATGCAGTTACCCAATTTAGTGTTTTTACTTTTTATAACTCAAAGTAAAATTAAATTCTCACATGGTAACTACTACATTTAAATGGTCCTAGAAAAACTAAACAGCTTTTTGCCGCTTAATGGTAATACCCTCGATGTCTTGATTCTAGGACGTCGCTGATCTATAAGGTAAAGTACTCTGTCAGTTTTACCTTCACCCAAGACTGTCACGTTGAAAAGTACTTTAGCTGTGAGAGAAATCCTTGTATGTTTTTATTGTGAGAGGGATGGTCGTCCTCAAAGCCTGTTTCTACTACATAATGTGGACCGATTATTTTTTCTATCACAGTATTAACAAGTGGATTTATTGTAAATACAAAGAAAATATATTAATTAATATACTATTCTTATGTCACCTGGCCTTTTGCGTGAAATTATTTATTGTCATTTCTAGCAAGGTTTTTCTTCTTCCTTATTGACCAGAGATTGAGTGATACAGCTTTCGTTATTTTTACAAATGAACTTAAAACATAAGCCTTTTTGGACAAAGTTCACTAAATATTACTGTATAAAGTGTAATTGAGTACATTTTTATCAGACTTTTAAAAATAAAAGAGCTTGGACTCAGGAGAAGCCTGTTTTCAGTGTGTATATATTGTATTTACTCTATTCTCAGAGTATTATCTCTATCCTTATCATTGATTTTTTCCCTTTGCTGATGATTCTTTTTAGAGTTTCTTAGAAAACTGTGCTGCCACTTAGGTGGGGTGTATTTTCTTCTTCCAAGAGAATAGCCAGTCTTTTTGAGATTCATCATCATTGACTGTACTTGAAATGTAGTCAGTGACCTGTATTCATGGATTTACAGACTTGGCCTGATACCAGATGTAGATTCAAGCCTCAGCCGCATCTTGAAGGCAATTACATAGTAATAACCACCAGAGAGTAAGTATGTATAATGGAGAGGCGAGCACACTAACTAGGAAGCTGACAGGCTGAGACTGTTCACCTTAGTTAATGGCCTTTCTCTGGAGTTCTGTTACTTTGAATATAATATTTCTAAGATAATTAATAAATGCAAATTAAAGTGTAATAAGAATAAATTGTACTGAAAAAACTTTAATGTAGTACTTGGGATTTATTTCATGGGAGTATTTATGTTAAAAAAAAAATTCATTGAATAAAAATATATTCTAAAATTCTGATGCACACTTTCCCCTCTGAGAACAAAGAATTTTTTTTAAGATTGTATTTATTTGACAGAGAATAAGTGAGCAGAAGCAGGGAGAGTGGCAGAGGGAGAGAGGGAAGCAGGCTCCCAGTGGAGCAGGGGGCCCAATGTGAGACTCGATCCCAGGACTCTGGGATCATGACCTGAGCCTAAGGCAGACGCTTAACCAACTGAGCCACCCAGGCGCCCCCAAAGAAATTTTTAAAGACCTTTAGTTTTTATACTTGGCTTTTGAGAATCTTAAATCAATTTTTAAAATTATAAGAGTGAAAAAAATTATAGAGATAAGTAATACAGGTAAAAATCTAAATTTCTAGTTCATTATGATTTCTCTATAAAAATTCTCTGTGATTTTTAAGATTTTATTTATTTGAGAGAGAGCGAGCGTGAGTGGGGGGAGGGGTAGAGAAAGAGGGAGAAGTAGACTCCCCACTGAGCAGGGAGTACAACCCAGGGCTCATTCCCAGGACCCTGGGATCATGACCTGAGCCCAAGGCAGATGCTTAACCTACTGAGCCACCCAGGCGCCCCTCTTCGTTTTTTTTTTAAATGGGTAGAATAAATCAAAAGGGCTGAAGCTTTCCCGTTGTGTAAATGGTCATTCACAGCTTGTCGTTTAGATATTTAGAAAGTGGATTGTAGTGGAATTTCATTTTCTTTCTTTTTTTCTTCCTTATCTAGGAAAACTTTCTAGGCTGGGTGACTTTAGGAGGATATTGTTTAAGCTCTAGTCCTCATTCTTCTCATCTGGCACAAGTGAGTTCTAAGGTCCAGGTTCCTTATAGCTCAAATATGGTAGAATTCTCTGAAATTGATAAAAAAAAAGATTAGTAAGCCCTTCTTTGTTTATGGTTTATTTATTTATTAGAGAGAGCATGCACATGTTGGGGGGAAGGAGAGGGAAAAGCAGACTCCTCACTGAACCTGGAGCCTGACTTGAGGCTCGTCCTGGGGCTCATCGTGGGGCTTGGTCCCAGGACCCTGGAATCATGGTCTGAGCTGAAGACAGATGCTTAACTGAGTGAGCCACCTAGTTGCTCCAATTAATAAGCCCTTGTAATTGTGTGTCAGTCTCGACTGGGCTATGGGATAGCCAAATAGCTGGTTAAACATTATTTTTAGGTGTGTTTGTAATGGTGTTTTCCAGAAGACATTAACACTTGAATTGGCGGTCGCAATAAAGCAGATAGCCTTCTCAAATCCATTGAAGGCCAGAATAGAACAAAATGGTTGAATTCACTCCGCCTGACTGGTAAGCTGAGACCTTAATCATCTGCCCCTGGCACTTCTGTTTCTCAGGCCTTTAGACCTGGACTAGAATTGACATCGTTGTCTCTCAAGCTTTTCACGTTGTCTCTCAAGCTTTTCAACTTTGCCACTGGCCTTCCTGGGTCTCTCTCTAGCTTGCAGACAGCTGATGGCGGGCCCTCTCAGCCCCCATAATCATGAACCACTACCTTCTAACAAATCTCTTACACACATACAAACATACACACACACACATCTTGGTTCTGTTTCTCTGGAGAAACCTGACTAATTCAAGGTTATAGGCAACTGTTACCTGGAGACATGAAATGTAAATAGATATTGCAGAGAAAAATTGGAACTTCTGGTTAGTACATGCCAAAATGTTACAAAAGGAGAGGCTTAGAAATGACGAAGGGATAGTGATGGGTATAAAACATTAGAATTTGTCATCAAGAATTATAATATGGTGTAAAAAGTGCAAGTGCTCATGTAACTAGTGGTATGTGTGACTCCTCATAAAATGTATTTGGGAACATGGAGAATTGTCGGAATTTATATATATAACCTCTGGCTACACAAAAGTAAGTAAGGAAGAATAATCTCTATATAAGGCTTGGGAGATTTTGCATCAAGTCATGTGATAAGGGTGTTAGGGGATGCATTTTGGAACAGCAGTCCTAGTTAGATTTAAACCCTTATAGGAGTGATTTTTAGTGAAGTATAGAAACTAAAACCCCCAAAGACCTGAGAGGCCCCCTAATCTTTCTTAGAGGTCTAATTTGGGTGGAGGAGAAGCAGGATGAGACACTGGTCATCTTCAGATAACAATTCTAATCAGCCTTGTTGGGAAGGGAGGCCTCAGTTCAGACTTGAGCTGGAATAGAGTTCAGAGGCCCAATGAGTAAGATTCTGGGCAATGGAAATAAACACATTCCCTTTTGGTCAAAATGCTGTCTGAATGCTACCCAGGACATAAATTACTTCAGGTGTGAATGTATGGGAAGTCTTGATTACAAACAAAACAGAAGCCTAAGCAGGCCTCAGTATATGGGGACAGTTCTGAGAAAACAACGGGCTACTTGGGAGTGCCCGTTAGGATCAACGGAGCACTAATCTTGCACTAGTGCAAGAGCACTAATGCACTTGGGAGTGCATTAGGATCAACGCTAACCCATTTGTTACTGTTATGGTGAAGCTGGGCATTGGGGCTGGGCTGCACTCATGTCCTGGAACTTCATAAAGTGTGGTTATTATTAAGGTTCATTGATTGCAAGCAACAAGAACTAACTCTGGCTTGAGCAAAAGGACATTTATTAGCACTTCTGGAGGCCTAGACCCAGAAACACTGGAATGCCCTCAGCAGGATGGAAGTCAGGCTACTACCGATGGAATGAATAAAGTACAGTTGTCTTCACCTTGTTGTCACTTACTCAGCATTCACACTCCAAGGGTCATATGCTCCCCACTCAGCCAGGGGAGAGCAGAGCACCTGATTACAGTTCCAGCAGACTAAGGCAAAGAGAAATTGGGATGAGGACAGGAAGAGGAAATGGATTCAGGGTAACTAAAAAGCAACAAATGGGAAATTGGAAACGAGGAGCTGCAGTGATTGATCCCAGTGAGCAGAAAGCTTGGAGGTCATACATGCCATGTCCTTTCCCCTACAGGTGACAGAGACTCTGAAATGATACCCTGAGACCGTCAGGAAGATTACCCATGATAGGCCTTAGCATGGGACACAGACAAAAGGGAGATGTGGTTCTGAGGGTGGGGAGAGTGGCAGAAGACCCTGGCTGGGAACTCACCCAATTCAGGGGTTTTGCTGTTTTATCCGATAAGAATATACAATACAGAACTCTAAAATTGAAAGTCCCCCAATTTTGCCTGTCAGTCTTTATCCTAAAAATGGCGCCATTCATACCTCCAGTTTTTTTATGCTAAACGGTAGCCATTATTTATTCTTTCTTCATCTGGAAACAGTTAGTTCATCAGCAAGACTTAGTAATTGTACCTCCAGAACTCTTGAATCTAATTTCTGCCGTCTTTACTACTAGCATCCTAGTTCATCCAAGGCCATCATTGCCTTCGACCTGAAGTACCTCAATAACCTCCTGATTTGTCTGCCCTGTTCCAAGGTTGCCCTCCTAAAATCCATTTTCTACACAGCAGCCAGCACTATCTCTTAAAAACTCGTCTCCTATCAAAATGGTGAACTAGCAGAGCCTACTGGCTTCCTCCCCAAAATCAACCCTAGTAAACAATGGAAGCAAGAGAGAAGCACAGATCTGAGAAGTCAGCAACAAACACCATGAGAAACCCCTGGGGAGAATGAAAGCTTTAGTTAGCTTTGTCTGTGTGTGTGTGTATATGTGTGTGTGCACACGTATGTGTATTTATGTTTGCGTGCATGTGTTAACTAGTATTAGCAGCTATAGCCATGGTGGAGGACTAGAGGTCAATGAGACAATGGGGTTTTGAAGTTGTTTTACCCCTTCCTGTGTTAAATGATAGCCCAGACTCACTGTGTCACCTGAATGACAACAGAATACTGGAGGAGCCCTGTTGGGGTGAAGAACTGGTGAATATCACTTCTCTCTCCTGCTTCTCCACCCAGGACTGAGCAATCATAAACTAAGGAGACTACCTCTTACCCTGGGGTTTCTTCCCAAGAGAAGAAGACTTCCCAGGTAAGTCCCTGGCCAGAAGAGTGGCCTAATAGAGTGGCAGTAAAAAGAATCTTGTCTGAGGTGCTTTAAATTCATGGAGAAGACGCTATAGCTTGGCCTTCAGCCCCTCCTCAACACGTATAAACAGAGTAACAAGGGGTGGCTGGGTAGCTCAGCTGTTAAGCAACTGCTTTTGACTCAGGTCATGATCCTGGGTTCCTGGGTTTAAGCCCCGAATCCAGCTCCCTGCTCAGCAGGAACCCTGCTTCTCCCTCTCCACTCCCCCTGTTTGTGTCCCTCTCTCACTGTGTCTCTATCTCTGTCAAATAAATAAATCAAATCTTAAAATAAACAGAGTAACTAGTCCTAGAACATGAAGTCATAAACTAAGATAACTAGACACCTAAGAACAATCACTATGAAAGAAAGACAATAAATTGAACAATATATAATACTTAAAGCAGAATTATTGGATCAGATACATTTAAAAATAACATATTCAAGACGATATATTAATATGATGCAAGAACAAGAAATCATAAAGACTAGGTAAAAATACTAAATATGATATGTGTAATCATATCATATGATATGATATCATATGATATCATATGTAAATATGATATGTGTAAATATGATATGTGTAAACAATACAGGGGGTGCGCCTGGGTGGCTCAGTCAAGTATCTGCCTTCAGCTCAGGTCAGGATCCCAGGGTCCTGGGATTGAGCCCCATGTCCCGGCTCTCTGCTCAGTGGGGAGACTGCTTCTCCCTCTCCCTTTTCCCCCTCTCCCCACCTCATGCTCTCCCTCTCCCTCTCTCACATAAATAAATAAGATCTTAAAAAAAAAAAAAAAGAATACAGGGACACCCAGCTGGCTAAGTCAGAGGAGCATGTAACTCTTAATCTCGGGATCGTGAGTTTGAGCCCCACGCTGGGTGTAGAGATTACTTAAATAATTTTTAAAAAGAATACAATAAATGCATACTTAAAGAAACAAAAATTTAAAATGAAAGGATTGGAAAGTATACCAGGTAATTTTTTAAAAAGATTTTATGTTGCTTCTTCGATCCTGGAAGAAAGAGCCTGCTACTTTTGCCACTGAAACTCTGTCATAGCATCCACAAGGCTGGAGATGGACCATGGGCATCTCTACAGTCCTTTCTGGCCATGGAACACTGCCAAAAGTAGCAGGAAGATAGCATCTGTTTCTTTTTTCCATTCAAATTTCTTGCAAGGACATCTGATTTGTGGAAACTATTTTGCATGCAGAATTCTAATTTTTAGAGTTTGTAGCTTTCCAGCCTCTGCAATACAGAGAAGAATAATCAGGGCCAGCTACATAATTTGTAGGGCTCAGTGCAAAATGAAAACGCAGAGCCCTTTATTCAAAAGGCAGGGAAAAAAGGTGCCATTAAAGGTAGCAAAATAAAGAGATTTTTTTCCTTTCTCCCAGAGTCTCCTTCTTGACTTGTTATGGTATTTTCATTTTCTGTTTAATGTTGTTCTAAGTAAAGAAAAAGTTAAAATTGTACATTATTAGTTTATGCTTATCTTTATATTGCGCTGTGCCGGTTTTAAATGCAAATACAAGAGTATTTACCTGTGTGTGTAATCTCTGAAATGATACAGTTCTATTCTGAAGTTCATACATGCATATATATTCAATTCTTACATGAATAGCAGAAATGCTGCCGAAAGTACTCAACTGTTTTTATTTCACTTCTTGATATATGCATATTCTACCAAGAATATAAGAATATTGATGGGTAAGGAAGGACTGAAAGGAGAAGGGACTATAGGTTGCCCTAATTTTCCCTTTCCTTCTATTTCATCATTTTTAGCAAGTGATTGCTACAAGGAAGTCACATACATAAGAATGTGATAGGGTTCCTTGGTCACTTGTGTTTCTTAAAATGCCAATGCCTTCTTTCTGTGTTGGAAGCAAGTTCTGGTTTGAAGGGAAAGCATACCCCATCAGGATAGTCAGCACCCTTGCTGATGCGGTTGTAGACAGAACAGGCTAGTTTCGCTGAGCTCCCAGGTATCACAGGCCCACCAGAATTGTCTGCTCACGGAGTATCGCAAATGCTTTCTGGGAATGAGGCAGCAAGGAACCCCAGATGTGCAGATTGCTCATACAGTGTCTGCTTGTGTGCACGCTCCTTCGTCCCCCAAGACTTCACGTACAAAATACAAGTCCCAACATAAAATTATGAAGGATTTTAAAACGGCAAGAGCCGAGCATTAAACCGACTGCTTTGCCCTTCTGAATACAGAGCCCGGGGCATAGGTGAAATACCAGAAAGCCGGCCCTGGGTATAACAGAAGGAGGTAGGGATGGGTGTTGACTGTCAAGTACTTTTTAGTTCTGTGAGGCTGGGTCCTACTTCCTGTGTCCTGCTATTTCGTGGCACCACTTTGGGCGACATAGAGAAAATGCAGCCCTGTGGTTAGCGCATACTGTGATTTTGAGTGAAATAGAAAAAGATGCTTCTTTCTTAAGATGCTTTACTGCCATCTGTTGGAAAACATCATAATCACTTTATAAATTAATGGCGACTATGGTGAATGGTGTCTCTTGGGCAACGGTCAGTCTGTAAAAAGTGGCAGCCCTGGCTGCTCCCTTCAGGACCCCGGGGGGCCAGAGGCACAGACGCACAGACGCAGGCACTCACAACCTAAGCTTGGCAATCTTAGTGGGCGGGGGGGGGGGGGGGGGGGAGTTGGCAGGCCTGCGGGTGGCCCAGGCATACCTCTGAATCCCAGCCTCAGACGCATTCGTTTGAGAATGAAAACCGGTTGTTCCTCATTTTTACGTTGCCTTGCCCCGCAGCAGCCCGTGAAGATGGTCATGGTGGGGATTTTTGGCCAGTTCCAACATCTGACAAAAGCCGAGTGGATGGAAATAGTATTTTTATCTAGAGGAAACCTCTATAGGCAAGTAACAAAATCCAAACCCCCAACTTTTTTTTGCTTGTGATCTACGTATTTTGTGCTAATTACAAAAACTTCGGGTGCCTGGGTGACTCAGCCCATTGGGCATCTGTGTTTGGCTCGGGTCATGGTCCCAGGGCCCTGGGATCGAGCCCCATGTTAGGCACCCTGCTCAGTGGGGAGCCTGCTTCTCCTTCTTCCTCTGACCACTGCCCCATGCTCTTGTTCATACACACACTCCTTCTCTCTCAAATGAATAAATTAAAAAAAATTTTTTTTAAAGATTTTATTTATTTATTTGACAGACAGAGACACGGTGAGAGAGGGAACACAAGCAGGGGGAGTGGGAGAGGGAGAAGCAGGCTTCCAGCAATAGCAGGGAACCAGATGCGGGGCTCAATCCCAGGACCCTGAGATCGTGACCTGAGCCGAAGGCAGATGCTCAATGACTGAGCCACCCAGACGCCCCTAAATAAAACATCTTAAAAAAAATTCTTAACATCAGGGGTGCCCGGATGGCTCAGTCAGTTGAGCATCTAACCCTTGGTTTCGGCTCAGGTCACTATTTCCTGGGTGGTGGAATTGAACCCAGCAACCTGCTCCTGGTCAGTGGGGATTCTGCTTGAAGACTCTCTCCCTCTGCTCCTCCCCTGCTTGCCCCCTCTGTCTCTCTTTCTCTCAAAAATAAATAAATAAACCTTTAAAAAAATCTTAATATCAGATGAATGTATCTTTTATTCATAAAAAATGGGAAAACTGACTACAGATGCATTTTGTTTCAGAGATACTTTTTTTTTTTTTAAAGATTTTACTTATTTATTTGTCAGAAAAAGAAAGAGAGTACAAGCAGGGGTGGAGGACAGCAGGCAGAGGGAGAAGCAGGCTCCCCACCAAGCAAGGAGCCCGATGCGGGACTCTGTTCCAGGACTCTGAGATCATGACCTGAGCCAAAGGCAGCTGCTTCATTGATGAGCCACCCATGCGTCCCCAGAGACATCTTTCTAATTATAGGGTCCCTGGAGTGGGAAAGCAATAAAAGGACTCTCAAAGATGCAGCTATTGGAAACCTTGCTCCTGGCCAGGCCCTTCTTCACAGAAGTGGGTAAGCCAAAGGCCTGAGAGAGCTAGGGGTCTGCCTGAGGTCACATCATCTGGGTAAATCACAGAATTAGGATTCTAGCTTGGGTTTCCTGGCTCTTCGGCCAGGCGCCTGCTCAATCCCCATGAATGAGCATCTGCTTCTTTCTTTGTCCTACTTTTCTTCTTCTTGAAATTTTATGAACGTCTAGTCAGACTCAGAAAGGGCCCAAACTACTTCATTAACATTTGCCAAAAGATTATTGGATACTGTGAATGCATTGCATTTAATAACAATGGCTAATAATTCTTTTGTGAGCCCCACACTTACTAGTGACCCAGTTATGTCTCTTCTTTGTCCACAGAATACGTTAAACTGTACTCTTAAAAGTGGAGCATCCCTTTATGCATGAATAAAGACAAAGTATTCTCCAAATATGTTCTAGGACATAGTACTCTGAACTTTAGAAATTCAGTTTATTTTGATTACAATTAATTCTTTTTTTTTAAAGATTTTATTTATTTATTTGACAGAGAGAGAGAGAGAGAGATCACAAGTAGGCAGAGAGGCAGGCAGAGAGAGAGGGGAAGCAGGCTCCCTGCTGAGCAGAGAGCCCGATGCGGGGCTCGATCCCAGGACCCTGAGATCATGACCTGAGCGGAAGGCAGAGGCTTTAACCCACTGAGCCGCCCAGGCGCCCCTGATTACAGTTATTTCTTGATGTGCTGTTTGAATTCTGTCAGTATCATTATTATAATCATCTAATAATTAAATATCATTCGTTTTTCTCTATAATAATTCTGGTATGATTTTTCTGTCTGTCACACTTAAAGGCAGATTGATAGAACTTGGAAAATTGACAGTATGACTCTGTATGTTTTTGTTTACAGTCAGTTGGAAAAAATGCTAAAATATTCAATTATTAATTCTATAGATGTTTTCTCATTTTTTATTAAGGTATCATCTACAGATAGTAAAATTCACTCTTTTTAGCATATGGTTCTGTGAGATATGAAATACAAACAATTGTGTAACCACCACCACAATCAAGATACATTACAATTCCATCACCCCAAAGAAATTTTTGAGAGTTCAGCCACAGTTAAATATATCTTCCTTTTGGGATCTTGTCCAAGGGACTTTCATGTCCCTCACTGGACCATCTGGCCTTTCCCAGGAAGTTCTTGGCCCTCAAGTTGATGGGAATAGTGAGGCCACTACATTCACAGATTAAGGAGAGGGCTGGCAGCAGCACAAATAAGGCCATCCACCCAGACTCTCAAAAGCCTCTTCAACCTAGGAGGGTAAAGGGGAAGAGCAGACCACCAGTGAGTCACTCCTGGGTTTGCCAAGAGGCAAACGTACCCCTCTGCATATTTGCTCTTGCCAGTCTGCCCGTCTCAGCCTCCTCAAGTACACACAACACACACACACACACACACACACACACAACATGCAATTATTTGCACGTGCAAATACACAAACATACATCTAATATACATGAATGCACACATATACATGATCAACCCTATACACAAATGCTCACTCACATATAAACTCCAACAGACATGTACACGGATACGCACATGCCTATGCTCATGAACCACTTCTGGGAAAGTTGCATCACTTGTGGACCTTAGCTGCAATTTGCTTCTCTTGTTGCTCAACTTCATATTTCCCCATGCCATGAGCCAATCAGATGCTACTTGATGCTGACTCTTCTTTGGGGCTTGTTACTGTGGGGTGGTGCCTAATATTTAACCAATTCAGGGAGCTTGTGTCATTGAGAGACATGAGAAGCCTGATGCCTGTTACGAATGAGGTATTGGGGGCTAGTGGGACGGTTGGACATGGGAAAGTGAAGTCCGTGTGACTTTTGTGGAGAAGGATCACTGTGCAGAAGGAGCTGGCTGCCAGGGATGGCTGTGGTAGATTAGTCTATAGCCAGCTGAATTTGTGTTTCTAGTCTTAAGAAAGCCCATATCGTAAAGCATCCGTTTCTCTGTATCATCAGTGAGATTCATTTAGTTTGCACATGGTGAACTCGTCACTGAGCATTGGAGAGTAAAGGTTTTGAGCACCTGCAGGAGTTCATCAGCTGGTGTTTCTTGAATGCTGTGCTGTAAGCTGGGGAGTGGGCGGGTTCTCCCTGGGTGGAGTCACGTCGATTCCGGTCTTGCTGGAGGAAGTGCCCCTGTTAGTATAGGCAGAGACTATCTCTGGATGGATAAACAAGGCATTGCTAACACTAATTGCTTTGGGGGAAGGAAACTGAGCAGCTGGTATCAAAGCCCTGTGTGTTAAGATGAAGAAGGTTCTCTGTGAGTTCTCAGTGGAGGACCCTTAGAAGAGGTGGGGCATGAGCTCAGTCCTGAATGGGGTCAACAGGTGAAGAAGGACAATTAATCTGGTATTAGCTTGGAATCCAGCCTTGGCCCTATCCTTCCTTCAGAGGCTCTATATGGAGCCAAGGTAAGAATGTATAGATGGGAACGTTAGGGGGAGGGGTGTTCCAGCCTCCTTGCCTATATAGTATCTCAGGTCAGGTGAGGGTCCTCATGTTTGCCTAACACAGTGTCCCACCACTTGCTTTTCCCTTTGGGCCCAAGGCAGGCCTCGCTTGGAAGGACAAGGTGGGAATGCTTCTGCTTCCTGGGTTTTTTAGTGGACACAGGCCATTGTCCCAGGGATTTTTGGACCCATGTAGCTCTTTCTTTTGGAATTACAAGTCTGAGTTGGGGCAGTAAGGCCCTATTCTAAGGCACAAACAATGTGAGGGGCAGGGGGAGAAGTAGACTCCCCGCTGAGCAGGGAGCCTGACGGATATGGGCCTCAATCCCGGGACTCTGGGATCATGACCCAAGCTGAAGGCAAATGCCAACCGACTGAGCCACTCAGGCGCCCCTAAAAAGTTTTAATATTATTTATTTATTTTTAAAAAATTATTTATTTTTAATTTAAGTTCAATTAATTGACATGTAATGTATTATTGGCTTCAGAGGTAGAGATCAGTGATTTGTCAATCTTATATAACACCCAGTGCTCATTACATCATGTGCCCTCCTTAATGTCCATCACTCAGTTACCCCATGCCCCACCCACCTCCCCTCCAGCAACTCTCAGCTTGTTATTATTTATTTTTGAAGAGATACTACATCATTATGGTTCAATACTCAAAAAGTACAAAACAACATACAATGAAACATTTCCCTTCTATTTCTTAGCCCAGCCATTCAGTTTCCTTCCCTGGAAGTAATCAATTTTAACAACGTCCTATTTTTTCCAAAAATAGTATATGTATATACAGTAAAGAAAGTACATAGTTCAGGCACCTGGGTGGCTCAGTTGGTTAAGCAGCTACCTTTGGCTCGGGTCATGATCTCGGGATCCTGGGATTGAGTCCCACATCAGGCTTCCCCTGATCTGTGGGGAGCATGCTTCTCCCTCTCCCTCTATCTCTCCGCCTGCTTGTGCTCTCTCTCTTTCTCTGTCAAATAAATAAATAAAATCTTAAAAAAAAAGTACATAGTTCTTTTATTTTCTCTTTTTTTTATACAGATAATAACATATTTCATACCCCCCCTTTCTTTTACATGTATCATCTCATCTAACTCATACAGCAAACATGTGAGACAGGTAATATTATCTCCATTTAGAGAGGTTAAGAAATTTACTTAACATCAGGTTTTGTAAATGGTAAAGTTGAGATTTGAACCTGGGGATTTCAGAGACCTATACTATTACAGGAATGTTATAATTCTATTATTTATTTTACTAAATAAATATTTTATTTTACTAAAACTCCCAACAGTAAAATTTGTAAATCAGGAAACTGATCCATTTCACATTAAGTAAGAAGTGCTATCTTAGCATACATTTCTGTAAGGTAATTTTCAGTTATTTACAGAATTTTCTTTTTTTTTTTTAAAGATTTTATTTATTTATTTGACAGAGAGAGAGAGATCACAAGCAGGCAGCGAGGCAGGCAGAGAGAGAGGGGGAAGCAGGCTCCCTGCTGAGCAGAGAGCCTGATGTGGGGGTCGATCCCAGGACCCTGAGATCATGACCTGAGCCGAAGGCAGAGGCTTAACCCGCTGAGCCACCCAGGCGCCCCTATTTACAGAATTTTCAGTTCCATTAAGAGCTGTCTTTTGTTTGTCTCACCTAGAGCCGGCCAGTCGCAGACTGCCTCCGAGATGTTTCCAGTCCATAATAGAATCACCGTGATTCTTCAGAGGCTCTTGAGGTTCTCCTCTGTCCTTAGGTCTGCAGTCTCAGTCCACGGGAGGAGCAACATTGGTGTTACAGCAGTGGCATTTAATAAGGAACTTGATCCTGTGCAGAAACTCTTCATGGACAAGACTAGAGACTATAGAACTAAGTGACAGGTATCTGGAGGACCTGTTGATACTGGTCTTGAGTACCAGCAACAGCTGGAGACGGAGATTTTCTTTGTTTGTTTGTTTGTTTTTTAAAGATTTTATTTATTTATTTGACAGAGAGGAGAGAGATCACAAGTAGGCAGAGAGGCAGGCAGAGAGAGAGGGGGAAGCAGGCTACCTGCTGAGCAGAGAGCCTGATGCGGGGCTCAATCCCAGGACCCTGAGATCATGACCTGAGCGGAAGGCAGACGCTTTAACCCACTGAGCCACCCAGGTGCCCCTGTTTGTTTGTTTTTAAGATTTTATTTGTCAGAGATAGAGCACACAAGCAGGGGGAGCAACAGGCAGAAGTAGAAGTAGGCTCCCCGCTGAGCAAGGAGCCCAATGCAGAACTTGATTCCCGGGCTCTAGGGTCAAGATCTGAGCCGAGGCAGACGTTTAACCAACTGAGCCACTCAAGAGTCCCAAAGGAACTTTTTAAGCTTAAGCGAATGTATGATAAAGCAGACATGATTATGTTCCCTAACTTCAAATTTTCAGATCCCAAATTTGAAACCATCGATAAACCCCAGTTCTGAAGAAATAAGGTAAAATTTATTTTGTAATTTGTCCTAGATTAGTTTTATAACTGGTCAGAAGTATCAGAATAAGCATACATTTCTCAGTCTCAGCTGTCTTTCAATACATGAGTTTATTTTTCCTACATTAAAAAAATTGCTTCTGATTTGTATTCTTAGCTCACATCTATCCTTTCATTTTTTTTTTTTTTTAAGATTTTGCTTATTTATTTGAGAGAAAGCGCTAGTGCACACAAGTGGTGGAGGGGCAGAAGCAGAGGGAGAAGCAGACTCCCTGCTGAGCAAGGAGCCTGATGTGGGGTTCTATCCTAGGACCCTGGGACCATGACCTGAGCCGAAGGCAGACATGTAATCAACTGAGCCACATGGGAACCCCTACCCTTTCCTTTTTAAAAGCTATTGTCTAGGGGCACTTAGGTTGCTCAGTTGGTTAAGTGTCGAACTCTTGATTTTGACTCAAGTCATGATCTCAGGGTCCTGAGATCGAGCCCTGCTTTGAGCCCTGTGTGGGGCTTCACCCAGGGTGGGGCTCTGTGCTGGGCTTGGAGACTGCTTAAGATTCTTTCTCTCCCTCTGCACCTCCCTCCCTCTCTCTCTCTCATTAAAAAAAAAAAAAGAAAGAAAAAGAAAGCTAGTGTCCAGGAAGTAAGTTCAGAACCACTAAAGATTGATGAGTTACCTTGAAATTCAATTATTTTCCTGACTGTGGGTTTTTTCTCAATTAAAAAATTTGTGGTAAAATAAATGCACATAACATAAAATTTACCTATTAATCTTGTTTTAGTGTACAGTTCAGTGCTATTAAGCACATTGATAATGTTAGGCAACCATCACCACCACCCATCTCTAGAACTCTTTTCATCTTGCAAAATGGAAACTCTATACCCATCAGATAATGACTCCTAGTTCTTCTCTCCCCATCAACCCCTGACAATCACCATTCGACTTTCAGTCTCTAGGATTTTGACTAGTCTAGGCAACTCATGTAGGTGGAATCATATACCATTCGTCTTTTTGTGACTGGCTTATTTCATTTAGCATAACGTCCTCAAGTTTCTTCCATGTTGTGGCATGTGTTTGATTGTCCTTCCTTTTTTTTTTTTTTTTAAGATTTTATTTATTTATTTGACAGAGACAGCAAGAGAGGGAACACAAGCCAGGGGAGAAGAAGAGGGAGAAGCAGGCTTCCTACTGAGCAGGGAGCCTGATGATGGGCTCGATCCCAGGACCCTGGGATTATGACCTGAGCTGAAGGCAGACACTTAATGACTGAACCACACAGGCACCTCTGATTGTCCTTCCTTTTTAAGGCTAATTAATATTCCAGGGCTAAATAATATTCCAAGATTCCATTCCATACTACATTTTGCTTATTCATTCATGGATGGACACTTGGGTTGCTTCCACATTTTAGCTATTACATACACTGTTGTGCCCCTTGTTTTTTACATTAACAATATATCTTGGATATTTTTCCATGTCAGTACACAAGGAGTCGTCTTCTTTTCGTCTTTCCTTCTTTCTCTTGCTTGTTTTGTTTTACAAATGCATAATATGTCAAGTCTTGCACAAACTGTAGTTTCTTTGACTTCTCACCTGTAGCTGGATATTTGGATTGTTATCACTTAGTTTTTCTGTTTGTCTTTGCCATTATATACTACAGTGCATATATATATATGTATATATATATATACATTTTTCCAGTTAGTTTTGATCCAAGATAAACCAATGACCTTATTCCATCTTTCAAAGCAGGCTTTGGTTCTGCTCTTGGGCAATCTGCTGTGATCATATCCTCCCTCCCCTTTACTTTGGTGTTGCTTTTCCAGGGTAGAGACTTGCAAGGTGTAGATAGCCCTGCTATTCCTACATTCCTCCAGGGCAGCGCCAACATTCCAGAAAGTAATAAAAGGGCAAATAATCTGGTGTCCCTTCAAACTGGTTTTTTAAAAGTACTTGTTAAGGGGTGCCTCGCTGGCTCAGTAGAGCATGTGACTCTTGATTTTGGGTTATGAGTTTAAGCCCCACACTGGGCATAGAGCTTACTTAAAAAACCCAATGTATTGAATATATATCAAGCAAAAGGAAACTGATTTATTAACAAAAATTATATTTTTATATTAAAATGAGGGGTTTATTATATGCATTGTACATATCATTATGTTTTATACACTATGAAATTGTTTTTATTTCCCAGTTTTCCCATTATTGATTATCTAGCAACACTCATTAAAAGCAGAGGAAATTTATAAAGTTCCAAAATATTTTTCAAACTATGCTTAGTGATTTTCTGGATTTCATATAACCAAAATAATTCACGCTTTTAGTAGCTTGTTCTTTTTTCAGTTTTCTTATAACTTTGGAGCCTGATAATTTTAAAGAGATTAAAAGTTGGACAGTACTGTGCTATGCTTTATTCATTGTTTTTCAGAACTAATAGAATTTTTTTTAACATTTAATTTATTTATTTGAGAGAGAAAGTGAGTAAGAACAGAGGGGAGAGGGAGAAGGGAAAGGCAGAGGGAGAGGGAGAAGCAGGCTTTTCACTGAGCAGGGAGCCCTACATGGGCTTGATCCTAGGACCCCTGGACCACAACCTGAGCTGAAGGCAAACACTTAACTGACCGAGCCACCCAGGTGCTCCACTAACAGAATTTTCTAATGTGTGTGTTTTTGATAGAGGGAAAGAGAGAGACAGAGAGGAGAGGAATCAAGAATGAATGTAAGGTTTTTGCATGAGCTGAAAAAATGGGGTTGCCATTTATTGAGATGAGGGAAGAATGTGGAAGGGGCAGCATTATGGGGGAAAATCAGAAATCTGATTTGGAATATGTTAACCTGGAGATGCCTTTTAGACCTCTAAACTGAGATGATAAGAAGTCAGTTAGATACACAAATCTTGAGTGCCGGGACAAGTTCTAGGCAGAGTTAATATATATAAAGTGCTTAAAACAGTGCCTTGGATGTCCTTTTAAACTAAGTCATGACTCTCTTTTATTCAAAACTTTCCAGTGACTCTTCAATTTACTCAGAGACAAAGTCCAAATCTTTACAGCTGTGCCTACAAAGCTCTCTGTAATCTGCTTTGCGTCACCTCCAACATCTTCTACTTTGGTGATGGTAATACTAGCTGCTGTAACAAATAAACTCCACAGTACCAGGGGCTTAACATAAGTGAAGTTTATTTCTTGCTCACAAAACAGTCCAGTGTGGGTATTCTTGGTCAGCTAGAGTCTTTCCTCTATGTGCTTGATTCAGAGATCCAGGTTCCTTCTGTCTTCTGTTTTACCATTCTTTAGAACCTAAGAATCCTCTACTTCTAGCTGGTGGATGGCATAAAAGAGAGAGAGAAGCCTCATTTGCTTCTTAAATACCGTGACCCAGCAGTGACACACATCAATTACTACACACATTTCATTGGTGAGAACTAGTCACGTGGCCACATCTAGATGCAAGTGGGACTGGGAAAAGTTGCCATGACCAGACAGCTGGTTCCTAGGGACAACTCTACACACTGTGGAAGGAGAAACATTTTTTGGTGAACTACAAGCCAAATCCACCACACCTTCTGCAGTCTTCTACCACTCCTCCCACCCCAACACTTTCTAGCTACCTTAACCTTCTTATAACTCCTTGAACACACTAGGCACACTTCCGCCTCATGCCCTTTCCTGGAATTACCTTCCCTCAGATGTCCACTTGCTCTCTTTCATGTCCTTCATCGTGAAATGGGTACCCTAATATGCCACTTATTAAGAATATATAATGTCCCAGATATTTGAAAGTCCTTTTTCCATTGATTTTTAAAAATTAATTTAACAGGGATGCCTGGGTGGCTCAGTTGGTTAAGCATCTGCCTTCGGCTCAGGTCATGATCCCAGGGTCCTGGGATTGAGTCCAGGATCGGGCTCCCTGCTTAGTGGGGAGCCTGCTTCTCCCTCTGCCTGCTGCTCCCCCTGCTTGTGCGTGCTCTCTCTCTGACAAATAAATACATAAAATCTTTTTAAAAAATTAATTTAATAATTTTCAAAGCAATCTGGTGAAAGGTAAGAATGATTATTCTATTCCAGAGAGGTTAACTGATGTGCCTCAGCTCACATCAGATCACACAGCTAGTAGAAGCAGGAGTGGGGATTTAAGCACTAAATCTAAAGAGCATCCAGTTCTGTTTTCTCTCTGACTCTCAAAAGAAGCAATCACTCTGCCAAACATATTTCCTACTGGGAAGGAGATCACTTTACAGTTGAGTATTCTGGGCCTCTGAGCAGTTATATTTCCTAGGACAAATTAATACAGTTGGGTTTTTGTTTTGAACTTGTGTTTTATGACTTGAGTTAGTGTGAGAGATCTCCCAGCACCTGCTTGTCCTGGATGCATCGGATAAAAAGACTCTGGACTTACAAACTGAGGAGATTTAAGTCTTTTTCAAGTCTCTTCTTCTATATCACCCCCAAGTGATCATTTTAAGATGTCGGTCAGATCTTATCATTCCCCACCTCAAATTCCTCTACATTACCAACCCTGACACACTCTACAGGAAAATTCTCTGGCCTGGCATATGAAGCCTTTCCTGCTCTGCCCCTCTCCTCTTTCCCTGGTTTCATCCCCTTTTAATTCTCCATTTTGCATTGAAATGAATTATCTGCTGTTGCCTGAATGTACCATTTTAATCTGTCACTCCTGGTCGTTGCCCATGCTTCCCGAAACCTCTTTTTTCTCTCTCTTTTTACTTGAGAAATTTCTTTTGATCCTTTGGAACTCAGGTTGGATTATACTGTCTTCTGGAAACATTCCCTGACCATATCCCAACCTGGGGAGATGCCCCAGATGCTGTGTAATTATTTAGCTCTCTGAGCCCCCTCTACTGTCTCTGTGTCCCCAACAAACAGGATGGGGTGGGGCATTACCCTGTGAAGCTACCTTCTCCTCCCCATTTTTTTTTTTTTTTTGAGCCCAACACAGGACTTGAACTCACAACCCTGAGATCAAGACCTGAACTGGTATTAAGACCTGAGCTGAGATCAATAGTTGGATGCTTAGCCAACTGAACCACCCAGGCACCTCTTCTTCTCCCTTTTGTCCCGTCAATTCAGGCAGATTACATACAGGGAGGGGCAGGTGCTATGGTTCCCGGTGATGTTGGCTGTGACCTCCAGGCCACCCTCCCCAAGGGAACCAACGCTTGAGAGAAGCACCCAGGAGAGAACCCTGGAGAGAACCCACAGTTGGCCCTTAGGGAAACCAGCTACTTTCCAGAGTCCTTAATAGCAGCCTGCCAAAGCAAACCTCTTTCTGGAATAATAATAATAATTTATAATAATATGGAATGTCATCTATGTTCCAGGCACTATTATGACCATTTTACCAGTCTGCACATTTATCTTATGTAACGGTCACAAAAACATGACTGCCAGCACCTGGACTGGAGAGTGCCCAAAGTCACATAGTAAATGACAAAGTCAGGATTCAAATCTGAGCATTCTGTTTCTAGAGCCCATGGTAGTAACCTCCACACTATATTATCTTCCTGGCTTCTGATCTCCAGGTTCTTGCCTACCCTCTGTGGGAAACCAAATCAGAGGGTCCCAAGACAAGGGCTAGGAGGCAAATTTCTCTCCTCCTCATTCCCCACTTTCTCTCAGGAGAACCAGCTCAGAGATGGATCTGAGAATTCTCATAAGTGGAAGGGGAGCTCCTAAGTGGCCTGAGCCACTGGAGGCCCCAGGAGAGAAAAGGGGACAGTCTGGTGCATGGGAAAAGGCCTGCCTGGTGTGGTGGGTGAGGGAGCTGGGAGCTGACCAGGAGCCCAGGATTCTAGACCGGGTTTTGTTTCTTAGACTACATAGCCTTGGAGGAAGTCCTTGCTTCTTTCTAAGCCTTAGTTTCCCCATTTGTAAAAAAGGGTAAATATGGGACTGGCTGATCCACCTTCTCCAAAAGAGGGGACATCTTCAGCTCTCCTGAAGAAAGGTCAGGGCACGGAAGACAAGGTGCAGGGGCTGGTGGAAAGAGCTATCTGGGGTCTAGGTCTAGCCTGGAGATGGGACGAGGTGGGCTGCCGAGCTCAGTCCCGCGACCCCATCCCTGTGACAGAGCCGGGAGACGTCGAGACCTCCAGTGTGAGGAGTAGGTAGGGGGACAGAACATGGACCAAGGTCTCAGCCCTGAGGCATGCGCCCACTCATCCCTCACCTCCTTATCCTTTCAAAAGGAGTCGCAGCCTCGAGGGGGTGGCGGTTGCGGGCGACCGGGCAGTGGCCGGCCGCGTTGCGGCGGCCGCCTGGGAAACTGCGGCGCTCCGGGTCTGAAGAGCATCACGTCATCCTTTCCGCCAGGCGCCCGCCCCCTCCCCGTCGGCGCCTGCGCAGGCGCGGCGGGAGGGGGTCGCGGTGGGGGCTCTCCTCCGCGCGTTCCGCCCTTCTCCAGGCTCGCTCGGGTCGCGGCGCTCTCGGCTGGCGGCGGCGGCGGCGGCGGCGCGGAGAGAAGGCGTCCAGGATGCGGCGCGGGGCGGCCCGGTGCCCCCCTGCCCCGTCTCGGCAGTCGCGGCGGCCGCGGGGACCGGGCCAGGGCCGGGGGCGGCGGCCCGAGCCGCGGTAGCGGCGGCGGCGGCGGCGGCGGGAGGGGCGGCCTGAGGGCGGGCGGGCGCCCTGGTGCGGGGGCTCGGCGCTCCGCACGGCCCGGCCCGGCTCGGCCCCGGCGCCATGAGCGGCGGCGGCGGCGGCGGGGGCTCGGCGCCCAGTCGTTTCGCCGACTACTTTGTCATCTGCGGGCTGGACACCGAAACCGGGCTGGAGCCGGACGAGCTGTCGGGTGAGTGCTCGCGGAGTCCGGGGCTGCTTCCCCGCGCCCGCTGCGGCGGGGGACCCTCGAGGAAACCTCCCCGCTTTGTCCCGGGAGCTGGGCGAGGGCCGGTCCGCAGGACCCACGGCTGGCGCTGGGGAAGGGGGCGTCGGGCTGGAAGTGGGAAAGTGGGATGAGGGGCTCTGAGTCGGCAGGGGTCCGAATGGCCCCTACGCCCCTCTGCGCTCTGGTCCAGTAGTAGGGGACGAGGAGGAGGGGGAAGCGTTGTGTGTTTTGTCTGGGGAAGGTAGAGTGACTTGGTACAAGATGAGGGTAAGCATGTTGTCGAACACCCGCTAGGGAGGGAAGAAGGTATCCCACATCTCAGTTGAAAGTAAGTTCCACCCAGACTTAAAAAACAACAAAAAAACAAGGAGAGCAAAACAGAAACTTGTGAGTTTTTCTGGCCTCTCCCCAAGAAGCCAGTTCCTCAAAACCGTTCTAACTCAGCCCTGGGCTGGGCTCCCTGGTTTGATAGGACATGAAGTAATAAAGTGAACTTGAGCCACAAGAAGGGGGAGAACTCTCTTAGTTCTAGAAAGGGCCTGTACCACGGGGCCATGACTCTTTTTATGAAAAGTAATTGGTGGCCGTTATGAGACCAGCTTCATTTGTGAGTAAAAGGGCGGCGACCTAGTGGTAGAGTCTTGGTTCGGTAGTGATGCTTCTCAAGTCATCTTTAAAAGGGGAAGTTGTAGGAAAGTGAAGATGGGGTCCAGATCAAATTTGACAAGAATTGCAGAAGAATGTCATAATTGTAAAATCCCCATGAATTCCACTGCACTGTCATTGGAGCCTTTGAATCGCAACAGTTTTGAAAAAGTTTTTGTCTGGAGTGTCCAGTTTGCAGGTTTTATGTGAGTGGAGGTTTGTTGTATCATCTTGATTTGATGAGGGATTTCCTTTTCAGTGTTTTGTCATGACGTAGTCACCAAAGTTTCCTGAAAGTGATTATGCTATTGACTAATTTTACCTTGCTTCAGAGATAATAGGACAAGATTTTTTTTTTGTCACCAGAAAAATTCCAATGTTTCTTATGAAAATAAAATTAGGTGCATACTTCAAATGACAAAAATAGACCATCTTTTAAAAAGCATGATAAATTGATGACCTTTAACAAGGTCAGAACAAATATACTATTTTCTCAAATTAAAACCAGATGGAGAAAAAAATCATGAAGCAGTAATGCTATTAATACTAGGCCTTTTGTTAGGGCAACTTTATTGTTTCAAGATCACTTTTTTAGATCTTCAAATTCTTATAGATGTTAGTTTTTCATCTGTGTTTCATATTTATTAAATTTGTGACTTCGTGATGTAGTTGTTGGAATTCAGTTCATGATGTTAGAGCTGGGAGAGACCTCAGAGAGGAATATGAACCCCAGGAAGGACAGTAGGGCCTATATCCTATTAGTTAATTGCCTGACTTTTGGTTCATTGCTCCTCTCTTACACTAACCTGCATCTCATTGCCTGGTTGGGTCTTTAGAAAACACTAACATGTTGAGAAAGACTAAAAATATCACAGTTCTCCCCAGTAAAAGAAACTTTAAAGTGGTGGAATACGCAAGTTTTTTTTTTTTTTTTTTTTTATGCTGTGCTTTGAGTATCTATTAAATTATATAGAAATTTGATTTTAGGGACGCCTAGGTGGTTCAGTTGGTTAAGCGTCTGCCTTCGGCCCAGGTCAAGATCCCAGGGTCCTGGGATTCAGTCCTACATTGGGCACCTTGCTCAGTGGGGAACCTGCTTCTCCCTCTGCCTGTCCATCCCCCTGCCTGTACTCTTTCTCTGACAAATAAATAAAATCTTAAAAAAAAAAAAGAAGTTTGATTTTAGAAAATAAAGAGAATGGTTCGCAAATGGTAAAGCATTAGAACGAAGCTGAGAAGTGATGGGTTAGTGAGAGCATGGGTTTTGCAGTTAAACAGTACCCCTCTGCAATATGTTGGCTATCTCTGTGACTACGGGGCAAGTTAGAGAACTTTGCTGGGATCGTCATCTATAAAAAAGAGAATGTAAGTAAAAAGCATTTCATCAAGTAGACACTCAAAAATGTTACTTTTCTTTTAGTGACTATGATAATTATCTGCAAGCTAAAATTATATCCCTGTGAAAGCTTATTGGGAGAATAAAGAAAGGGGGAATCAATTGTATAAAATGTGTGAAGAAAGAGTATTTTTTCTGTCTTTTTAAATGTGGTTGCAGTAGTGGAATGCCAAGACCATTTATTCAGTAGGTGGCCTTTGTTCGAATGGGCACTGATTGAAGGATTTCTTTTTTTCTTTCATTTCATTTCTGGTGAGTTGGTAGGGGAATCTGGAATACCCGGAGGGAATCTGAAAAAAATAAAAACAGAATGCAAATTAGCCTTATGCAGGTCAGTCTTGAGACTCTCCAGGGTGCGTTTTCTCTCCATAGCTGGCCTTACAGTTCTCAAACCGATGATGTCATAATAGGTGAAACTATAGGAAATTGTGAATTGCACCTAGGTCTTTAGGGAGGTACTCAGGAGTCTAAGTTCTCTCTATGCAAATTAAGTTTCATACTTCAGGTAGCTTCTATACTCTTACAAAGCGAATCCAGAACAGGCAAATCAAAGACACTGATTTGTTCCTTTGGAACATGGAACATCCTATGGAGAAGGATTAAGATTCATTCTCCTGTTGCAACAGTAAGCATAGAGCTTGCTGTGTTGAATATAAACTCAAATCACTGGATTTTATAGGAGTCTCTCTCTGTCACTTCCCCTTTCTTTCAGACTTAAGCATTTAGGCAAGTCATATGCTTATTTGTTGCGCAAGGAACTGAGGAAGGTATGAAAATTGTTTTCTGGTTAGTTGAGAAAGTATTTTGGGTTGAGGGGAGGTGATCAATGAATCCATCATAAGTCTAGCCAACTTTAGGAAATAGTGTCTGCTTGTTAGCTTTTTGGGCTTGTCAGAGAGATGAGCATATCTGTAAGAATTGCCTTTGATTTATGTTTTCCATTCCTGTTGGCTCATTCTAAGTGGGGAGGCAGATGGTAGTAGAGTCCAGTCCCTATTTACTCCTTTGATGGATGGATGTCCCGGGTATCTTTGTTTCTCCTTTTTTCTTCTTGTGATCGCCACCGGTGACTGCAGGAGAAGGCTTACTGTGAGATGGGGTTCCTGAGTTTAACCTTCCCTGTCTCTGCCTGAGAATTAAGATTCCAGAATACTTGTGACCTATTTCTTACTTTGGAATCTTTTTAAGTTCCTCTGAACTGACCTGCACCTAGCTTTGAGATGTAAGTACTCTTGGTTCATGCATCCACTACTCCAGTTTTCCCAGGCTCTAAGCAGAGGGCCTTGGCAAGAATTGAAGAGAAGGGCTTGGGGACATAGATAGGGGACTTGTCCGTGTCCTGTATGAGCCTGTTTAGAATACTGAGAATATACTGAAATCATCTCAATGTCACTGTTAGAAGAGAGAAAAAATGCTTACTGACTAGGAAAGTCAGAGGACCAGTGAGATCATATTCCTCCTTAACCATATTGAGCAGTGAATTTAGAATCTAAAATTCATAGCATGTCAAATGTGGAAGCACTCTCCAAGAGATTATATAACCTTCTGATTTTACAGATGAAGAAACTGAGGCCATGAGAAAGTTGGAGAATATTTTTCTCCCTTGCCACATTTCATTCTTTACTGCTAATTGAGTAATGCTTTGCAGTAATCCGTTGAGTAGAGGGGACAAGTTTAATAGTTGTTTAGCAGGGGCAGGAGCAGACATTGTGGCAATTTTTCTAGTGCAGGTTTCTGTTTCATGTTAAGGAAGAATACTATGTGTGATTCTCATGAAGGGTGTCTTATTTTTTTAGCTTTTTCTTTTCATATAATTTCACACTAAGCATTGACGTGAATAGTACAAAGAACTTCAGTACATCTTTTTTCCAGATTCACTGATGAACATTCTGCTCCATTTGTTTTATCACTCGTATGCATGTATTTCTTATATATACATATATATAAATAACTTCATTGTGATGCAATTCATATACCATAAAATTCATATATTTAAAGTGTACAGTTTAGTGGTTTTTATTATATTCACAGAGTTGTGCAATCATCAGATATAGTCAGTTTTAGAATATATTCATTACCCCTTTCCCCCCCTGCCCAAGACCCATACCCATTAACAGTCACTCCCCATTTCCTTCCAACTCTGTAACCCTCCTCAGCCTTAGGCAACCACACATCTATTTTTGATCTCTATAGATTTGCCTGTTCTGAACATTTCATAAAATCGAGTCCTTTATGGTCTTTGTGACTGGCTTTTTTCATTTAGCACATTTTCAAGGTTCATCCATGTTATAGCATTTATCGGTATTTTTTTTTTTTTTATGGCTGAATAATATTTTGTTGCAGGACTATACCACATTTTATTTATCCATCAATTGATAGACATTGGGTTGTTTATACTTTTGATTACTATGAGTAATGCTGCTGTGAACATTTGTGTACATGTTTTTTAAAAAGATTTTATTATTAAGAGAGAGTGAGCACAAGCAGGGGAGTAGCAGAGGGAGAAGGAGAAGCAGGCTCCTCACCGAGTAGGGAGCCCGAAAATAATGTGGGGCTCTATCCCAGGATCCTAGGATCATGACCTGAGCTGAAGGCAGATGCTTAACTGACTGAGCCACCTGGGCGCCCCATACATGTTTTTGTGTGGAGATATCTTTGCATTTCTCTTGGGTATATACCTAGGAGTGAAATTGCTGGTCGTATGGCAACTGTGTTTAACCTTTTGAGAAATTGCCAGACTGTTTTGTGGTATAACCATACTAGTTTACGTTCCCACTAGGAGTGTATGAAGGTTCTATTTTCTCCATGTCTTCGCCAATACTTATTAACTTTATTTTTTATTATAGGCATCCTAGTGGGTATGAATATATATTTCATTGTGGTTTTGATTTTCATATCCCTGATAGCTAAGAAGGATATCTTATGTGAAAGAAAAAAAAAAAGGCTATCTCTTTCCAGAGATGAAGTGACTATAAAAAGCTTGATGAGCCAGTTTCAGAGAGTCAGTATGAGCTAATTTTTATTTTATTTTTATTTTCCTCTGCTAGTCTTTCAATTTTATGCAGATTTTCTGATGGTCATTGTATAAAGGGATCTCTGCTCTGAATCCTAGACTCCTAGCTGAAGCAAAACTCAAATCCTGGTAGCTTACCGCAAGCGTCTGTGATAACTTCCAGAGGTGAAGGTTGCTATAGCAGAGGAAAGATTTCTTAAGTTAGGTCACATATTTCCTTTTTTAAAGTTGAGCAGAGGAGAAATCAAGAGAAGAGATCAATACACAGAAAACAGAGCAGTCCAAGGCAGTTTAAAAGTACATCCTGGGGCGCCTGGTTGATTCAGAGGATAGAACACGCAATTCTTGATCTTGGGGTCATGAGTTCAAGCCCCACATTGGGATGGAGTCTACTTAAAAAAAATTTTTTTTTTCAATTACATGCTAAATTTAGTTGGAGAGACTGTAAATTCTTAAACATGAGAGAACCCTACTTTGCATTCCCTTAGGTAGGGAGGATCACATTGAAGGTAAGTAGATTTTACTTGAACAGCCCTAGAGCCTTGCTCTTCTCTGCTTACGACTCTGCTAGATAAACCCTTCCTTCCGTCGTAGATTAGAAGCAGTTTTCTTTGCCTAAAGCGTCCTTTGGCAACACCCATTTCCAGTTCTATATCCTTTTATAAGCTTGTTTTCTGGCTAACTGTGGTGGATAGCATTCTTGGACTTGGCTGGGCTCCTCAGCTCCTCTGCTGTCCCTGGATATGAATTACTGTCAAGCGGTTTTAGAGGTCTCTCAGGAATGTAGGTGACATGAGAGAACCTGGTGGATATGGCATAGGATCCAGTGAAAGAGAGAAAGACAACCTTTTAGAAGCTGGTGACTTAGGGAATTCAGTGATTACACATAGTCTACCATTGCCAGATTTTTAGATTTAGTTCTTAAAAGTTACTAAGTGAGGCAGATAATGGACAAATGTCTGTGTTCCAGATGTCCTGTGGTGACTGATTTTAGTTTGGAGCATATGGAACCCTGCTCTGGGTTTATGAGTGACAGAGTCCTGTCATGGTGGAAAATGAGAGCATTTGACAGCTCTCAAGCTATTTTCAGTATGCTCCTAGAGGATTAGCTATGACTCCAGGAAGTAAGATGGGAACAGGTATAGTTTTTTTTTTTTTAAATTATTAACATATAATGTATTATTTGCCCCAGGGGTACATGTCTGTGAATCCTCAGGCTTACACATTTCACAGCACTCACCATAGCACATACCCTCCCCAGTGTCCATAACCCAGCCACCCTATCCCTATCCTCCTACCCCCCAGCAACCCTCAGTTTGTTTCATGAGATTGAGAGTCACTTATGGTTTGTCTCCCTCCCTATCCCATCTTGTGGGAACAGGTATAGTCTTGATCATCAGGTTTCTCTGATACACTAAGGTCTAATATCTGAGACCTTAAGTATAATGTCTTATACTTTGGATCTGTCATAGTTTCCTGTTAAAGGTAGCCAGGTTAGTAATATTTTTTGTTCATTAGTGTGCTGGGTAAGTCAAGTCAGAATTTTGCTAGGCCATCTGTGATCTACTATATAGGTGGAACTAACTGGGTTAGTCTAGAGTTTTCATGGAGTGCTGAGAGTCCTAAGCAGGGAGAAGAAGGTTTATGGAGGTTCCTCTTGTTAAGCTTCATTCCTCTGTGAGTGTGGGATTCCTTGGCTTCGAAACTATTCCTAGTTGGCAAAACAATATGAGTGTGCATTTATTAGTATCGGTCACAGAATTTAAAAAGTCAGAGCTAGAAATGAGAGATTGTCTATCCATCACTTTTGACAGATGATAATGATTAATATTTGTAAGTGACTTTATACTTTGCAGTGTACTTTTAAAGAGTTTTAAAATTTTTTCAGCCCTACTCAAAATATAATTTTTTGTCCGTTGTCACTCAGCAAATTGGAAAGAACTGTTAGAATCCATATCTTTTGTCTGCTATCACACCATTGATGAGATTATTGTTTTTACTTAGAGATTTGGGAAAACTGAAGCAATGGCTTAATCATTGAATAGCAGAGCTATGGTGTGTCGTCTTTAGCTCAGTCCCCAACCCACATTGCGGTAGAGGAGCTCTGTCGGGAGAATAACCAGGTCACTCATGGTCTGAATTGTAGTTAAGGTTGGTTGTTATTTTATATATATATATATTTTCCTGTCTAACCCACGCTTATCAGTTCTGGAAATGTCTTTCTTAGATCAAATAGTTACTAGGGCTTTGTTTCTAAGAAGCTCCGTTTTTGGTGTGGCTGTTTTAGGATGTTTAATGCTTTTTTTTTTTTTTTTTTTGTTTAATGCTTTTTTGTCTGAGGTTTGTTTTGTTTGAAAAAAAGTGTTTGTGTCTTAACCTCAGAAATCCCCCAGTGTAGGCTGTAGTTTGCATATTTTGTGGTTGTAGTTTGGGGGCTGGCTCTGACTTCTGGTTTACCATATTCTGTATAACGAAAGAATATTATGGGAAGCGACAAAGAAACTTCCGGGATTTTTAAAAGCAGGAAGACAGAGGAGGAAATGATTTAGAAATGATAATCATAAGCCACAATTTGTAAATGGATAAAACCAATTTATAACAAATTACTTGCATTTTTATTATACATTAGAATTACTTTCCACAGGAATGTCAAAGGACTTGGTTCTTTTCTTAGTTGTATTATCAGCTGATGTCCTTTTTTTCCCCCTTGGTTTTGCAGTTTTATTTATTTATTTTATTTTTATTTTAAATTCTTTTAAAGATTTTATTTATTTATTTGACAGGAAGAGAGCACAAGCAAGGGGAGCAGCAGAGGGAGAGGGAGAAGCAGGCTCTCCGCTGACCAGAGAGCCTGATGCGGGGCTCAATCCCAGGACCCTGGCTGGAATTGTGACCCAAGCTGAAGGCAGATGTTTAACCAACTGAGCCACCCAGGTGCCTCTGTAGTTTTACAATAATAGCCTTCTGACGCCGTTTTAGCCTAGTCGTGAAGATAGGTATTGATTATTGTTATATTGTTGAAGAAAACTAGAGATTTTATTTTATGTAAGTTAGGCATCCCTTTTCTTGTTTTTTCCAGAGTCTGTATTTGACAATGACCATTAAAATTTTTCTTAATTTTTTGGGGCGCCTGGGTGGCTCAATGGGTTGAGGCCTCTGCCTTCGGCTCCGGTCGTGATCTCAGGGTCCTGGGATCGAGCCCCGCATCGGGCTCTCTGCTTGGCGGGGAGCCTGCTTCCCCCTCTCTCTCTGCGTGCCTCTCTGCCTACTTGTGATCTCTCTCTGTCAAATAAATAAATAAAATCTTTAGAAAAAATTTTTTTTCTTAATTTTTTTTACTGATAATAAAAATCATAGGTCATTATAAAAATTAAAACATTATAGGGGCACATGGGTGGCTCAGTTGTTAAGCGTCTGCCTTTAGCTCAGGTCATGATCCCAGGGTCCTGGGATCAAACCCTGCATCCGGAAGCCTGCTTCTCCCTCTCCCGCTCCCCCTTGTATTCCCTTTATTGCTGTCTCTCTTTCTCTGTCAAATAAATAAATAAAAATCTTTTAAAAAAGTGTTTGAAGATCATGGTATTTTTCTCTCTCTAAAAATAAAACTTTGAGTTATAAAATACACATTTCTTATAGGGAATTCAGAAATTATAGAAAAGTACGGAAATAAGTGACTCATAATTCTTCTTTCCAGAATTAAGCTGTTAGTATTTTGATGTCTTTATGTAGTTCCTTTTAGTTTTTAAACATTTTTATTGCGGTACAGCTTAAACACAGATCCTAAGTATATAGCTTGATGTATTTTTATATATGTATGCATGTGTGTAATGATCACCCAGATCAATTCTTTCCAGTTTTTACTATGTGTGGGTGTATGTGTGTATATCTACATGTTGTGATAAAGTGAAATGTAAAATTTTGTGTTTTGATTTTTTTTTCACTTAATGTTCTATCATGAATATTTCTCAATATTATGAAGTATTCTCCTGAAATTTATTGATCCCAGTGAAGAGTTAATTACAGGGAGCAGAAACTCATTCAGACAAGCTAAACTAAAAAGGAGATTTCTTTCAAATTCTAACATGTGATGTATTTATAAATAACATCTTAAAAGAATATCCAACATAAATATAAAGACCTATGGAATATTTCAAATGTTTCTTTTTTTATATATATTCTAATACCCAAGGTTTTACACTTAATGGGAGTCATTCTGTAAGGTTAATCGCTAAAACTAGGCTTTGTTGAGTCTGAGGAGTGCACATCTTAAGTTTTAATAGTATTGTCAAATTTCCTCCTCAACAGTTTAGACTCTCACCACAGTGTTTAAGATTCCAGTTTCTCTACATCTGTAATAAAATGTTAGGACTTTTCTGACATGTTTCCAGTCTGCTAGGAAGGTTTCCAACCTGCTTTCTGTCTCCATGGATTTGCTTATTCTGGTGGATATTTCATATAAATGGAATCATGCAATATGTGACCTTTTGTGTCTGGATTCTTTCACTTAATGTTTTCAAGGTTCATCCTAGTTGTTGCATATATTAGTAGTTCATTCTTTTATTTATTCTTTATTGAAGTATATGGTAGACACACATTGTTTCATTAGTTTCAGGTGTAAAACATACTGATTGAATACATTATGTGATGCTCACAGATGCAAGTGTAGCTATCATCTGTCTCCATAAACGCTTACAATACAACGAAGTCCAGTAATTCCATTCCTTTTTATGGCTGAAGAATATTCCATTGTGTGGATATACAACATCTTGCTTACCCATTCATCTGTTATAGACATTTGGGTTGTTTCTGTTTTTTGGCTACTGTGAATAATGCTGCTTTGAACATTCATGTGCAAGGTTTTTAAATTTAATTTAATTAATTAATTTATTTTTTATTAACACATAATGTATTATTTGCCCCAGGGTACATGTCTGTGAATCATCAGGCTTACACATTTCACAGCACTTACATAGCACATACCCTCCCCAATCATGTGCAAGGTTTTGTTTGAACACCCGTTTGGGAATCTACCCTGGAGTGGAATTGCTGGGTCATTTGGTAACTTTATGTTTAACCTTTCCAAGAACTGCCAAACTGTTTTCCACAGTGGCTGCACATTTTACATTCTTACGTTCTATCAACACATGAGGGTTACACTTTACCTACATCTTTGATGTTATTTTTTATTAGTATTAGTAATTTTTCATTTTTTGATGTCATTGTGTTTTAACCTGTATTTCCTTACTATTAAGATATTTTAAAAAGAGTTATTTGCTAATCCTTTGTATTTGTGAATTGTCTCTTTATAATTTCTCTTCTTGTTCTTTTTTTTTTTGTGGGGAGAAGTGGGAAGGACTGAGATTGGGGTGCTTTGGAAGGTGATCTGTTTTGCTTAGGGAAAGTTGATGAGTTTGCTATAGAAATAGAGTGGCTAAAGAAATGTGATTTGTGGCATATATTTGTTTCCTGTGGCTGCTGCAACAAATTACCACAAACTGGGTGGCTTAAAACAACAATAATTTGTTTTCTCACTGTTCTGGAAGCCAGGGGTCCAAAATCAAGGTATTAGCAGGCTGCCCTCCCTCAGAGGCTCTAGGGGAGAATGATTAATTGCCTCTTCCAGCATCTGGTGGCTGTTGGCATTCCTTGGCTTTTGGCCATGTTGCTCCTATCTTCACATCCCTTCTTCTCTGTGTCTTCTCTATGTGTCTGTCTTACAAGGATACTTAGCATTGGATTTAGGGACCACTCAGCTAATCCAGGATGATTTTCTCATCACAAGATCTTTGATTACATCTGTGAAGACCCTTGTTATAACATTCACAGGTTCTGGGGATGTAGACATGTTTTTTGGGGGGGCTACCATTTAGCCTACTATGGAGGTTCTATACGGTAGGTCTTGAATTACCCCAGGTGTGAGCAAGGAGCAGACAGGAGTAAAAAGGAGAGCCCAAGAAGAATGGTTAAGGAGAAGAGAGACTAATATCATCAGTGCTCTGTACTGTTACTATACTTGATATTCAGAGATTAGGATTCAGAGATAGGATTTTAGGGTAAAAATGACTAAGAGTCTAAATTATTTGACACAAGCCATTAACTCACAAAAATCAAGCTTTTGCTGTGGTAGAACATTCTTATCTATAATAAAAATCTTTACTAGCACTGTGATACTAGAACCAGTATCTACTGAACCAGTTAGATTCATTGTCATGTCATCAGTAATCATCACTATCATCTCTAGTACTTTTATTTATGGCGTATTTATTCTTTATTATTGTTATTTAAAAAATTGAAATATAATTTGCATTTTATTCCTTCTTTTTTACGTTTAGTTGATATACAATGTTACATTAGTTTCAGGTGTACAACATAGTGATTTCACAAGTTTATACATTATGCTATGCTCACCACAAGCTTAGCTACCATCTGTCACCATACGTCACTATTACAATATCACTGACTTTATTCCTTATGCTGTGCCTTTTATCCCATCATCTAGTCATTCTGTAACCTGAAGGCTGTATCTCCCATTCCCTTTCACCCATTTCGCCCATCCCCTTATCCTCCTCCCCTTTGGCAACTATCAGTTGTTTGTATTTATAGGTCTGATTCTGCTTTTTGTTTGTTTATTCATGTTTTTAAAGATTGCATATCAGTAAAATCATATATTTGTCTTTCTGAGTCTGACTTATTTCACTTAGCATACTACCCTCTAGACCCATCCATGTTGTCTCAAACGGCATAATCTCATCCTTTCTCATGGCTGTGTAATATTTTAGTGTGTGTATGTCCACACGCACACACACACACCACATCTTCCTTACCATTTGTCTACTGATGGACACTTAGGTTGCTTCTATATCTTGGCTATTCTAAATAATGCTGCAATAAACATAGAGGTACAGTATTTATTCTTTTAAAATAGGCAACATAGGTCTCTTAGAAAAGAACTAAGAGCTGGTTAGAATTTCCAAACCTTTCATTTTACAGAGGAAGGAAGTGTGCTGGAAGGGTTCTGAGTAACTTACTTAAATTCTCACAGCTAGTTAGTGTCAGAGCTGAGACTTGATTTTGGGGTTCCTTAACTCTTGGTTGAGTGTTTTTTCTTTTCTTTTTTTCTTAAGATTTTATTTATTTATTTGACAGAGAGATGGCAAGAGAGGGAACACAAGCAGGGGGAGTGGGAGAGGAAGAAGCAGGCTTTCCACTGAGCAAGGAGTCCGACGCGGGGCTCGATCCCAAGACCCCAGGATCACGACCCAAGCTGAAGGCAGATGCTTAATGACTGAGCCACCCAGGCACCCCTGAGTGTTTTTTCCATGATACATATGGTATACAAGTGCAAACTGATAAAGAAGGAAAGATTTGTGATTATTTATTTTTCTTCCTTAAAGCTGGGATTCCCTACTGGGGTAGTAAAGGAGATAGTATAGCTTAAAAGCTGTATCTGTCACGTGGATTTGAAACCCAGGTCCTCCATTTACTCTTTGCATAATGGTGGGCAATTTACTTCTCTGTGTTGAAGTTTCTTCATCTTTAAAGTGGACATAGAATCTATCTCATAGGGTTGTTGTGGGATTAAAGGAGTTAATACATTAAATGGCTTGGGATAGTGCCTGGCATATGATGAGTATGCATTAAGTGTTTTCACTATTACTAACATTTTTCTTTGCATCACTTAACTCTATATAATTTTGACATTGATGCAAAGTGAAGAAAGGGTACTAGTACTACATACATTTTCATTTGGGCCTGTTAGCAACCACATGAGGTAAGTTCTGTTATCATTTTCACCTTATATGTGAGGACACTGATGCACGATATGGTTAAATAACTTGCCTGAGATTATTCTGCTGGTATGTGGGAAGATTGGGATTCAAACTCACATCTGTCAGAATCTAGAGTTTACTTTTTTTAGAAATTAAACTTTATTGATATCAATATAGAATACAGTAAAGTGCACATATTCAGGTGCACACTGTGATGTATTTTCATAAACTGATGTGTTGCCAGCACCCCAGAATCTTTTCTTGTGCCCTTTCTAGTCAATATTGGGTCTCTACCTACCAAAGGTAACCACTGTTCTGACTTCTAACAGCATTGATTAGTTTTGCTTGTCTGTACTTTTATATAAACGTAATCAAATGCTGTGCTTTTTTGTCTGGATTCTTTTGTACAACATCATGTTTGAGAGATTCATCCATATTGTTAAAAGTAGTTTTAGATGGTTTATTCTCACTGCTGTATAGTTTTCCATTGTGTACCTCTACCACAGTTTATCTCTCAATTCTACTGTTGATGACACTATGGGTAGTTTCTAGATTTTGAATCACTATTAACAATAGTGATATTAATATTACTGTATGTGCCTTTTTTGTGAACATGCCCTTTGGTCTTTGGGGTGGGTGTTTACCTAGAATGGATTTGCTGGGTAATAGGTATATATTCAGTTTTAATAAATACTGCGATAATGTTTTCCACTGTGGTTGTACCACTTTACATTCTCACCTGTAGTGCCTAAGAGTGTTGATTGCTCCCTGTCCTCATCAGTACTTGGCATTTTCCTTCCTTTTTATTTTAGCCATCCTGGTGTTTGTCTAGTGGAATTGCATTACATAAATTTGCATTTTTCTGGATGACTAATGAAGTTGAGCACTTGCCAAAGGTTTATCAGATTTTTATGTACCTTTTTTTTAAGATTTTATTTATTTGACACAGAGAGAGAGAGCACAAGCAGAGGGAGCAGCAGGCAGAGACAGGGAGAAGCCAGCTCCCCGCCAAGCAGGGAGCCCGATGTGGAGCCCGATGTGGAGCCCGATGTGGAGCCCGATGTGGAGCTCGATCCCAGGACCCTGAGATCATGACCTGAGCTGAAGGCAGACACTTAACCGACTGAGCCACCCAGGCGCCCCTATATACCCTCTTTTTAGAAGTAACCAAGTCTTTTGCCATTTTTCTTTTAGGTGGTCTTTTTTTTCTTATTGATTTAATGGATTTCTTTGTATGTTCTAGATATGAGTCTTTTGTCAGTTATATGTACTGAAAATATCTCCTAATTTGTTTCCTTTTCATTCTCTTAATGGTGACTTTAGAAGAACAAAAGTCTTTATAATATTCAATTTATCACTTTTCTCTCTTTATGTTTAGTGCATTTGATACTCTTTTTTTTTTTTTTTAAAGATTTTATTTATTTATTTGACAGAGAGAAAGCAAGAGAGGGAACACAAACAGGGGGAATGGGAGAGCGAGAAGCAGGCTTCCTTCTGAGCAGGGAGCCCAATGTGGGGCTTGATCTCGGGACCCTGGGATCATGACCTGAGCTGAAGGCAGATGCTTAACGGCTGAACCACCCAGGCGCCCCAGTGCATTTGATATTCTGTTTAAGATATGTTTGCTGTTGCACAGCCACAAAGATGTTCTGTTTCCTACTAAAGGCTTTATTGTTCTATCTTTCACATTTAGATTTGCAATCTCAGAGCTAACCCTCTTAATCACTATACTGTGATATTACTCCATAGTGCCTGATAAAAGCTCTTCTACCATGCACACGGGCATGCACAGGGGTGCCACTTTTCAACATTCTACAGAGTGGAAGAGAAACATTTCCATTGCTGTCACAGCTGGGCCTGTAGTACAACAACGCTTTGATACGACCAAATACAGTGCTTTTGATAGACGTTTAGTAAAACAAATGCTTGTCTTTGTGCTTTGATTTAGTACCAGCTGGTAAAACTTTAGTGTTTAGGGAACTATAAAAAAAAAAAAAAAGAATATTACTATAAGATGTCTTAAGGGTAAAGAGAATTCCCCTCTGTTATTGAGGATAACCTGACAGGAGGCTCCCAAATTCTTTTTTTATTTTAAAGATTTTATGTATGTATTTGTCAAAGAGAGAAAGAGCCAGGAAGCACACGCAGGGGGAGCAGCAGACAGGGAGAAGCAGGCTCCCCACTGAGCGGGGAGCCTGACATAGGGCTCGATCCCAGGACCCTGGGATCATGACCTGAGCCAAAGACAGACGCTTAACCGACTGAGCCACCCAGGCGCCCCTTTAATGATAAATTTTTATGTCTCTATAACAGTACAGAGCTGTGTAAATAGTAGGAACTCAGGCAAGATTAATAAATTGCTTGAGCATGGAATAATGTAGTAATGTAGTAGAATGGCTTAAGGTGTGGTAGACAAGTATCCTATGGTGGCTGAGTGGAGAAAAAATCACTGTACTTATATTTATAGCTTGGATTTGGTGGGAGGGTGTGAGTAAGATGTGAGGTTTTGGGTGAATTGTTTTAAGTGTCTTGCACATTCAGTAAATATTTGTGGGTTGATATGTTGATGAATTATGGGGATATTTTCACCTCGAGGGAGAATTTAAATTTTTGGCTTGCACATTTCTTCTCTTTCTCTGTGGTAGCAGAGGTGTATTTATTTTTAGAATTCTTCTTTAGCCTTACTTTATGATAGATTGGCTAGTTCGGTTTTTGCTGCTGTGGTAAAAAGAACTGTGTTAAAATTAGCATCTCTGCTTCCTCTAACAGTTTTATGGATTTGTTTTGAAGAACCAAAAAAGAAACAAACTAAAAGAAATGTTCGTTGTGCTAAATATTTCTTCAAGAAGAGCATTTTATGCTAGATAGTATTCTAAATGTGAAATCCCAAATATTGACATTGGAAAAAAAATCTCCAAGACTGAAATGGCCCCAGAAACTCCTCCCCTCATTGTCATGGTAAATTATGTATAGATTGGAAAGGGTAGAACTGAATTAATGAGAGGAGACCCAAACCTGAGACCATTAAGCATTTATATAGGAGCATTTAATTCCTCTGAATGAATTAAAATCTCTGTTTTAAAAAAAAAATTATTTGTCAGAGAGAGGGGGAGAGAGAGCGCGCACAGGTAGGGGGAGTGGCAGGGAGAAGCAGGCTCCCTGCTGAGTAAGGAGC
Organism: Potos flavus; assembly: GCA_028534135.1. Classification (NCBI taxonomy): domain Eukaryota; kingdom Metazoa; phylum Chordata; class Mammalia; order Carnivora; family Procyonidae; genus Potos; species Potos flavus. The sequence goes on along the minus strand of CM052884.1, from coordinate 54,295,897 downwards.
CTGATTCTGGACTTATCTCAGGACACTGGGATCATGACCTGAACCGAAGGCAGACGTTTAACTGACTGAGCCACCCAGGTGCCTCTGAATTCAAGTCTCTTGACCCAAACAAATTGTACCCCAGAGTTCTGTAAGAGTATTGGGATGAGATCATTTAGTTGCTGTCAGTCACATCTAAGCAATATGGAATTACCACAAAAAGACATATTTTCAAGACTGAGAAGGTAAGAGCTTGACATTTCTAGTCAAAATCTAGAATGGTTTATTAAGGATATAGTATGAGGATTTAGAAAAAGAAAACTGATTATTAAGAGCTGACACAGGGCCACTAGGAACATGTTAGGTCAGACTAACTACATTTTCTTTATTAAGGGGGAGTAGACTGGTAGAAGAGGTTAATAACTGTCACCACCATTTTTGGATTCAGAAATGGTTTGATGGGAAGGATTAGGATATACATGGGGATAAGAGACAGATTTGAGCTGTGTGATGAAGGCGGTGATGCAAAAGTAGCAGTATAGAAAGATGTTCCAAAAAAAAAAAAAAAAAGTGACTTAATAGCAACACTAAAATGTAAGGCTTTTACTTGGCTGCAACTTTGATGTATGTCAAAGTTGAGATTTTTAGCTTGCATTAATAGGTAATGTCAGAGAAGTGGATAGTTCTGTTTTAAATGATGTTAGATCACATCTAAATAGAGTGAGTACTGATTCTAGTTCTAGGAGCTAGGGAGGTGAGGGAACTGAAAACCATATCATAGGAATTACATTCAAAGGAGCAGACTTGTTTTATGAATGGTAAATGGCTCTGATGATAGGTCCCACGGAAGAGTTTCAGAAGAACTTGGAGGAAAAAAAAAAAAAAACTTGGAGTTGCGGAATTGGCAACATTGTTGGAATACCTTAGATTTTGGTAGCACTCACTTGAATAAATGTAGCTTGGCTAATCAGGCAAAGAAGCCAATGAAGGTCATTCTAAGCAGAGAATAGCATCTGAAAAAGAATGAAGGCATGATAAAGCATGCCATATTTTAGCAACTGCAAGTGAGTTGGTGTGGATAATGTCTGGAGGGGGAGAGGGGTTGGGTAGGAGGTAAGACTGGGAAGTTGGCAGGTGCTTTATTGAAGGTGGAGGAACTGGAGTCCAGGAAGATAAGAATGATTAGCATGACATCATAAAAGCTGTAAAAAAAAAAAAAAAAAAATCCATACCCTTTAATCTGCTGCTAAATCCACTAAAATTCCACCCAGTAGGCACCAGAAAAAAAATAACCACTAAAATATTATTTGAGAGAGAGAGCGCCTGTGCGTGCACGAACCAAGGAGGGGAAGGGACAGAGGGAGAGAGAGAATCCTTAAGCAGCCTCCCTGCTGAGTTGGGAGCTCAGCCTGGGGCTCCATCCCAGGACCCTAACATCATGACTCCAGCTGAATCAAGAGTCAGGTGCTCAATTGACTGAGCCACACAGGTGCCTGTGTATCTACATTTCTTAACTCAACTGAATTAATAACATTTTAAATTTTCTTTTCCTAGGCGTGTTGTTTTAATGGTTAGATTATATTCCATTGTGTTGATGTACCAAACTATTGTCCTGTTAAGTGTTTGCTTTTCTTTTTCTTGTAGTTGTAAATAGTTCTACTATGAGAAATTGCTTTATTTATTTATTTTAAAAGATTTATTCATTTATTTACTTACTTAACCTAACTACCTGAGAGGGAACACAAGTAGGGGGAGCAGCAGGCAGAAGGAGAAGCCGGCTTCCTGCTAAGCAGGGAACCTGTTGGGGGACTAGATCTCAGGACCCTGGGATCATGACCTGAGCCGAAGGCAGACGCTTAACCAACTGAGCCAACCAGGTGTCCCGAAATTGTCTTTTTTTTTTTAAATGCTATTAGGGTGCTATTTTAGTGGTTGGTATTTTTTTTCTGGTGCCTTTTGGGTGGAATTTTAGTGGATTTAGCAGCAGATTAAAGGGTATGGATTTTTTTTTTACAGCTTTTATGATGTTATGCTAGTTTGGTTGAGCTTGGTCAAAGGTGTCAGTCACTTTGTGGGTTGGAACTTTTTCAATGTTTAATTCTCTGACTCCCATATGAAAGTTTTAAGGCATATTAAGTCTGGAGAAAAAGAATAATTTTCGTTCTCCTCAAAAGAATTGAGCTTTCATTGAAAACAGGTGGAAAGATGGAAATGAATTAACTGTAAATCTTGCCTTTAGTGAAGTCACAGTTTAGTACAGTACTGGCATTTCTGTCAGAGAGTACATGATACTAGATGGGGAGAACAGTCACATATGTTGGCAGTGACTAGAGAAAGCTGCCTAATAAAGGTGGCATTTGAACAAAGTCTTAAAGGATAGGAAGGACTTCGATCTAGAGGATGTGAATGGGGATGGGTAAAGTGTGGATCAACAAGGAACTCTTGGGCATGTTTACACTATTGAGTCATCCTGTTTGACTAGAACTTAGCTATTCAGAGAGGATAGTAATGGAGGCTAGGGGAAACAAAAAAACAAGAATGTGTCAGGTAGATTGTATGACAAGAATAGCGAGGGAATGGAGAGATGATGGTATTTGACTTTAACAGCTTGAAGACTGTTAGCTGCCTCTCTTGCCTCATAAATGACTCATTTGCAGGAAAATTGCTACCCTGTTAGTCATTCTGCTAGGGTCCTAATTTTAGCATTTATTTAGCAGACCTAAGGATTTTCCAGGAAAAGGAGGATCAGTGTTTGTAGGGTTGTTGATCTTAATGGAACTGATTCATTTTCAGTGTGTCCAGATAAGAGAGTATGAGAGATACAGAAGATGCTGGAGGAGAGGAAGAATTGAGGTGGAGAAAGGTGGAGAGAAAGAACTGACATAGCATTTGCTCTTCTGGCTCTTTCTAAGAAGCTGTGGGTTTTCACCTAAAGCTTTGGCAACAGTGGTGGCTTTAAGTTGGTTTTCTTCCAAGGACTGATAGAAGGCCTTGCCTCCAGTCTGCTCTTACTAATAAGCTCCCTTACTGGCAGGTTGTCTCCTCCCCCCTTCTCCACCCTCCACCACTCACCATTTTAACTTCATTTGTTACTTGTCCTGGATCTCTCCCATTCCAGCTGCAAGAGGCTCTGAGGAGCCATCTGTTAGAGGGTCCTAACTGCTAGTGGTTAGGGCAGCTTGGAGATTGATGTCGCTTGGTGCAGTGAAAGGATGCCGGAGATTTTGGGTCGCCTTTAGTTAGGGTGGAACCCTCTCATGACCTGTAGGTTGAAAATGCTACTCTGTATTACAGTAGAGAATTTGTGGTTTTATGGCTTTTTGGACTTTTTGATGAAGATTACTTACCCGTAGAATGTTCCTTTCTTTACACCAAAGCTGTACTTCTTGACTGCTCTAAATTCTAATGTTCTAAGAGATATCCATTCAAGTGTAGTAGGTGAAAAGAGTATTAGACAAGGGTGTCCAGAGGGGTTTCCAATCCCGTTTTGTGTCCTACTTGTTGGATGATTATCTCTGAGCCAGTTTCCTTACCTGTAAAATCTCTCTCAGGGTTGTGATGAAACTTAAGGAAATAATATATGTGAAAGTGGTTCAGTGGATTACAAGTGGTACATATATATTTTTCTTTTTCTTTTGCATTAAAGGTTTCTCATTCCATGTAATACAGAGAGGAGGAAATGTGCAGAGTAGTTGCAGTACAAAAATTAGGAATTAGGTTAGTATTCTAAATCTGATTTAAAAAGTAACTTCTTCATCAGCCGGGAGAAATGCCCTATTAAATTATTTATATTCTTTAGTGCAATCACTTTATCATAGAGATTATATATGGTCATAGTAGGGAGTTCAGAAAATACAGAAAACTATAAAGAAAAAAATAGCTATCACCCATACTTCCACTTTCCAGAAGTCATATAACCACATTTAATATTTTGTGTATTCCTTTTTGTAACTTCTTCTGAGTTAAAGTATTTAAAATATCATATGTGTCAAGCAAGCTATCATTCTTTGTAATTTATAAGAAAGTTATATCCACAGGTACATAAGAACATCTATTCTTATCTATTCTTTTCTTTTTAAAAAATATTTTCTTGGGGGACACCTGGGTGGCTCAGCCAGTTGAGTGGCTTCCTTCAGCTCAGGTCATGATCCCAGGGTCCTGGGATGGAGTCCTGCATCGGACTTCTTGCTCAGTGGGGAGCCTGGTTCTCCCTCTGCCTGCTGCTCCCCCTGCTTATGTGTACTCTGTCACTCTCTCTCTGACAAATAAATAAAATCTTTAAAAAATATATATTTTCTTTTTTTATTTTAAGTAGGCTCCATGCCCAACGTGGGGCTCGAACTTATGACCCTGAGACCAAGAGTTACATGCTCTGCCGACCAAGCCAGCCAGGCACCCCAAGAACATCTATTTCTTTGCTTCTTTTAATGTTTTTTTTTTTTTTAAGATTTTATTTATTTATTTGACAGAGAGAAAGAGATCACAAGTAGGCAGAGAGGCAGGCAGAGGGAGAGGGGGAAGCAGGCTCCCCACTGAGCAGAAAGCCCGACGAGGGGCTCGATCCCAGGACCCTGAGATCATGACCTGAGCCAAAGGCAGAGGCTTAACCCACTGAGCCACCCAGGCACCCCTCTTTTAATGTTCTGATTTAAATTTTTTTGTGCAGTTTTTCTTATATGTAATCTTATTTTTTGAGGCAGGTAGGATATAAATTGTAAGGTAAAAAAACTATTTCTCTTCAGTATTTTATAAGCTCTGTAGAATAAGGTATTAAGTTTCATCTGGAATCACATTCACTATGCTTTTAAAGTGCTTTAACTGTGTCTCTATTTCCTTTCTTTCTTTCTTTTTTATTCCTACCTGATGATATCCAATCAGGAAAATTGTGTTAATCTGCTTCATTACTCTCTATATTTCTTCTGAGATTTGCGTCATCTGAAAGATTCGTGTGTGTGTGTGTGTGTGTGTTTAAATACAAGTCTTGTAGTTTGTCCTTTGGGTGGGACTTGATACCATTAAAGCAGTGATTTATGAAAGTTTTGGGTTCATAAATCTCTTTGAGAATTTGATATAAGCTGCAGATTCTTGACCTAGCTCCATCAGTCTGGGTTGTTTGATATCTTGGCTTGTTAAGCCTATTACACAGCGAACACCTTGGGATGTCCCTTTACTTTATCTTGGAATTATCCTTTGTGATGGATCCAGTTTCTTGCATCCCATATATATATATACCTTTTCTGGTTAAGCTCTAGTTTTGGGAGAGCACCTTTTTAATTCCCACAAGCTTGTTGTTGTGTCTCTTTTTTTTTTTTTTTTTTTAAAGATTTTATTTATTTGACAGAGAGAAACACAGCAAGAGAGGGAACACAAGCAGAGGGAATGGGAGAGGGAGAAGCAGGCTTCCCGCCCCGAGCAGGGAGCCCAATGTGGGGCTTGATCCCAGGACCCTGGGATCATGACCTGAGCCGAAGGCAGACGCCTAATGACTAAGCCACCCAGGTGCCCCTGTTGTTTCTCTTTTAATTTTAAACAATTTTATTGAGATATAGTTTACATACCATAAAGGTACTCCATGTCCCCCCATTGCAGGCAGCCACAAATGTACTTCCTGTCTTTGTTGACTTGCTTATTCTGGACATTTTATTTAAATGGGATATAATTTTTTAAAAATTTTTTAAATTTTTAATTTTTTTAAATCTTTTTTTTTAAGATTTTATTTATTTATTTGACAGAGAGAGACACAGCGAGAGAGAGAACACAAGCAAGGGAAGTGGGAGAGAGAGAAGCAGGCTTCCCACCGAGCAGGGAGTCCGATGCGGGGCTCAATCCCAGGACCCTGGGATCATGACCTGAGCCGAAGGCAGATGCTTAACGACCGAGCCACCCAGGCACCCCTAAATGGGATAGCATTTTTAAAACCTTTCCAGTAAACTTCTTATTTTATTTTATTTTTAAAGATTTTATTTATTTGACAGAGAGAGACACAGTGAGAGAAGGAACACAAGCTGGGGGAGTGGGAGAGAGAGAAGCAGGCCCCCTGCTGAGCAAGGAGCCCGATGCGGGGCTCGATCCCAGGACCCTGGGATCATGACCTGAGCCGAAGGCAGACACTTAATGACTGAGCCACCCAGTCGCCTCTAAACTTCTTATTTTAGAATAGTTTTTTTTGAAAGGAAGATTACAGAGGCAAATGCCATTCTCTTCGTAGTATACTAAGAATACATGCAAATTGGGGTGCTTTGGTGGTTCAGTTAACCATCTGACTCTTGATTTCGGCTCAGGTCATGATCTTAGGGTCGTGAGAATGAGCTCCACGTTGGGCTCCACGGTCAACAGGGAGTCTGCTTGAGATCGTCTCACTCCTCTTCACTCCCCTCCCCCACCACTCCCTTCCTCTCTCTCAAATAAATAAATAAATCTTAAAAAAAAGAGTACATCCATATTATCAACATGACATCACTGTTGATGTTAATCTTGATCACCTGGTAGCGTTTATCAGATTTCTCCAATATAAAGTTACTCTTTTTTCCTATGAGCAGCCCATACTTAAGGGGCAGGGAGTTATTTTCCACCTCTTTGAGAGCCTAGTATCTGTATAAGTTATTTGGCGTTCTTCTGCCCAGGAAATTTCTCTATTCCTCCCCTATTTATTTAATCATTTATTTATATTAGTATGGACTCATGGATATTTACTTTATACTTTGGATTATAATTCAATGTATTTATTTTGTTCAAATTATTCTAGCTTTGGCCATTGGGAGATCTTTTAGTTGGCCCCTGTGTCTCTTTGATGTGCCCCTGTCATCATGGGTTTTTGAGTATTTCCTTACTTTTTGGCACTGCAAAATGCTCCAGGCTCCTCCTGTGTATGCCCTGTTCCAGTTAAAGAACCAGCCATTTCTCTAAGCAGTCCTGGTTCTTTTTATTGGTGAATGGTATTAAAAACCAAGATCTGGGTGCTAGCTATGCTGTCACTGAGGTGTTGTTGCTCCTAGGCCCTAGGATAGTACTTTTTGAAGCTTTCTTTTTTTCTGCATAATTTTCTGTTTCCTCAAAGTTGCATTGATTGATTGGCAAGAGGCGTCTTTCATTAATCTTAGAGCCTTTCCCCAAGTGTCTCATGATCTCTGGCTGTCCATTTACACTGAAGAATAATGCATCAAGAAGCTCATTGGAAGCTTGGTGTTCATGGGGGGAGGGATTGATTTCTGAGAGTTTCACTGGCTGTATAGTTTCTTCCCTGTAGTATGAAAGTGTCTAGGTCTTTTTTCTTGGGCAGGTCAGATTCATAGAAAACATTCCTCTAAATCTCTGCTTCGAGGGCATAATCCCAGCTGCCAACTTTGTGAGAGTCAAGTAGTAGAAGAGCACTGGGGAATCTCAAAATTCAGTATGTAAAACTTTTGTTTTTCTGTTTTTAGAATGATACCTTTCTCTCAGCTGTGCCTGTGGTTTCCCAGCTGTTGATGCCTGATACCTCAACTGTAATCCCAAGTTATAGATATACCCATTCTTTAAAAAAATTTTTTTAAAATTTTTCAATTGAGATAGAATTGACATATAACATGGTATTAGTTTTAGGAGTACAACATAATGATTTGATACGTGTCTATATATTGCAAATGATGATCACAGTAATTTTGGTTAACATCCATCACCACATACTTACAATTTTTTTTCTTGTGATGAGAACTTTTAAGATCTACTCTCTTAGCAACTTTCAAATATACAGTAGAATATTGTTAACTGTAGTCACCATGCTGTACATGACATCCCCAGGTCTGACTTATTTTATAACTGGAAGTTTGTACCTTTTGACCACTGACACCTGTTTCACCCACCTCACTCATTCTTTTATTTATCCCTTGTAAACAATAAACTTCCAGTTTTCTTCTGGCATGTTGGAGGCTGCACAGAGTGGGGAGAGTATGGGGGTGTGGTGGGGTCAAACTGGTTCTTTTATTTAAAAAAATTGAGATATAATTCATGTCACATAAATTAACCATTTTAAAGTGTACACTTCAGTGGTTTTTAGTTTATGCACTGATATGCAGCCATCACCATTATCTAGTTCCAGAACATTTCCATAATCCCATACAGAAACTGCATACCTATTAGCAGTTAGTTCCCTGGTAACCACTTTCTGTTTCTATGAATGTGCCTCTTCTGGGTATTTCATATAAATGGAGTGATACAATATGTAGGCTTTTGTGTCTGGCTTCTTCACTTAGCATAATGTTTTCAAGGTTCATTTGTGTTGTAACATGTAACAGTACTCCATTCCTTTTTATGGCTGAATAATGTTCCATTGTATAATTCTATAACAATTTATCTCTTCTTGAGCTGATGCCAGCTGGTTTTTCAGTAGACTTTCAACTAGTCCTTCTGTTTTTAGTCCCATCTTTATCCCCACTTCCAGAAGTGCCTGATGCTATAAGTTCCTGAGCTTTTTGGAGGTTTTATTATATGTTAGCTTTCTTTAATCTGCTGTCAGGAACCATTCATCCATCTGCTTTCCAGCTTCTAAAATTCTATTGCTATCACCTTCACTTTCATTCCGTGGCTATGCTCCCCTGACCCCCACCCCTCTACTGTTGTTTTTGTGGGGTTTTGGGAAGAGAAGCCCCAGAGGGTGAACTAATGCATGCCTTCTGCTCATAATTTATTTTATTTTTTATTTTTTAAAAACATTTTATTTATTTATGAGAGAGAGAGTGAAAGCGAGAGCACAAGCAGGGGAAGCAGCAGAGGGAGAGGGAGAAGCAGGCTCCCCGCTGAACAGGGACCCTGACATGGGACTCTATCCCAGGATGCTGGGATCATGATCTGAGCCAAAGGCAGATACTTAACCGACTTAGCGACCCAGGCGCCCCTTCTGCTCACAATTTAAAAGGTACAATTTCCATGCTGGGTCAGACTGGAGGCCCAACAGTTATTAAGTCATGAAATGATCAAGCTGGAAAAACCTTTCTAGATTAGCAACTCGACCTCTACTTCTTAATCTTTCAGGTGAGGAAAGTGAGACCCACAAGACTCAATAAATTGTTTAGGTCACACAAGTAGTGAGTAGCCAAGGTAGGACCTTAGCTCCATCTCCTGCCTTCTAGGCTAGTTGCTTACCGTTAATTTAGGCTGATTATTTTAAAATTTCGTATCGAGGAGAGCATGACGATTGCTCATATTTGTCCTCTGCTGTTTCTTACTTAGAGATCCCAGTCCACTGGGTTTGCCTAAGTCCATTTTTCTGGAGGGGCTAGCTTTTAGACAAAAGTGCCTATGTTCATGTATAACTGCTGGGAGTCCTTACTCTATTAGTAATTCAGTACAGTATGTACTGTATGTAATTCAGTACAGTATATGTATATCCAGCATACACGACAGTGTTCATTAGATTGATCTGAAAGACCTTGAATTTGACAGCTTGTTGCTTCCCATACTAAACAGAGCAAATTATGTAAGTTCAAGATGTTAGCTCAACAGATGTGTGTCCTGCCAAGGTTTTTGGTTGGGCTAAAAGGAAAGCAGTGTCTACACTTGATATCTTGCTACCAAAGTTTTATCCTAGCTGTTGTTTGGAGCAGTCCTGTCTGGATAGGTTCTCAAACCCTAGACTCTTGTTAAAACTGGGTATATAAGAAGTTCAGTCATTTTTAGAAATACTAGATGCAGGAGTTGGACTAGGTGTGGAGCAGCCTGGAAGATGTCAAGCAGGAGGCAAAACATCAATAAAAGTAATGGCTGTATACCTAAATCTAAAGTTATCTGACCAAGAAAATATGTTGAGAAAGAAAGTGAATAGATCTGCCTCAAGGGAAAAACAAAGAGGTAACAGATGGTTTCTGTTGCTTTCATTGAAAAGCCTGGGGAGCAGCTTTTCTGGGTTAGTGCCTTAGATAGAAGAGGCCTTGTGGTGCGTCCAAAGTGGGAGGCAGCTCACTCCCTGCATTCTGGGTATTTGTGAACGTCTGACCCCTGAGCACATGTCAGCTGATGATGTGGGCCAAGGTGCAGCCTGGCTCTTCAAGGAGCAGGTACCCTCTCTGTGCCGCAGGACCTGTAAATTTACCTCAGTTTCACATGAAGAAGAGGTGAGGGAGAGCGATGAGTGGAGTATAGTGTTTTTGTTTTTATTTTTAAAGATTTATTTATTTATTTATTTATTTGACGGTGGCGGGGGGGAGGGAACACAAGCAGGGGAGTGGGAGAGGGAGAAGCAGGCTTCCGGCTGAGCAGAGACCCCGATGCGGGGCTTGATCCCAGGGTCCTGGGATCATGACCTGAGATGAAGGGAGACACTTAACGACTGAGCACCCAGGTGCCCCGAGTGGAGTATAGTGTTAGATGGTTTTCTGTAGCTACCCAAACCCAGCTAGTCTTACTGTGTTTTTTAAGCTGTCCCCGTTTAAAAACTGCTGATAGTAATGAAATAGTCACCTAAAAGGAGTAACAAGGTTAATTTTTGTTTAGTTAGAAATTTGCATTCCCTTCTCTTATTACACCGTGCCCCATTAGTCAAAGATGGCCAGAGATGATCTCTGATTTATTCAAGAATTCAGAAAATTATCTGAAAGACAAGGAGAAATGAAATACTGAGGCAGCAAGTGAATTGGTGAAACACAGGCTGATTTTTCAGCATGTACCAGATAGAAGTATGAGTTGGTAGTAGTACTGCTTCGATGGGCAGTCTGTTTTAGGAATGTCTATAACATGAAAAATACAGTGACATCTTTTAGTGCAGGAAGTAAACTGATCATAGCATGAGTGACCCTGAATTGGTCACGAGTGTCACCAGCAGGATCAATTTTAGGACATCCCAGAATGCCAGTATGCAACTGATGGCATAATATCCTGGTTGTATCCATTCCCATTGGAAGAACATTCTATCACTCTTGCTGTAGATAATGTGAATTAGACCCTATAGGATTGGTGTGGATATGGTGAGGTAAGGCAGCCCACGTGACCCTAATGTTTTGGCCCTGGAGTGAGGGATAGCTCAGCTGCCTTTGAAGACTTTGGTCCAAGGTATAACTTTGGATGTTTGAATTGTATTGCCTGAAGCCTCTGCTTTAGAACCTTTATAGGTCGTTGAAAACATTAAATTTTTTTAAATTAAAAAAATATACTTTTTAAAAACAAACTTTTTATTTGAGGTAATTTCAGTTGTAGGAAATAATTCAGAATTGACACTCTACCCTTTACCCAAAGGTAACATCTTGCAAAAAGCTACTGGATGCTCTTACAACCAGGATATTGACATTAATATACTCAAGAAACAGCATGGTTCCATCACCACAGGGATTCTTGGGCGTTGCCCTTTTATGGAACCCTCCTTCTCTCCATCTCTGACCTCTGGCAATCACCAACGTGTTCTGCATTTCCAGAATTTAGTAATTTCAAGAATGTTGTATAAATGGGATCGTATAGTATGTTAAGTTATTGGGATAGACTTTTCTCACTTGTGTAGTACAGGTCTGCAGGCAATGAGTTATCTTAGTTTTGTTTTACTTGAAAATATTTTTATTTTGCCTTTTTTCTTTTTTAAAGATTTTATTTATTTATTTGACAGAGAGAGAGATCACGAGGAGCAGAGAGGCAGGCAGAGAGAGGGGGAAGCAGTCTCCCTGTTAAGCAGAGAGCCTGATGCGGGGCTCGATCCCAGGACCCTGAGATCATAACCTGAACCGAAGGCAGAGGCTTTAACCCACTGAGCCACCCAGGCGCCCCTTTGCCTTCATTTTTGAAGGATTTTTTTTTATACTTATAGAATTCTGGGTTGACAGGGTTTAGTTTGTTTGTTTCAGTATTTGTATGGTGTTGTTCCATGTCTTCTAATCTCTGTTGCTTCTGGTAAGAAAGCAGTGGTAATTTCAGTCATTTCTTTTCCTTAACGTATCATTTTTCTCTGTCTCCTTTCAAGATTTTCTCTTTAATAATCTTTCTCCCTTTTTCCCCTTTCTTTAAAAGTTTGACTGTGATATACTATTTTTTATTTCTTGGTATATATCCTGCTTAGAATCCACTGAGCTTTTTGAATATGTAAATTTATGTTTTTTACCAAAGGTGGGAAATTTTTGATCATTATTTCTTCAATAAAAAAAATTTTTTTTTAAAAGATTTTATTTATTTATTTGACAGAGAGAGACACAGCGAGAGAGGGAACACAGGGGAAGTGGGAGAGGGAGAAGCAGGCTTCTCGCCGAGCAGGAAGCCCGATGCGGGGCTCCATCCCAGGACTCTGGGATCATGACCTGTGCTGAAGGTAGACTCTTAACGACTGAGCCACCCAGGTGCCCCTAAAAATTTTTTTTAAACCTCATTTGCTGTCCTTTTCCTCTGGAGCTCCAATTATATGTATATTAGACTTGTTGCCCCACAGATCTCTGGGGTCATCTCCTATACTCTCCTTTCTCTCCCTAATCTGTTTTTCTCTTTGTTCTTCAGATTGGATACTTTTTGTTGATCTCTTTATTTTTTTTAATAATTTTTTTTAAGTAGGCTCTGCGCCCAATGTGGGGCTTGAACTCACGACCCTGAGATAGAGTCACATGCTCTACCAGCTAAGCCAGCCAGGCACCACTGTTGATCTCTTTTGAAGTTCACTAACTGTTCTGCATCTCCAATCTGCTGTTAAGCCCATCCTCTGAATTATAGAGTCTATTTTGCTGTTGAGATATATTTTTTCATTTATTATGGTTATAGCTGATTCCTTCCTTCCTTCCTTCCTTCCTTCCTTCCTTCCTTCCTTCCTTCCTTCCTCCCCTCCTCCCTTCCTCCCTTCCTCCCTTCCTCCCTTCCTCCAGTTTTATTTATTTAAGCTATCTCCCCTTCCAGTGTGAGGCTCAAACTCACAGCCCCAAGATCAAGAGTCATATACTCTACTGACTAGCCAGCCAGGTGCCCTGATCATAGCTGTTTTAAAATCTGTCTGCTTACCCTAATATTTGGATCAAGTCAGGGTTAGTTTCTGTTGATTGACTCTTCTCTGGAGAATAAATCATGTTTTCCTGTTTCTTTATATGCCAAACAATTCTGTTGAGTTGTGTCCTTGATATTGAGTATGATATGTTGTAGATACTGGATTCTTCTTCTTTTTTTTAACCTTTCTCTAAAGAACATTGAATTTTGTTTGTTTTGTTAAACTCTGTTCCCCTGCAGTGAATGGCAGTTTAAATCTCAGATCAGTTCTTTTAGTCCTAACTTGATTGCTTGAGGTCTGCTCCATGCATGCATAGTGTAGAGATTAGCCAGCGATTTGGGCAGAATTTATACAGAGTTTGAGGCACCTCCTTTTGGTTCTCTTTGGAATTTCCCTCCCTCTCTTCTCTGTTGTGGTTGCCTTAAAGTTTGTCCTCTGGTTTGTGAAGCTAGTAAGACTATGGGTTTTGATTTGAATTTTAGCCATCTTTCATGGCACAGACTGGGACCTGGCTGCCCAAAAGCCATAGCAGGAGACACTTGCTTGGTGTCATTACCTTTTTCCAAGTTTGACCCTCTCTCTTCCTTCATAATCTGCTTGCCTTTTTGTTCCCTAGTACCTTCAGGTAGTTTTTTTTTATATTCTGTCTAGTGTTCATAGTTATCTGTAAGAGAGTGGTCTTATAGGAGCTACTCTTCCATAACTGGAAGCAGAACCTCCATCATGCTGGATATAAATAATAATTCTTCTTCTTCTTTTATTTTTTTTTTAAGATTTTATTTATTCATTTGACAGGGAGAGAGAGAGCACAAGCAAGGGGAGCAGCAGGCAGAGGGCAAGGGAGAAGCAGGCTCTCCACTGAACAGAGAGCCTGATGTGGGGCCCCATCCCAGGACCCTGGGATCATGACCTGAGCTGAAGGCAGATGCTTAACCGACTGAGCCACCCAGGCGCCCCATCTTCTTCTTCTTCTTCTTCTTCTTCTTTGGTCTTTAAAGATTTTATTTATTTATTTGAGAGGGAGAGAGAGAATGAGCTGGGGTGGGGAGGGGCAGAGGGAGAGGACTCCCCACTGAGCAGGGAACCCAACTCAGGGCTTAATCCCAGGACCCTGATATCATGACTTGAGCTGAAGGCAGAGGCTTAACCAACTGAGCCACCCACGTGCCCTAGATATAAATTATTATAAATTATTCTGTTAACAATCATTTGTAGTTCACAAATGTTTGTATTATCCTTCCCTTCTAAGAGACCAGATATAAAAGTATCCTTAGTTCTTGCTCTTTTTTCCCCTTTTTTTTTCAAACTTCAAATTTTATATAAAGCTTCTTAGGTATATGTCAACTGTAATTACTGATAGGTTTGGAAATTGAAATACTTTTATTTGGTATATCTAATCCAAAATGGAGGTATAACAGATGTGTCCTATAAACACTTTCTTAGGAAGTGATGGTTACTTTTATTTTTCTTGAATCTAAGCTAACACTATGTTCTGGAGAAGCTTTGTGTAATTTAACATAAACCAGGTGGGGATTTGACTGTATTGGGTCTTTTTCACATAGCTGTTTGAAACATGCCTTTTCGTATCTGCACTACCATTTCAAAACCATCACTGTTTCCCACAGATGTAATACATTTATTATAAATGTGTAGCTTTGAGATTTTGGTGATTTTTTTTTTTTTTTTTTTTTTTTAACGATTTTGTTTCTTTTGGAGAGAGAGAAAGAGTGAGCCGGGGGGGGGGAGGGGCTAAGGAGGGGAGAGAGGATCTCAAGCAGACTCCCCAGTGAGTGTGGAACCCAGTGTGGGACTTGATCTCACAACCCTGAGATCATGACTTGAACCGTAATCAAGAGTGTAATCAAGAGTTGGATGCTTAACCAGCTGAGCCACCCACGCTCCCCTTGGTGAACATTTTCTGATGACCTTTCAGATGACTTCAGATACAAATTTTGAGGATAAGATTTTTTTTCTATTTTAACTCATTCACATATGCGTGTATGTTTAAAGAGCAAGAAGTTTGCATTCATAGACTTCTCATGATAAAAAAGGAGAAAATAATGTTGTCATCATCAACCCAGAAAGCAGTTATTTAGTAGTGCATATATTTTATTTTAGACTGTATGTAAGCCTACTGATTTAGGTTAATCCATAAGTGGTCAAATGTTTCCTGCCCAAATTGGAGAATCATTTGGAGCTATTGCTTCTTCTTCTTCTTCTTTTTTTTTTTTTTAAAGATTTTATTTATTTATTTGACAGAGAGATCACAAGTAGGCAGAGAGACAGGCAGAGAGAGAGGGGGAAGCAGAGAGCCCAATGCGGGGCTTGATCCCAGGACCCTGAGATCATGACCTGAGCCGAAGGCAGAGGCTTAACCCATTGAGCCACCCAGGCGCCCCTGGAGCTGTGGCTTCTGACTTTTTTGGGTCAAGGAACCCTTTGAGAGTCTGATGAAAATTGTGTTTTCTCTTTAGAAAAATGCACATATTTTCATACAAAATTTTGAAAATCATTTCAGAGAGTTTAGGGATTCCTTTGAAGGTTCTCAGTTGTAAGCATCCCTTATTTAGGATTATTCAAATCAAGCTAGTACCAACAGGCTAATAGCAATACAAATGTCAGTTTGTTTCTGGCTTGGTCAAAGCGGAACAAGTAAACAAAGAACCTGTTAGAAGTCCTTGTAAGGCGTGCAGGCTTAAAAAAAAAATCTGTTATGATTTATCTGAATTGTACTTTCCCAGGGACAGATTCACAAAGATAGACCGACACCTAGTTGACTAATTTTTAAGTTGCTGTTAGAAATGGCATCCAGACCTTCTGACGTTTGTGGACTCTGTATGTGTTAGGCAAATAAGTAGTTACTGTTTCCAGGACAATAGGACAGTTGTGGTTGCAATATCCTATTCCTAATATCGTTTGAATTCCCAAAGGTCTAAATAATTGGGGATTGAAAGAATCTGTGACATATGTACAGGTTTCACAAGGTGGGTCTCTGTAGATGTTCCTGACGCATTAAATCTCTACTGCTTAGTCTGAAAACTTAGCCCTCAGCAAATGATGAAAGACTGAATTGTTTTAATAAAAATATCTTAGGTTTGTGAATCCCCCTCCTCTGTGACTTTTCTGATACTCTATATAGGGTGCTGTAATGAACATGGTTTGGTCTCAGGGCTCTCATATCTCTTTATACACCCCCTTTCCCCTTGCAGTAAAAATACTATATTCCTGATACTGGTCTAGTCTAATACACAGAAGGACTTATGTCTAAGATTGGCAGTCTCAATGGTGCCTTTACTGACTCTTTAGTAAGAACCTGACTCTTTAACAAGAGATCTTTACTTAGCTTGTTTGAAGGAGGGGCAGGAGGTGAAGAGGTGGTGTGGAGGATCTAAAGACCACTTCTCCTTGTGATTCAACCTCCCCCTCCTCTTTGTCTATACTCTGTATCAGTTCATTTTCACCTCTGGCCTTTTCTCACTGTCGATGAAATGGTCTGTTCTATCCTTTGAATGCTCATCATGTCTCAGGGTCACCTCATAACCCTCTTAAAAAAATATCCTTCTCTAAAGGCTTTCATTAAGGACAGTGGAAACTGCCCGGATTCCTGTTTCTGTTCAAATATTTTGTGGTTTTTAGTGAGGGGATTTTCTGGCCTGGTAAGGAAGAAATGAGCAAACTGACAACTTAAAGTGAGGAAGCTTAGGAGGAAGACATAGTTATCTTCTCAGAACTGAATGCATTTAAATATATATTCTGAGAATCTCAGACTGTAGACAAGATCGTTATGTCAGCTGCTCGCTGTTTAATTTTTTTGTACAGTAAGTGCAGCCCTGCCATGGGTGTGTTCACAGGTGTTACTGAAAGCATGAGACTAGCTGTACATAGCTGTAGGGGCCTTATTGCTACCACTGTTACCAGCTGCCTGCTGATTTTGCCAGTCTTCTTTAGTGAAGATTACCAAATGTATTTTGAGAGATAAAATTTGCTGGAAAAGAGCTTCAGAAAACTCAATTTGGAAGAAGGCAGGAAATGAGAGGAATTGAAATTGTGTTACTAGCTTTACTAAAAGAAGGAAAGTGAAGTCTTGTCAGAAGTTGAAAGTTATGAATAAGTGTGCCTCTCATGATATTGATGGATAAAACCTGAGAGAAAGCGGAAGTGAATGTTTTTAGTTATAAATGGTAACTTTCTGACTGGAATCCTTATTAATTTCTGGAACAAGTACCTTAGAATTACTATAAAGTCTGTAGAAACCTAAGATGCCTCTGGGATGATTTAGAGTGAAGAACTATGCGACTTTAGGTTTATCCCAATCCTGTTTTGGAAGAATGCATCTTCCTTAATCACTAGCTCCTCTGCGTTCCAAACTAACTCAGAAAAACTATAGTTAGAACAGAATTTATAGTATCAACTAGAACATGAGATCAGGATCCTGTGCAAGCGTGCTCTGAATGGTTGGACCACATAGGGTAAATATCTGCAGCCTCCCAGATAATAACTTCCCTGTGAAATGGTTATTTGTGTATGTTCTTTTTTCCTGTACATTTGAGAGTAAAGTCCTGAGGACAGGTGCTTCATTTTGTTCATCTCTGTCCCCTCAGTACCTAAGGCCCTTATATGACATGATTACTCAATAAATAGGTATCAAATTCATTCGAATTGTTTTTGATCATGTTTTCCACATATTTTTCTATGACTCCTACTAAATTTATTTGTTTGAAATATTTAGGGACATTTAATTTGTCCCCTATTCCCTAGCTCCTTAGGAAAAGCAGTATTTGGGGCAGGATACTTTTGGATAAAGTAGTAGTGACTTTATAGTAATTTGATACCTTTGAGCTCCTCCTCTCAGTATGCTGTATTGTGATGTTTTTTCAAACTGAATTGTGTTAGTAGTTTTAGTTAAGTTTGGTTTTAACGATACAGAGTAGAAATTATGAAAAGGCATCACAGAGTAAGGGTAAGTATTATTTTGTGGAATTTGTTTTAGGCAAATTTATATGTACACATCATGTATGTATATATTGCTTCATGATGTAACGTTTGTTTCATACTGGAGTCATGGTCAAAAAAGTTTAAATAATATTGCTTTATTGTAATACTTTGTTATTTCATTTATCATATAGCATTATGCCAGTACATACAGGCTTCTAAAGCCAGGGATGGTGCCAGCCCTTTCATTTCCAGTACGACTGAAGGTAAAAACAAAACAAAATTGAGAATACCCAAAGCTTTCTGGTGGCTTTTACATGTCTCTACAGTGGTATTTTGTACCTTTGACCTTCTAACTTTCTTGTGCCTTTTTTTGACCAGTAGGTTTTTCATATTTGAGTCCATCTAGGTGGTAGGTTCTTTGGTTCTTCCTCTTTTCACTTTAATGTTCTTTATTTCAGTATATTCTAACGTTTTTAGGGGGAAAGGGGAAACAAAGTAGAATTTTAGAAATTTCAAATGATTCTGAATTGACAAAATACCTCATTAGACTTACCCTGAAATTTGCATTTTTAATGTTCCTGAATCTTTTAGTCCCTTTGTGTTTTTTCAGAGATCATAGAAATGCATACTTTATTCTGAATTTAAAAATCATTTATGCTTCTATGATATCAGTTGACTTTAAGCAAACTAAATGTGGTTTATAGGAAAAAGATGATGGATATAATCCTTTGTCATTCCTTGTGCTATCTCCACTCCCAAGATTAACCAGTGGATTTTAGTAATAATTCACTTTCAAGAAAAGAAAAGATAGCTAGTGGTGTCCACTCTTAACCATGCTAAATCTTTTCAGCTTCTTTACTCACCTAATAACTTCAGTACCTTTCCTGTTCTTAGATGGTTGGCATACTAACTCCTTTGCCTTTACTTCCGTACCTTGCTGGACTACCAAGCTCAGACAGTCATAACTGATTTTGAGGGACTCTATAGAGATGATTTGCTTCGTTCTTTTTCTTGCAGGAGAAAATTTTGAGCAGACACCACTGAGACGAACATTCAAGTCTAAGGTCCTTGCCCGATACCCTGAGAACGTAGAATGGAATCCCTTTGACCAAGATGCAGTGGGAATGGTTAGTATTTGTTAGCTACAGGTATGAAATAATTTACAAATGAATTTACAGTAGAACTGTGAGTCCAGACTGTGGTAGCAGCAGTTCCACCAACTACCAGTAACTTTTGAAGAAGGGGCTCTGTGCGTGTTACTCATGATTCTGCATTTTGATCAACATATCCAATACACTGAAAATCACAGTGTTTCTGTTTTGTCAGACGAATGCATAGTAATGGTTCAGTGAACTTCGAGGTACTGAGCTGTTGGTTGCTAATAGTACTGAGATTACATGATGAGTCTGATTTAAAGCAGTTTTCTCTCAATCTCGGTTGTGTATATCTGGGTGATATGGCAGAAATGGGTATTTTGTTTCATCCTAATTTTGGATGGGACAGCATTTTTGTTTTTGTTTTTGTTTTAATTAGAGAGCGAGAGAGTGAGCACAAGCTGGGGGGAGGGGCCGAGGGAAAAAGAGAAGCAGACTCCCTGCTGAGTGTGGAGCCCAACTTGGGGCTCAATCCAGGACCCTGAGATCATGACCTGAGCCAAAGTCAGATGCTCCACTGACTTATTTGTTCATTCCAAGCTGCTAATAGGTGATTTGGGGATTGATTGATTTAGGTCAGTTTGATTAGCTATCCATGTTTCTTTATATAACCCATCCAAGTTAAAAGTCAAAAAAGTGCATCTTTATCCTGATTATGTCATCTCCTTGCTTTATGTGAAATGCTCCCTTTTTTTCTATGAAAAGAGAAGGTTCTCTTGATGACAGGGTTTTGTGAGCTGATAGAGTCTAAAACTTTATGTTTATTTTTAGGTACAAAGTTGTATCTGTCTAGTATATAGATATATTTCTAGCATCATTTCCCAGTAAATGCTGTCATGCTTAACCACCTACCTAAATTCTTCAAGCTTCCTCTTACCTCCTTATCTTTGTGCATTTTCTTCTTATCTTTGAAATACCCTCTTTCCCTTGTCTACCTGATGAATTCTAATATAACCTCATCTATGAAACCTTTTCTGATGATCCTGGGCTGGGTTGTCTATTCTGTGTTGCCCTAACACTTTGTTTTTGGGTAGTCTTGATAACTGCATTATAATTTTATTTACTCATATGTCTTAGAATGGGAGATTCTTAGGACAGATATTTTGCTATGTTGATCTTGATATCCCAAACACCTAGCATAATAGGTACTCTGTGAGTAAATAAATAGTGATGGTATTCTGAAAAGAGGACCAGCAGTGAGTGTTCTCACCACTTGTTTCCTTGTTGTCTTTTGCAGCTATGCATGCCCAAAGGGCTAGCATTCAAGACCCAGGCTGATCCCAGGGAGCCCCAGTTCCATGCCTTTATTATCACAAGGGAGGATGGCTCTCGGACATTTGGGTTTGCCCTCACATTTTATGAGGAGGTGACCAGCAAGCAGATCTGCAGTGCAATGCAGACCCTCTACCACATGCATAATGCTGAGTATGATGTCCTACATTCTCCCTCTGTTGATGGCCAAGACCACAGTGGCATGGAGGATGGTGAAGGCACTCCTGGAACCAAGCTTCAGCGCTTCAACTCCTATGACATTAGCCGGGACACACTCTACGTCTCTAAGTGCATCTGCCTCATCACACCCATGTCCTTCATGAAAGCATGTCGGAGTGTGCTGGAACAACTTCACCAGGCAGTCACTTCACCTCAGCCCCCTCCACTGCCCCTTGAGAGCTACATATACAATGTACTCTATGAGGTGCCACTCCCGCCTCCTGGCCGGTCCTTGAAGTTTTCTGGGGTCTATGGGCCAGTAATCTGCCAGAGACCAAGTACCAATGAGCTTCCCTTATTTGACTTCCCTGTCAAAGAGGTCTTTGAACTGCTTGGGGTGGAAAATGTGTTTCAGCTTTTTACTTGTGCCCTTCTGGAGTTTCAAATCCTGCTCTACTCACAGCGTAAGTCAGTGCTTACCAGAGCTTTCTCCCTATATAGGGCTTCCCTTCTTTCCATACTGAATACAGTGGAACTGATTGTAAAGGTCAAGGGCTATTACAGTTTGAACAAAATTCAGATCTTTTGCAGGTAGGTGGTAGATGGCAAACTGATGGAGTACAAGAGGGCCACAGTTTCTAATTGGCTGTCACCATGGCCTTTTGCTGGCCACTTCAGCCTGGGAGGAGTTCCTTCCTGACATCCCTTCTAATTGATGCTGAAAAGAGGGGTAGGAAATGATGGTTCTGGAAAGCTGATTTTTCATCATTCTGCAGTTACTTTTACCCCTTCTGCAACCTGACAATAAAACTGAGGATTCACAAGTAATGATCCTTTGAGAAAATGAGGATGTATTACTTCTTTCTGTTGTTTGTTATAACTGAATTGTTTTTTATAAATTAGAGGTGAACTGAATGTGCTTGACAGGTTTGGACAAAATAGTAGAGTAGATCAGAAGGAAACAGATGTTTATTAAATGAACCAGAAAAACAACATAAAACTTATTCATTCAGTACCTATTTATTTAGACCCTGCCATGTGCCAGGCATTGTTTCAGGGAGTAGAGATACAGTGGTAGACAAAACAGGTAAAAATCCTTCCTGTAATGGAACTGATCTTATAGTGAGGAAGGAAGGAGTGATTAAATAAATAAAGTTTATAGTGTGTAAGGTGGTAATAAGGTCTACGGGGAAAAATAGAAGAAGAGGATGGTATTTGGGGAAGGGAAGTTCCAGTTTTTTTTTTAAAGATCTTTAAAAATTTATTCGAGAGAGAGTATGAGAGTGAGAGAGGGCACGATCAGGGAGGGAGGGAGATAGGGAGATGGAGAGGGAGAAGTAGACTCCCCACTGAGCGGGGAGCCCAGTGTGAGGCTCAATCCCAGGATCCTGGGATCATGCCTTGAGCCAAAGGCAGATGCTTAACTAACTGAGCCACCCAGGCGCCCCTCCAATTTTTAATAGAGTGATTAGTTTAAGCCCTCTCTGAGCGATCCTTGTTAATATCTGTGGGAAAAGTATTCTAAGCAAAGAGCATAGCACATATAAGGGTTTTGAGACAAGAATGTGCTTATGTTCGAGAACAGTTGAGAAAACTGGGTGGATGGTACGGAGTGATAAAGCAGGAATATAGAAGCAGATGTTGTTAGACTTAACAGGAGCTTAGATTTTACAATTGTAGACCATTATAATGACTTTGTTACTCCGAGATGCGTAGTCATTGTAGGTTTTAAGTTTTTTGACTTTTTTTTTTTTAAGATTTTATTTATTTGACAGAGACACAGTCAGAGGGAACCCAAGCAGGGAGAGTGGGAGAGGGAGAAGCAGGCCTCCCGCGGAGCAGGGAGCCGGATGTGGGTCTCTATCCCAGGACCCTGGGATCATGACCTGAGTTGAAGGCAGATGCCTAACGACTGAGCCACCCAGGCGCCTCTAGCTTTTTGACTTTTTATTTTGAAGTAGTTTCCAGCTTATGGAAGAGTTGCAAGAAATGTTCGAGGAACTTTTGTGTGCTCTCCCACAATTAACCAATTATTAACATTTGGCCACATTTGTCTTATCATTCTCTTTCTCTGTGTATGTGTGAACATAAAACTGAACCGTTGAGAATCGTTGCAGATGCCGTGTTCCTTGACTCCTAAATGTGTCAGCTTTTAGCTCATAGGAGCAAGGACATTTTCTTACATAACCATAGTATGATTATCAAATTTAGGAAATGTAACATTGTTATAATATTGTATTCAGGTTTCACCATTGTCTCAAAAATATCTACTTTGATAATTTTTTTTTTTAATTCCTGATCCCGGGTCTTATCTAGTAACATGCCTTGCTTTTACTTTTTACTTCTTCATGTCTTTCATGACGTAGACATTTTTGAAGAGTGCAGGCAGGGCATTTTGTAGAATGTCCTCCAATTTGGGTTTGTCTGATGTTTCCTCATGATTAGATTCAGGTGTTACACATTTTTGGTTATAATACACAGAGGTAATGTTGTGATTCTCTCAGTGCATTCTATCAGGAGGCACATAATGTGTATTTTTATCATGACAGGAGGTGCGTGATATCAGTTTGCCCATCTTTGGTAATGTTAATTTGATCACTTGGTTAAGATTATGTTTGCCAAATTTCTTAAATGGAAAGTTATCCTTCTTCCCTTTGTAATTAGTAAGTTGTGGGAAGTTATTTTGAAACTGTATATATACTGTACCTCTTTTAAGTTTTTCCAATAGATTTAACATCCATTGATGATTCTAGTCTGAATTAGTTATTACCATGATGGTCACAAAATGGTGATTTTCTAGCTCCATCTATATTTATTTATATTTTATTTATTTATTTTTTTAAAGATTCACTTATTTATTTGAGAAAGAAAGAGCTCACAAGCAGGAGGGCCAGCAGGAGAGGGAGAGGGAGAGAGAATCTCAAGCAGACTCCATGCCAAGTGTGGAGCCTGTCACGGAGCTCGATCTAACAACCCTAAAATCATGAACTGAGCTGAAACAAGAGTCAGATGCTTAACCGACTGTGTGACCCAGGTGCCCCTCCATCTATATTTATTAATTATCATTGTACTATAAGGAAAAACATTTATTTTTCCTTGTTTGTTTAGTATTCTCTGGACTCATAGATTTTTATTTTATTCAGTAAGTTAGATACCTATAATGCAGTGGGGATGTTGTAGACATGGGAAAAGGAGGATTAAAACCAGAAATATAATAGGTGACATTTTTCCATCAGAATTTGGGTTAAATTTCCCAGAATATGGGTTATTCTATCAATAATAGAATAATAATACAATCAGTAATACAAATTTTAAGAGGTTTGAAGGCGATTAAGGTTTGTGTATAGAATCAAACAGAACTCAGGACCTAAAGCCATGTTTATAGCATAGTCAGGAAAAATATTTTTCTTTCTTTCTTTCTTTCTTTTTTTTTTTAGGAAAAAGATTTTTCCAAAAAAATGACTGGATGTTGTTGAGCAGGGCTGATGGTAAAATTGAGTGGCCTTTTATTGGATGTAGGTTATGCTCTCTATTAATAGTTTAAACAGTTGAGGTTGGTTTTCTTGAAATAGTTTTTATTTATGATTCAAAGGCCTTAGGTGAATGAAAATCTTTCTGGCCTTCCAAAAACATGTCATCACCACTCACAGTTAGTGTTACCCACTGCATATCTCGCCTACTGGATAGAAAAGAAGTGTAACTTAGGGAAAAAGAATGGAGGTGAAATTGTAAGACTCACAAAGTATAGCCCATTGGATGACTGAACTGACAGTTTTAAGAATTTTTTTTTAACTTGTACAGATCATTTTACGTACTCCTGGATAATGTTTGTTCTTTGTTTATATAGATATAGGTTTTTTAATAGCATATTTTTTACCATTTGCTGTATAATTGTATGTAGAGAAGTTCTTTACCTGTTATGAGTTAGTAGGATAGTAGATTGGATAATTGAAAAAGTCATTCAAGTCTGATAATCATAAAAATGATACATATATCCATTAAACATTGTATTTTAGCTTAAAACAAAACTGTATAGTAACTATCTTTTGATGAAGGGACTAGGTATTTCCTTTGATTCTGGGTCTCCTACTCAGATGTCTGGATTGTTTTTTTGCTTAAACCACACCCATAATGCATTCACTGGGTTTTCTGGATACATTTTTTTTTTTAAAGGGGAGTGAGAACTTAACGAACCTTGCAAAAGAACCAGAATGGAGACTACCTATAGATTTTTGCAGTTTTCCCTGGTTTTTTGCACTTAATTGCCTCGTGATATGCTTAATTCAATTACAGTATTTTTTAGCCACTTCGCATTACTCAGTCTTTTTATTTATATATTTGTTTTTATTTTATTTTATTTTATTTTTTTGAGAGAGAGAGAGTGTATGTATGCTTGGGGGGAAGGGGCAGAGGGTGAAGGAGAGAAAGAGGGAGAATCCCAAGCAGCCTCTACATCCAGCAGGGAGCCTGACATGGGCTCATCTCACGAAGCTGAGGTCGTGACCTGAGCCGAAATCAAGAGTTGGAGGCTTAACCAACTGAGCCACCCAGGCATCCCTACTCGGTCCTTTTTTTTTTTTAAGATTTATTTAATTTTTGGGGGAGTGAGGGGTGCAGAGAGAGAGGGAGAGAAATCCTTAAGCAGATTCCCTGACTTGGGGCTCGATTCCAGGACCCTGATATCATGACCTGAGCCGAGATCATGAGTTGTATGCTTAATTGACTGAGCTACCCAAGCGCCCCGAAGATAAGTTTTTTAAAAAAACAAATAATGTGTGGACAAACAAGGCAGAGAAAGTTGAAAGTTTCCCTTTTTCACTTAGAATCCTACTCCTCAGAAGTAATCTCTTAATTTTTTTAGTGCCCCCTCTCAAATATTTTCGAACAATGAACTATTTTTATGTGAAGCGTTGAGTACATATGTATAACTTTTAACATTCTTTAAAGTATACATGTACATTATGATACATGTAGGGTATATTAAAATTAATGTTAAAATTTAATATACCATATGTATATGTTTTAAATATGGTATATTAAAACGTAGGAAAAAAGCCTTTCAATCATCTGGTAGGAATTTTAACACATTACAAAGGGGTGTATAGTTAAGTGTAAGAGTTTCATCTCTGGCCCCTGGTTCTCCTTCAGGGAGATTACCACTGTTTGCTCTTTCCTTCCAAACATAATCATGCATATACAACATACATACTTTTTAGAAACAACACAAATGGGAACATGCTAATCATTGTTTTGCACTTTCTTTCATTTAATATATCTTGGAGATAAAGGGACATAGAGATTAGGTCGTTTCCTAAGAACAAAGAGTACATGAGAAACATCCTTATTCATAAAGTTTTCACAAAAGTGTGAGTATGCAAGGACAGTTCATGATACAGTTTCCAATGTGTAGAATTGGCCCTGTAGTTTGTTTAGGGGTGGATTATCTGTAGAGTGGTCCCAAAGCTATTACCTTTCTCTGCACAGAGACAAGCCATGAAAACATTTCTCCCTCCCTCCCTCACCACTCAGCAGTGGTGGTTGTAATCCCACTATGTTTTGCATTACCTCCTTTTGTTAAAAGTAATTGCTCATTAAACGTTATGGGAAGTTTTTAAGAAAAATATTGGGGGAAAAAAAAAAAAGAAAAATATTGGGGGAGAGAGAGAATGTGCACAAGCAGAAGGGTGAGGGAGAAGCAGGCTCCCTGGCTGAGCAAGGAGCCCGACAGGGGACTCCATCCCAGGACCCCAGGATCATGACCTGAGCCGAAGGAAGACACTTAACCAACTGAGCCACCTAGGTGCCCCAACATTATGGGAACTTTAAGAGAACAAAATTGCCTAGAACCTTAGTGTCTCCAGTTGATTTTGATTGTTTGAAATGCTTTGGGTGCATATGACCTTCGGCTGCTTCCTGTTTATTGGTTTCACCTTCTTGGATTAATGTGCATAGACACAGGCAATGGCAAAGGAGGTACTGATTTTATCATTTGTACTGGCGTACAGAAATGGATTTTGTGCTGTTGCTTAAAGCTTTTGGAGGTCAGCATCCTAGTGGGTACCACAGATTACTGGATCCCTGAGGCATTATTTGTTAGGCCCTCCTTCAAGGTGGGATGTTGCTTTTTTAAAATAGAAAAATGTAAAATATAAAAAATAAAAAATATAAAATATAAAAAGAAACCAGCAACTCAGACCAGAAAGGCCCTACAGTTCCAAATTTCTAGTGTCTGTAAAATTAAACCACATAAATGGAAAATGGCTTAGCCTTGAGAGAGGAGATTATCTCTGACCTCCAAAAATGTTTTGTTTCTAAGAATCCTGAAATTTCAAGTGCATCGCAAGGAATTCTTCAGAGATTTCAATCCAAGGCAAATAAAGTTATCCACTCTTAAGAAATAAGCGGGCTGAGTTTTAGATACTAGATTAGATTTATCCTGAAAAGTAGGGAAAAACCAGAACTAGATTTCTGTGCTATTGGAAAACTTGCCTTGATGGAGCAGAGAAAGCCTTTTCTTTCAGACTCTAGCATGCCCTGTTTTATGGTTATAGAATAGATGTTCCTAGACACTGTAGCTAGGTACTGTAAGTAGTAGTCCACTGCCAGGAAGTCTCATGACAAAGTCATTTTTGGGACTCCTTTACTCAAACCGTTGCCCTTCTGTGAGATGTTACTGTCCCTGAGCCAACATGCCAGGAATGCCAGCCAGATAAAGCACCTGCTTTATTCACTTTGGGCAAAGGAAGGAGGAAGTCTTTTTGTTTTCTCATGATTGAAAAGGCTTCTGGTACTCCTGTCTGCCCACTCCCTCCCCCGCTTTAAATCCAGCAGTGATGTGTATGTATGTGTGTGTGGGTATGTATACACAATGAAGATGGGGATGGGATATTTCAGTGTAACATTTTTTTAAAAGATTTTATTTATTGATTTGACAGAGAGAGACACATCGAGAGAGGGAACCCAAGCAGAGGGAGTGGGAGAGGGAGAAGCAGGCTTCCCACTGAGCAGGGAGCCCGATGCGGGGCTCGATCCTAGGACCCTGGGATCATGACTTGAGCCAAAGTCAGGCACTTAATGACTGAGCCACCCAGGTGCCCCTCAGTGTAATATTTGTTCAAAATACGTTTGAGCCAGTGTTGGGACATAGACCTTCAGCTTTCAATGTCACTTGAAGGTTTTCTCGCACACTTTTGCATTCTTTTGATTCATCTTAATTTTGAATTTTAAAATAAATTCTTAAGATGTCTGAGATTCTCAAGATTATTGCTCTTGAGTAGATTATTTACAGACATTCATATGTAGAAAAATAGAAGAATTGAGGTCTCATCTGGAGAATCATTAGAATTTATCTTTTTTTTAAAGGTTTTATTTATTTTAGAGAGAGATAGAGCACACGTGTGAATGGGACGAGGGAGAGTGAGAGAATCTCAGATTCCCTGCTAAGTGGAGCCTGATGTAGGACTCCACAAGGTGCTTGATCTCACGACTCTGAGGTCATGACCTGAGCTGAAACGAAGAGCTGGCTGTTTAACTGACTGAGCCACCGAGGTGCCCCTCATTAGAATTCTTTATATTATTTTATTTTATTTTATTTTGTTTTGTTTTGTTTTTTTATTTTAGTTTTAGAATTCTTCTTAATAATGATTGTTGGAGGGGCGCCTGGGTGACTCAGTTGGTTAGTGGCTCCCTTCAGCTCAGGTCATGAACCCAGGGTCCTGGAGCTGAGTCCTGCATCGGGCTCCGTGCTCAGCGGGGAGTCTGCCCCTCACCCTGCCTCTCACTCTGCCCCTGCTCTCCTCTCTCAAATAAGTAAATGAAATCTTAAAAAAAAAAAAGATTGTTGGAATGTCATCGAGAAGAATTTCAGCAGAAAGATTAAAAAGCCTTGTTGTATGGACATCCCATGGAATTGAGGTATCACTGAAGAGGCTGAAGGCAGAGCTTGCAGTGGTGTAAATTTTGTTAGTTGTTTACTTTTATGTGGGACTAAATCCTCTTTCTGAAATTATATATATATATAAAACCAAATTTAACTCTTCAAAGGTTACTTTTTTTGTAATTGGGGAAATGTTTTTGTTGTTGCTTGAATGATGGGTGGGAATCTTCACTAAAAAGTTTTTAATATAGGAATGATGATGCTTTGTGTGGGCACAGTGAAAAATGAGATAGACTCTCCTCGAACTCTTACTAGTTTGCCTTGATCTTTAGTGAATATGAGAAGCTTATATTCTTTTGTCCTTCTGCTAAGCCAGTTTTTTTTTGTTTGTGTGTTTTAATTTATGATCAATCGCTTAGTTCTCTTTTAGGCACTGATTGGTTATATTACTTATCTGTCATGTGCCTTAGTTTCCCCCAAGAAGCATATGAGGCATTTTCCTGTAGTGCCCTTAAAATTAAGTTTGAGATGATGAAGTTTTAATTTATATATATTTGCCTTATTAAACTATTTCTAGGTTATGCTCTTCTTTGCTTAGCCAGGAGTAAAGTAATAGTCTATTTTCAAAGCTTGAGTAGTGAGCAAATATGGGATACTTTACTAAACTTCTACCTAGTTGATACATATCAGCTGTTGCTCACTTTTTACTCAGCCTTCCTCATTTTGGGGAAAGTTGTTTGTTACTTATAACTCCTTTATGAGCCAAGCTATTATTTGTTTAAATGATGGGGTGGATTTTTAGTATATGAAACTATTTTAGCCCTTATGAAATCTCCTTTGAACTCAGCCATTCCAGAGGATGTTACTCATACGATTTTAAAATTTATGTGCCTGCCCTGTCCTTAAATGCCTGAAACCGTTATACCACTTGTGAATTGCAATTTTTAAAATTTTACTTTTAACCAGTCCATTTTATTGGCTTTGCCAATGTATTTATTACTTATTTTTTTTTTTATAAAATGGGTCTAGAAATTGTGTTCTAAAGGAAAGCTAAACTTTGAGCTCAAAGCCTTCCCTTCCAAACTAAGATCTCTGACCTAAAATAAGAGTTTTGAGGCATGAAAGTCGGTCTTCTGAGTCTTTCAAATTCTTAGGAAGCTTTTTATTGAAGTATTAAAATAACACGTTTGTGCTATTCCTAGTCAGGAAAAGTTCCAGGTGAAGGGCAGACTTGGCTAGTGTGGAAGACTAGCTTCTGCATGCTTTGTGGTTCTTTGGTCTTGGTCTTGAAGGCAGAGTTCACATTAGTTCCTTATAGAATGCAGACATATCTGAGTGGTAAAAGAGCTTCCATGCTGAATGAAGACCCAGGCCACTGTCCTTTTGTTGTTGTTGCAGTTCCCCAACCCCTTTTGACTTAAGAGAATCTACTTAACCTTCTGATTTAGGATTTCTACTGTGTTTCCATATTAAATTTTATTATTAGCAGTAACCTGTATGTGTGGGTATATTTCAGCTTGTGGTCCACTGAGGTCTCAGGGTTTTTTTTCTGATACCCATAAGGGGACCACATTCTGAGCATACAAACATACCCTTGCTGAAGTTTATCCTTATCCTTTCTAAATGCGAAATTGTATTGAAAGTTTTAACTTACTATTTGGCAAGCAAGTGCTTTGTTTTTGACTGGTTTGTATGTGTTTTGTTTTTTTAACCTAGATTACCAGAGACTGATGACTGTGGCGGAGACAATTACAGCTCTCATGTTTCCTTTCCAGTGGCAGCATGTCTATGTCCCTATTCTCCCGGCTTCTCTCCTACATTTCTTAGACGCTCCTGTTCCATACCTGATGGGCTTGCATTCCAATGGCCTGGATGACCGGTCAAAGCTGGAGCTGCCTCAAGAGGTGAGAGGAATGTGGAGCTTGGGTGCTGGTGCCCCTGGCCCCATTCTAGGATTGGAGAGAGAATGACTTTGGGATGAGCCCAGGGTAGTGTCACAAAGTTTATTTTCTTTGATTCTGAGGAACATAAATAACTTTCCAGGAAAAAATGTAAAAACAATGAACATTCAGCTTAGTTTATGTCATTTGTCATCTTTATTATCTGACATTACATACATTGTAATCTCTGTGTTTATACTATCGTGAATTGCCTTTTTCATACGCAGTTTTTCAAGTATTGTACATACTTTTCAAGACATTTATTAGGAAATCTTTTCAGGGGTGTTTGGGTGGCTCTGTTGGTTAAACCTCTGACTTGGTCTCAGCTCAGGTCTTGATCTCAGGGTCCTGAGTTCATGCCCCTGTGCTGGGCTCTTTGCTGGGCATGGAGCCTACTTAAAAAAAAAAAAAAAGAAAAGAGGGGACGCCTGGGTGGCTCAGTGGGTTAAAGGCTCTGCCTTCGGCTCAGGTCATGACCTCAGGGTCCTGGAATCGAGCCCCGCATCCAGCTCTGTGCTCAGCGGGGAGCCTGCTCCCCCCCCCTCCTCTATCAAATAAATAAATAAAATCTTACCAAAAAAAAAAAAAAGAAAAGAAAATCTTTTCATTCTGTAAAACTCGAAATATACACGAAAGAGTAGCATAATCAATTCCTGTGTTCTCAGCGCGCAGCTTCAATAGTTATCATACATGTTAAATTTTATTTTACTTTTATACCTCCTACCACCGATTATTTTAAGGGATTCCCATATAATGTAATTACATAATTAGTTCATTACTCAGACCAAGTATTAATAACTCAGTGGGTTTCTTTTATAGGCCAAGTTTATCTGTAAAAGTTGACCTGATCATAGTGATTCTTGTGGTGCTAAGCCAACTTTGAAAACTTTCCTTGTTCAAGATAAGGCAGACCTTGAGAGAATACTTTTCCTCTCTCGCTGTGAGGATGGACTGCTCCTTTTTCCTATTGTTTGAGATACTAAGAGAATTGATTATAAATATGTATTTCTTTATTTCCTGCTTCATTCTAAAGCAGATTTAAAGCGTGATTAAATTAAGATTGTTTTATTTTTTATTTTTCTAGAATAACCGAAAGAACTGGTCTACCTTTTTATGTCATTTTGTGGCTGGTATGAAACCACTTGGGAGAAGGGTTTTCATGTTCTGAATTTCTTAGTCATTAGAAAGGCCTGGGAACAAGATTTTGGAGTATACATATACTGGTGTTACATGGCTCTGTTTCTTCCCTCCACCAAAATGTTTATGGAGGGGGAGTTTTGCATAACTAAGTAATATTAGTAAGGAAACCTCCAAAGAAGAGTACGGTCTCATGGAATTGAATCTGAGCCTCACTCATGTTGTTGGGCATGTCTTGGCAGCATCCTTGATGAAACCCTGATCATTAGATCACACCTGTAATATTTACATTATAGTCAGATGCATCTCTACTTTTCCTTTCTCCTTTGGTTTTAGAAGCAAAATGTCCTCCTTGTAGCTTCTTCCCTTTCCACTCCCTTTGCTGCTTTGATTTTATAGAGCTTTGTGTTGTTTGGAGTGGGACAAGGTTAATTAAGGAAGAGAAGATCTAAATGATGGAGAAAATCATTGAGTTGGGATACCGGGTTTTTATATATATTTGCTTTACTGATAAATATACATGAAAAGTACATATCAAAGTTTGGAGAATGGAAACATGCATATTTAAATTGACACGTCATTTATTTATTTATTTATTTATCTATCTATCTATCTATCTATCTATCAGAGAGAGAGAGAGAGATCACAAGCAGGCAGAGAGAGAGGGGGAAGCAGGCTCCCCGCTAAGCAGAGAGCCCGATGCGGGGCTCGATCCCAGGACCCTGAGATCATGACCTGAGCCGAAGGCAGAGGCTTTAACCCACTGAGCCACCCAGGCGCCCCAAATTGACGCGTCTTCAGAATAAATCTATCATTTTATAAAGTCGGAGTAAGAATAACAACAAAAAATGGTTGAAGGTGGAAAGCTAAAGAGGCATGCTACATACCAGTGTAATAAGTAGGTCAGGAGGCAAGAAGCCAGTTTTCTCAGTTTTATTTTCATCTTTAGCATTAGCTTGCTGTATGTTTGGGGCAAGTTCTGTTTCCTGTAGGATCCCTCAGCATTGTTCTCTGGGCGCCTCATGTATGTGGGTGTATGAAGAGGCTACTAAGAGACCAGCAGTTTTCTTAATGGGGGACTCAGCGGGACTGTTTGAGAAACTCAGAAGTCCACTCTGTTCTGGGTATTGGGGTCTCCACTTTTGCAGTACTCTCCATCATTGCTATATCCTTTGTGTCTCCCTGTGGTCTGCTTGGGAAGGAGAGATGACGATGGAACTGAGGAATATCTGTGCATTCTTAATTAGCAATTCGAGGATTTCAGAGTCCCACTTCATCCAGACTGTCCTTTTGAAGGTCACATATTTGTGCAGGTCGTTTCATAGGTGGATATTTACCTTGATTTTTAGCAGACAACCTGTAGAATACCTGAGTCTGTGTAGTTCCTCTGGGGAACTTTATTTTATTTATTTATTTTTTTAAAAGACTTTATTTATTTATTTGTCAGAGAGAGAGTGAGAGAGAGATCACAAGCAGGCAGAGAGGCAGGCAGAGGCAGAGGGAGAAGCAGGCTCCCCGCCGAGCAAGGAGCCCGATGCGGGACTCGATCCCAGGACCCTGGGATCACGACCTGAGCCGAAGGCAGCCGCTTAACCAACTGAGCCACCCAGGCGTCCCTCTGGGGAACTTTAGACTGGGGAAAACTTTCTCAAGGAGTAGAGCACCCTGAAAGGTATGCATAATGAAAGAGGACTAATAATATCTCTGAAAGACAA